>OY998256.1:49400000-49760000 GCA_963922045.1 Persicaria maculosa
TCAATCTATATATATCACATAACTTCACCATATGCAAAGATATTTTTAATCATTTTTTTCAATTCATTACATACTCCATTAATTTTCTAATCAATGAGTTCAATTTAAAACCTTTAATTAATATTAAACTTAGATTCCACCCATAAAACCTCCTGAGAGGAGGAAGAAAACGCTCTCTTTTGGCCCCCCCTTGTTCTTCCCTGCCCCCCTGTTCTTCCCCATTTTGTTCCGCACTGTCACCCTCTTTGCTCGTCGATCTTGCAAGGACTACCGCTGGCAGCTCCTTGTAAGATTGATCAAATGCAACCTTAACCTTGATATTCCCAGTACCACCAATCCAAACACAGATTCTACAACCTAAACATTAAATTTTATCCCACAACTTTACCCAAAAACCAAACATATCAATACCCCAGATTTTCATTTAAATCTGACCTTTCTCAAAGGAAAGCATGTGTTCTTGGAGAGGGTGATTATCAATCTCATTTGCTTATGCATTGATCAACAACAAGGATTAAATGCATGTTACCAATTCCAAGTGTTTGAGGCCCCTCGGCAAATCAAAAATTTTTTGCTACAACTCTCAAAAACCAACCATTATACAAAACTTCAGCTGAACAGATTACTTACTCTAGTTATTAACAATTGCGCTAATCATATCACTAACCATAGATTACCTAGCAATTACTACAATGCAGGCGACCTGGTTGGACAGCTGGAGGTGGTTAGCCATCTGCAGTTGCCACAAACCCCTTCCTTTCTCTTGAATACAGCAATGAAACCTATTTCCGAGAGAAGAAAGAGATCATTTACCCATTCCAAGAAGCAACCAGCTGAGGAGGAGATGAACCTGGTCCAAGGGAGCCACTTCTCTTTCATCTGGGCTCCTAACAGTAGCCAAAAAGGTATGATTAGCTCTATGATTTTGGCTAATAATGATAATTTCAAATTCCCGTCCTTAGATATTACAATCATCACTGTGTATTCTGATAAGAACATTGCATGCACTACTAGTATAAATAGAACACCTGAGATCCTCTCCATCTCCTTCCCTCTGCTTCCACTCTCTGTTGCTTGCTTGTGTTCATGGATTCCCAGCAATCCTTTATGGAAGCTCTCATCAACAATGTTAGGCAAGGTATCTCCCTTAAGAACATGCCTATCCCCTCTCAAATTCTGACCATGGCTATCTCCACTCAAATGACTGAGCCTACCCTCTCTTTGGATTTGGACAACCAAGCTCTGACCTCTCAAAACACTGACACCCATCCCATTCAGGCCACTCTCCTAAGCTCTGCCCCCCCCCCTCCTTTGGATTCCAATCCTCACTCCCTCAACCATGTTGCGGATCCTTACTCTGTCCTTGGAGTCAAAGATCTTCACAGTAAGCTCTCTGAGTTCAGCTTGATTGGAAGGTTTGTCCAAACTCCTGTTGATCTCAAGCAATTAGCTGGCAAGATGAAAGCTGAATGGAAATCTATAAAAGGCAGCTGGGGGATAGATTCAATTGGAAACGATTGGTTTATCCTCAGGTTTGCTAACAAGGAAGATAGAGTTGTGGTTTGGAGCAACAAGCCTTACCATGTCCAAGGTTCCCTAATGGCCATCTATCCCTGGTCAGACACCTTCAATCTCATGGATGAAGATACCACCAATGTGGATGTTTGGGTAAGAATTCCTGGCCTCCCTCATCAATTCTACACGGCTGAGGCTATAGCTTTCATTCTGGCTTCTAGTGGTGTGGGAACTTTGATTAGAATTGATCAAGTGTCCAACATTAGAAACAAAATGAGATTTGCTAGAGCCTGTGTCAACGTATCCCTCTTTACCAAGCTGGTTACCTTTGTCAACATAAGAAAAAATGAGAATGAGAATGTTAAACTCGGAATTTGGTATAAAGACTTCTCGGATGGTTGTGGGTGTTGTGGGGGTTATGATCATGTGTATGATGACTGCCCACTTAATGCTCCTCGACCCCGGAAATTCAACCTTGTTCTTGAGGAAAACCCCAATGTTGATCTTCTTGCTCTTCCACCCTCTCTGAACCCTCCCATGCATGATACCAGACACTTCAACATGCCGAATCATACACCCACCTACCAGCAGGAGGAGGCTGAGCCTTCTGTGACTGATTCCATGCTGCCTAGATATGGTGATTTTGGGCTACTCCCTGCCTCTAGCTCAAACACGGTCCACCCCAAGTACAACTCTACCCAGCTTGCTAGTCCCTCTTACCCCACCGAGCTTATCAACCATCTGATTGCACTCAATAATGCTCATGCTGCTAAACTGTCGGCCGAATCCCTCACCTCTCCCTTTGTGATTGCTCTCTCCATTCTTCACTCAATCATGGCCACCACTGCTCCCTCTACCCCAGCTATGGCTAACTTGCTCCTTGAGAATGCCTATGATGATCTTCTGAGAGCTCAAATCAAAGGTACGATGACTGATCTTGTCACTAACTCTAAAGAATCCCACCTGTCCCTCAAATCTGACAACTCAGTTGTCAAGAAGATGGGGGGGGGGGGGCGTTGTGATAAGATCCCCTGAAGATGAAGACATGAACCAGTACACTGAGCAGAGCAAGAGGAAAGAAGAAGATGACCAGACTGAGACCACTTCACTGGCAACCAAGAAGCCTAAGAAGAAGAAGGTTTAATAATGAATGCCATCCGGATGCAGGGCTCGATGTGTGATCCTTCCAAAGATCATGCTCTCTTAAATAATCCTAGGCTTTATATTTCCCTTATCCCCCTGCTTATCAGCTTTACTGGTTGTTTTTTGAACTTGTTTTCCATGATCTGGATATTGTTGTTCTGCTATTGGTTTTGGTGGCTTCACCCAAGTTTCTACCTTGGCGGGAGTCACGTTTCCTGTCTGTTTTTAGGCAAAACTTCAAATTTACCTTATATCTATGATGCTTTGTTTCAATCTTATGCTATTACCTCTTATCTCCCCTCACAAGTTAAACATATGCTACTGAGTTCTTATCTTATATCTTGCCCATCCAATTCTGACAAATCAATACCATATGGAGCCAAGAGATGCCTGTCTGAGCACAGCTGCAGGCAAAGGAATAAAGGTATGCACTCTTCAAAATTTATCCACCAACTCTCGGCTAACATTCCCATGAGGACTTCTGGTTCCTTCATGGTGGAAAGCCAAACCAAACTTTCAAACCAACAACACTCACACAACAATTTTTTCAATCATTGTGTAACAAGCTACTATGTTGGCAATCAAAACTGCAAACACCAATGCACCAACGAAGGTCATCAAGCTGGAGACAGAACCAATCTCCCAATCCTAATGAAAGATGGAGCTCAAACAGGTAAAGCTCACTACCTCATCATTATTTATTTAATAGCAGCTTACAGAAACAACTTAAGGGTTAAAAGATTATCCTTACCTTCTCTTCTCTTCATAACTCATCTACACAATAAGCTTAATCACTATAGAGGTTGTTTCCTGATTGCTAAGCTATGTAGCATAGCTCTTGGTTAGTTTCATGATTAGAGTCGGCTACTGGAATATTAGGGGTTCCAGGCGCCCCCTTCTTTGGCATGAAATCAACCAACTCAGGTACAACAACAAACTTGACATTCTAGCTTTAACTGAAACCAAATCAGGTGACTCCCCTACACACTACAATCTCAAGGAATCTGGCTTTAATAAATCTATAACCATCCCTTCGAGTGGTGCTAAAGGAGGACTTTGGATTCTATCCAAATCTTCCCAAACCTTAACTAACTATACAATACTTGAACAACATCAGAGATTCTGCATGCTAAAAATTAAAATTGATCAAACTAATATGGCCATCATCTTTGTCTATGCCCCTGCCAATGAATCGGAAAAAAACACTTTCTGGCTCGAGATCATCACTACTGTCAATAAACACATGCTTCCAATTATCATCATAGGAGATTTAAATGATATAGAAGATGATACTGAAAAAGTGGGTGGATGCACCGCAGCCATTGCCAAATTTCGAAGAATTAGAGAGCTTAAGAATGATCTCAACCTCCAAACTATACCTTACCTTGGCTCCCCCTTTACCTGGAGAAGATCTGCTAATAACAATCCCAACAACACCTATGAACGCCATGATAGGATTCTTGCCCACCAAGATATTATGTCCCAGTTTAAAAATCTTAGAGTCCAACACCATCCCTTCTCTTTCTCCGACCACTGCCCCATCACCTTAAAGATTGGCTTTATAGACTAACCGAAAGGGAATCCCTTCATATTTGAGATGGCTTGGTCCACTAATTCCAACATTGAAACCATTGTTTCCAGGGTCTGGAACAACAAGCTCACGGGCTTCTTTGCATATTCTTTCATGCAAAAACAAAAGCTCCTAAAAAAGAATATCAAAACTTGGTTTATAAGACACAACCAAAACAATATCCAAAGATAGCTTTCTGAAATTGAAATCAAAATTCAAAATCTGTAGTCTCAACTTCCGTGGGGTACTTTGTCTTCCGCTGACACCAGAAAGCTTGCTAGATTGGAAAAGAAAAAAAATACACTACTAGACTATAACTTCAAGTTTAGGAAGCAAAGATCTAAGATTAAACATCTTCAATTAGGAGACAGAAGCACCAAATATTATCAAACTATTACCAAGGTAAGAAACCACAAAAATTCCACAACCACCTTTACTACCAAAAATGGAACTGTGCTAATGGGAAAAGAAGAGATAGCCAATCAAATTACCAAAGAAATGCCTGAAAGGTTCATACCTCAAAACAGAAACCCCATTACCAGTGATCAAATCAAGCATATTCAACCCCAAATCACACCCTCTGAGAATGATGCCTTGCTAACCCCACCTTCCAACAAAGAAATCAAAGACACTATCAGCAGTATGGCTGAAGACAAAACCCCGGGCTCTGACAGGTACCCTCCTGAATTTTACCTCAGATACTAGAAAATAGTTGGAGCCTCTCTCTGTAAAGCAATTAAAGCCTTCTTCCACTCAGGCAGCATGCTAACTCAAATCAACCAGACTTTCATTGCCCTCATACCCAAGACTGAAAATCCTTTAAATATCAATCACTACAGACCTATCAGCTTATGCAATACCATTTATAAAATCATAACTAAGATCCTTGCTAATAGACTCAAACCAATCCTAAATAAATTAATTAACCCCTTTCAAGGTGCCTTTGTTGAAGGTAGATCAATTCAAGACAACACCCTTATAGCCCATGAAGTTTTTCATAACTTTCACAAACAAAAAGGGAAAAAAGGATGGTTGGCAATCAAACTAGACATGGAAAAGGCGTATGACATAATCAATTGGGATTATATCCGTGCAACCCTCACCAAATTTGGCTTTGCCCCCCAATGGATCACTTGGATTATGAACTGTATTACCACTACCACCTTCTCTGTTTTAGTAAACAACTGCCCAGGTACCCCTTTCAAACCTGGTAGGGGTATAAGACAGGGGGATCCCTTAGCACCATATATATTCATTCTTATCATGGAAAACTTGTCTAGAGAACTAATTGAGGAAGCACAATTCGATGATGCACTCGTTGGAATCCAATTAGCAAAAAATGGTAATACTATACCCTTTCTTACGTTTGCAAACGATACAATTATCTTTGTCAGAGCTTCTCATAAAAGCCTATACACTATCAAAAACATTCTAAATAATTTCTCTAACCTCTCAGGTCTAACCATAAACTATAATAAAAGCTCATTACAAGTTTCTGAAAACATCAGCCCAAACTTGGCTAACTCCCTAGCGCGAGATATGAACATTCCTATAGCCCAAACTCTTGAAAAATATCTTGGTATACCTCTGGTAAGGGGTAGAGTTAAAAACGAGATCTTTGATGAGGTTATTCAAAGCCTGAAAAAACAATTATCCAATTGGAAAGCTTCTACTTTGACACAAGCCGGTCGTGCTTCTCTTATCCATGCTAATTTAAGCTCCAAAACCAATTACTTGATGCAAAACTTCCTTCTTCCAAAAGGAGTCCTTCACCAGATTGATCAAATAAATAAATAAAAATTTTGGAATAAATTACATTCTGAAAAGTACACCCCCCTAATTAGTTGGGAAAAGATCTGCAAAGCAAAAGAGGAAGGTGTGCTCGGCTTAAAGCTTGCTGAAGAACTGAATATAAGCCTCCAAATGAAACTCTTATGGAAAATCTACCATGAGCCTAATAATATCTGGGTTAAAATAATAAAGGAAAAATACCTTCAACAACAAGGGCTAATGGACAAATCCCCACAGAACACTTCTTGGCAATTCAGTAGACTCTTACATTTACGAGAAAACTTCTCACAAGGTCTACTATGGATCATAGGAAATGGTGAATCAATAAATGTTTGGAAAGACAACTGGCTACCAGATCACAATCTAGCTGACTACCAACATAATCGTGACCCTGATCTCAAGGTTAACCAGCTTTTCAACACTAATAAACATTGGAATATTCCTCTCCTACATGAAGTTTTCCCCAACAACATTGTCTCTAAAATAATTAAAATCAGAGTCCCAACTTGGAACACCCCAGATAAACTTGTTTGGAAATATAACCCGGAGGGACAATTCACAACTAGATCAGTAAGACAAAAAATAATAAATAACAACAACTGTAATGATGACTATAAGTGGATCTGGAAATTACAAATCCCTCCGAAAATTAAAAACCTACTTTGGAAGATTACCTCTGACAGTCTTGCTACTAAGGAAAGATTAAATAGGTACTTCAATAGAGTACCCGCTAATTGCTGCCTTTGTAATAACAATACTGAAAGTAGCAACCATCTCTTTCTAACATGTCAGTTCACAAGAACCACCATTTCCGCATATGAAAACTTGGTTGGTAGAAACAAACCACTAATACCCAATAACTGTGATAATATCAAGGAATTAACTAGCACAAACTGTAACAAAAAAGATCTAGAGGAACTTAGCTTCATTTGGCAAAAGATCTGGGAGTCTAGGAATGATCTGATTTTAAGGAATAAACAACAAGGGACATCCCATAGCATGGCGGTACGCTGCCTGTCAGCTCTTGCCGACTGGCATGCTGCAAATAATCCTTCCCCTACCAAACCAGCACCAAGTATCAAGAGGAAACGCAACTCCGGATGGATTAATCCACCTAGGGCTATCTACACTAGTACAGATTTAACGTATGTCGGGTGTTTTTTAACGAAACGGTCGGGTGTTATCGACCTTCTTTTATTCGCTCAGCTGATAGATATTTCTCAGGGGTTTTATAAAAACTCCCGAGATATAGTGTTCGGTCAGGGGTTTTTGAAAAAACTCCCGAGAGAGTTTGTTTCCCCAACCAGCGCCCCAATCCCACATGTTACTGGAGTTTATAAAAACTCCTGAAAGAATATGTCTGGAGTTTCTAAAAAAAAACTCCTGAGAAACGTTGTTTATTTAATAAAAAAAAATGGGGGTTTTCTACCCGATTCGATAGTGAATCGAGTAGAAAGCCCCCACGATTTTTTTTACTGTCTTAACAATGGAAGCCAAGGAACATACCCGTTGTTTGAACTATACTCATCTCAAACATTTCTCGAACAACTCAACTCTAAAATAATCAATGAACATGAAATCTCTCCAATAGAACTAAATAATAAAGTCAAATGTCAAGTATTAAATCATACCCCAACTATGTATGACAAAACAGATCAAGATGAGGAATAACTCAACACTAAGGAATGGAGCAAAATAACTTAATACATTCAAAATATATGGAGCTTAGAAAGTCAGTATCAAATACCTTCTCTCCCACCTAGTCTTCATCGTTCTCCTTCTTTTAGGAGAAACTGGAGCCACATTATCTGCTTGGCTCTTTTTGCCTGCACCATTGAGTGATTTACTACCATGAATTTGCTTTACAGTAGCAGTGGCAGTAGTCTTGTCCTTGTTCACATCAGCCGAATCAACAACCAATGGTTGATCAAAGTCCATGTCAGGTGAATTATCTTGCTTGACCTTAGGTTCTTCATCATCAAGTTTCAAACTGTTACTCTCCAAATTCAAGGATTCAATCTTCTTTTTAAATTGACTTTGCTTTAGGAGGATCAGGAGATGCTAAGTTAACTGCATCGTTGTAGTCAACTTCTTCATCAGAATCATCCACTAGAAACCGTACGTCTCTTCTTCCCACCATCACCATTTGAAGCTCTTTTGAAATTGACATTTGGTCTTTCATCATCACTGCTCCCAGCATCTAAATCTTCACCTGCAGCAACTGGAGCATCTGCACTCGCCAACCTAATCAATCTAGTTTAGACATTGAAAGCCCATTAAAAGATTGGTGAGAAAGATAAGAGATAGGAACTAAATATAATCATTTAAACATCCACTCTACTCGGTAGACCTGCCAAGGGAACTAACAGGCAACAGAAAACTAACCATTCTTGTTTTCAGCAACAATATTTGCTTTCATTGGAACACCAGAAGATTTTGATTTTGCAGATGCACGATCCCAGAAGTTTGCTAAGCCTCCAGACCCAGCACTGCTCTTATCAGTGTGACCTTTGTTTTTGCTTGCAAGGAGACTGGATTTTCCTGTATTAGATGATAGTTTGTTTGCATCACCTTGAGCACTAGCATTAGCACCTTCCCTTTTGACAACATTGGTTGTACTGGACAGATCTCTTGAGCTTGATAGCTGTGGTTTCCTCTGCTAAGGTTGTGGAAAAGAATTTACTTTATTTGCAGAACTACTTGCAACAGAAACTCCTTTTGGTTGTGGAGCATTTTTGCTGTTCCTTTTGTACTAGTGAATCAATCATCCAAATACTAGAATAGGCACAGACATAAAGAAAAAACATCAACTATCTTTCTCTATGGAAGAAAAATAAATTTAAATTGTGCATATTAATTATAATCATCTAAGCAAAAAAAGAAATCAAATCTATAAACGTAATACATCCACAGCAAACAAACCAAACAAAATCTTAGCATGACTGAGCTAGATACTTTTCTCTTTTGAGTGTGTGGTAGCATTAGCAATATTGAACGTCTTTTTTTTTGCTGGAGAAAGTAAATAAAATCAAAACATTACTATCTAATGCAGTTTCTCAAAGTATAAAGCATTGTTCCAGAGTTGACAGGGTAAGCAAACTTAAACTAACAATCTTTATTTGCAAACACTTGAACTACACCGTCATCCCTTTGGAAAAACTATTGCAATTTTTTTATAATAACAATATTATTTGACTAAAAATCGGCAAATTGTAGAAACCAAAAATATTGTAACTAAAAGGGAGGTCTCCTAGTAGAATTCTTTGGCTTTATGACATATTAGAAGCATTATTTTTAATGAACATAGAAGAATTATAACAAACTAAACGAAGGCTTTAAGTTGAGACTCAACTTTCAAATCTCTTGCCTGATATTTTTTATAATATATGAACGGAAAAAAATGAATTGAATCTCACCCTTGGGGCTGCCCTAAATATATGTGTATCGGAAAGCACATAAACTGAACATGGAGGAAAGAAATATGAACAAACCACCTCTTGATATGAATTCTTGGTCTGTTGGCCTTGCATACCTTCTTGTGTGTGTTTTGAAATATACTCATGACTGGATCATTGTGGTAGATGTCCCGTTCGTGACTTGGATCATTGCGTTAATGCAGCATGCCACAAGACAGTACCTGGTGACCCACAAACATAAACGGATAAGTTGAACCCGATCGAACAATTAGCCTTCCTTACTAGCTGGGATTGCACCCTAATCCTCCCATTTAAAATCTTAAGCACAAATCCAGACCCAGTTATAAAATCTCTCTAAGCACTAGTCCAATCAAGCATCTCAAACTTGGATAAAGTTTCAAAAAAAGAAGCCCAAGCATTATCAATGTATAACTAGTGCTAGTGATTTCCTTAATCTGTAAATGAATGGGAAAAAGAAATTACCATATGTGCTGATTTCAAGCCTAAAAGCTACAGGGTCAAGCTGAACACTTTGCAAGTCACCATATACAATATGTACATATGATCAAATCATGGTTGGAGCAGCCAGAGGTACTTGTTCCTGGTAACAATTTTCCCCAAGTACCACCTGGTTTTGAGATGTTTAAAATTAGATCATACCAACAGTTAGATCTATAAAGGAGAGGGATAACAATCCCTTTCTAAACAACCCTAAATCCTCTATAAGCTAATACGCGTAATTGAGAGTCACTTCGACATCAGAAATTACATGGAACAAGAGATACAAACCTGAGTTTGATTTCAATGAGGAAAAAAACCCTAAACCATCAGAAAGAGGGCGAAGAGTAAAAGGGGTGAACAAACCTTTAGCAGTGAAGTTGGAGGACCAAGTAATAAGGGGCGAACGAATAGCCAGAGGGCGAAGAGAGAGAGAGAGAGAGAGAGAGAGAGAGAGAGAGAGAGAGAGAGAGAGAGAAGGGCAATTTCACCGGCATCCTCTGCAAATCGGGGGAAGTTTTCGCCGAATCATCTCTGTAAATTGGGGGAAGTTTTCGCAGGCTCTCCTCTTAAATTGCAAACGATTGATCGACCGCAAGCTCTCCAAACTTCACTGATTTTGTAAGGTAGGTTTAATTATCTTTCTTTCGAGTGTTTCAAGTAAAAGCTCCTGACATAAATTGGTGGTTCTCGGGAGGTTTTATAATAACCCCCGACTTATTATATTCGCTTTTTATTTTTAAAAATCAAAATTATTTAACGGGAGTTTTTTCAAGAAACACCTGAGCGATTTTTTTTTTCAGGAGTTTTTAAAGACTCCCGATAAGTTGCTTCCGTAAGATTGCTTTTCTCTACTAGTGCTACAAAGTAAACGTAGATGGCTCTCTGAAACCCACGGGCGCAGGCCAGGTGGGTGTGATTATTCGGGATCATTACTGTTCAGTTATTGATATTCTTCAATCGGAAACGGCAGCCTCATCTGCTATCCAAACCAAAGCTGCAGCGGTTTGTGCAGGTATTACCTTAGCCATAGCCAAAGGATTAAGGAAAATTATAGTGGAAGGTGACTGCTTGGAAGTTACAAAAGCCATTAACGTCAAGAATCATGTTAGATGTGAGATTTTAAGGAAAGTGGAGCTTATCAAAAGCCTTGGTGCCAATTTCGACAGTATTGAATTCAGACATTGCTACAGAGAAGCCAACAGAGCTGCAGATTTCATAGCTAAGTCTAGTGATATTTGTAATCTAGGTAATCTCCCTATCCTTAGGGACCTCTCTAACATCATCCTTTCGAATGATCATGGTAAAACCTTACTCTAAGTAAGGTTTGCCTACTTCTTACCTACTGTAAAAAAAAATTAATATTAAACTTAAAATTAATATACAATTTAAATAAAAAGTAATTTTGATGGGGTAGCATCATCACACTCACACATGAATTATAGTTTTTTTTATTCTTTGATATATTCTACATTTTCTAACTAATTATTTTTATTAAAAACTTTACCAAATCCGTAGGTTACGTACAGGATTGGTAAATTAATTTTTGCGACGGTATTTGCTATTATATATAAATTTATGTTTTCATATTTTAATAATATAAAAATGATAAGGACTTACCATATTATGACATTGATTTTAGAAAAAATAAGTAAAAATAATATGAAGTATCAACTTTTAATAGAAAATAATGCGAATTTTAGTTTCCATATATGAAGTATGATCATATTATTTCAAAACAATATAATTCTCAATTCCGACTATCCTTTCGAAGATTTTGCCCACCAAAATACATTCTGCTTTAGTATTTAATCTCACCTGCTAAAATACTTTCTCGAAATTAACCCAAAACAAAAGTGTTCTGAATTCCGACAATGTTTACTATAAAAATAGCGGAACTGAAAATCATACTCCCTCCGTTAATTAAAACATGTCGTTTTAGAGATTTACCCATTTTTTAAGAAATCAAATAAAAGCAAACAAAAATATACCTATATTCCTAATTATTACTTTACTTTTTCACTTTATTGAAAATACCTGATAGGTTTACACCGAGTGTAAAAAGATAAGTTTACACTTCCAATCATATTGAGCCACGTACTAATAATTTTTCAGAAAAACGAAGAGAAGTTGAAGAGGCATGGAAAAGCTGCAGGAACAAGTGAACTCCACCCATCCTCCCCAAGCTCATCCACACCATCTCACTGCACTAGACCCATCGAGAACCAAATTTCTCCCTCAAGATTGAGTTGCACCCAACAACCACCATACCGGTAAATCCCAAAACCTCCTCGCGCAGAACAAGATCAGCCATCAGCTCTACACTTCCCACTCTCTTTTCGTACCGTGTCCAGTCGCACCATCTCGTCGAACCCGACCAGATCCGCGCGCCAAGAATCACTCAGGCTTACCACCTCTCCCTAAAGCTTGAGCCACCCCCAACAACCACCGCTAAATCCGAACCTCAAGGAGAAGTTCCATAAATTATACTGCCAGTTCAATTCAAACGAGAAATTACCGAAATAACCATTCCGGAATGGCTCACTGGAAAGGACTTCAGGGTAGTACCCATAGATCCCCGGTTCAAACCCCGGAATGACAGCTCTTTATTTACCAATTCAAAAAAGAAATTGCCGAAATTGATGTCTATGAAGTCAAATATGAACTTTAATTCCTCTGGTTCAATTTACTCAAATAGAATGAAAGCGATGAGAAGGAGATGAACGATATGGGAATTAAGGGGGAGATGAAATTGAAACGCCTTCTCGCGTAATTAGTACTCCTCCCTCTATCTTTCTCAATTAATCAGTTTTACATTAATAACTAAGTATACATGTGGAAGTTTTTAATTGGAAATGTAGAAATGGGTATTTTACACAGTGTAAATGAGGACTTTTCCTAATTAAAAATTACAACTGACAAATCCTTAATCGATCATTAAAAGGGTAATTTTCGAAAGTTAACACCTAAAAATCTAAAATGAAATGTTTTTCTTAACAAGATTTTATTCCTAAATTGACATGTTTTTTCTTAACAGATGGAGTATTGTTTTAGATTATAATATAGGCATAGTTCGTAAACAGATTAATTAGATTATAACAGAGGGAGTATTGTTTCAGTTAAAAGTTGACACTTTGTATTATTTTGAATTATTTTAGATTAATAGAGGCATAGTTCGTACATGAATTTATGATTGGAAAAAAAAATCGACATACATGCTAATCAAACATTTTCCCAAAATTGGGTTATCTTTCTTAAAGGGATCGTAGTATATTTTTTAGGCCAAAATGCATAAATCCACTCTTTATTCACCCTTGTTTTCAATTAACCACCCCTTATTTAAAAAGTTTCACTTAACCACCCCTTATAACAAAATGTTTGCAAGTAACCACCCATCCTCCCATTTTCCCTTAAACTTCCCTAATTTAATTTGAAAGTGAAAGACGAAAATGCCCCTAATTGTGTTTTAGTACACTACTATTATTTTTCTATTTTTATAGTCTTGTAAAATAAATCAAAAGTAGGCATAAACACATTCAAGGCGAAGCACGAACGACCTCTACCTAGATCCCTATCAAGTAGACTTATCAATCGGGTCATTCAGGTCGGGTTCAGATCGGGTCATTTCCGGTAAAACGGGTCCCGAGTAGACCCGAGTTGACTTGAACTCGGGTTTAAACCGGTTTCGGGTCAAATCTTGTCAATTTCGGGTTTGTCAATTTCTATTTTTTAAATTAAAAAAAAAATCACGATTGGTAATTTTGCGATAATTTTTAAATGCTAAAATTAAAGAAGTGGTTATTAAGTTCTAGCGCATGTAATTATATACTATATCTGATCTAAAATATTTGATTTTTATTATTTCTCCTATTTTTTAGTAAAATTTAAAAATATC
The DNA here is from genome assembly GCA_963922045.1 of Persicaria maculosa. Taxonomy (NCBI): domain Eukaryota; kingdom Viridiplantae; phylum Streptophyta; class Magnoliopsida; order Caryophyllales; family Polygonaceae; genus Persicaria; species Persicaria maculosa. The sequence goes on from OY998256.1 coordinate 49,413,829, forward strand.
TAAAATATCAAATATTTAAATAATTTTTTTAAAAAAATAATTTCATGCAATTAGTATTAAGCATAAAACTGTTTTAATATTTTAATGTTTTTAGAGTTTTTTATCTTCTTAAAAATGTGATGAAAAATCAAATTTTATCGATCGAATGGAGTATTATACAATACAAATAAATATAAAAGTTGATTTGAAAATGAAAGATCAAGTGATTATAATTATAAAATGTAATAAATTGGAATCTCCATAAAAAAATTAATCATATATAACTATAAATCAATCGGGTCAAAATTACTGGGTCAATCGGGTCACCGGATCTAAACCCAGATGACCCGGAAAATTACTGGGTTTTGGGGTTCGGGTCGGAAAAAAATTTCGGGTCAAAATTTCCAGCTCTTGACCCAAAATTTTCGGGGCGTTCGGGTCGAGTCGACCGGGTCGGATTGTGTTTTGGCAAGTCTACTGTCGAGTATTGCCAGAGAAGGGTGCAAACAACGCGTTAATGACTGAAAGAGGTATGACTACATCTTACCTACTAGTAGAGGTGGGCACAACTTGCATACATTAATGGTAATTTTATATAAATAATACTACCTCCGTCCAAAAATACATGGGCTTTCTACTATTCACGTAAGTTGTTTTAGGAGTTAAAAACTATATAAAATATTAACTTTTTTATTAATTTTTTCTAACAATTATAAACTTATGGACAATAAGTTTGTAATTGTTAAAAAAACTGAATAAAAAAGATAATATTTTATATAGTTTTTAACTCTTAAAACAACGTGCGTGAATGCTAAAAGCCCATGTATTTTTGGACGGAGGGAGTAATAAATAAAAACTATAAAACCAAATTTGGGGGCATTTTCGTCTTTTACTTTCAAGTTGAATTTAATAGAATTTTAATTTAAAGAAAAATTGGAGGATGGGTGGTTACTTGCAAACAGTTTATTATAAGGGGTGGTTAAGTAAAATTTTTTGAATAAGAGGTTGTTAATTGAAAACAAAGGTTAATAAAGGGTGATTTTATGCATTTTGGCCTATTTTTTAATTAAGCCACAATCAATAATTATATTCAATATTTTGAATTAAGCCCAATAGTTAGTAAATAAATTTGATTAAGCCCAATAGTTATATTAGATTGAATTCAATGTTTTGAATTAAGCCCAATAGTTAGTAAATTTAAAGAAAAAAAAAATTAAAGGAAAAAGAAGAAAAAAGGAAAATTAAAGAAAATCAAAGAAAAATGGCAAAAAAAATTTTAGTTAAGACTCCTAAAATGCCTCTAAGATTGACACATCATCCAAAACTATTATAAATTAAGAGTTTATATAGATTTGTTTATTTTATGAATTAATTCGGACAAATCCTAATCATGAGTTTTAGGATATAATGGAGGGCAAATTGGAGTGGAAGGGAACCCAAGAAAAAATGGAAGGTGTGGGATTTGTGAGACACAGGCCTAGAAATTGGCGTAATTCGGTTTAATTCAGTGGGGGCAATGCCACCGTAACGGCATCTACTCCTCTCCCTTCCTTCCTGTGGTGGCATTGTTGTTTTAGGGCATTGCGTTTCGCTATATAAGATGATGAAACACCCCAACTAATTAAAATCCCTAAGAAATTACCACCATCTCTCTCTCTCTCTCTCTGGGCCTCGATCGATGATGAATAACACCCAAAGCTCGTTCAGCTTGAACCCGAACGCGGGAGTATCATCAGGGAGCGGAATGTCGGGGGCGAATGAGGGCTACTTCTGGGAGAGCCAGCTCTGGCCATTTGGGAACATGGATCAGCACTCTGCTGGGGTCGACGGAAGTGGGGTGGTGGCGGCGACAGAGGGGAGTACTGATAAGGAGAGAAAAGAGACGAGTAATGGAGGAGGAGGGAAGCTGAAGAGAAAGGGGGAGGTAGATCTGGAGACTCATATTTATACAGAGAGGGAGAGGAGGAAGAAGATGAGGAGCATGTTCTCTAACCTTCATGCTATGCTCCCACAACTCCCTCCCAAGGTACCTATTTACATCCCTCCACCTCTTTTCATTCATTCATTTATGCCATCCATCCATCATATATATCATTTCTTTACTTTCTTTTTTATTTTGTTTGTTTGTTTGTTTACATTAATTAGTTACATGTTTTCCCAGCTTCGATCTCTTGTTTCTGCAATCCTCACTAATTAACAACTGCATGCCTGTGTTTTCAATCTCTATTTTTTAAACCAAGTTTATAATTAAAGTGTTGGCGTTGCCCTCTTTAACTAATTTCTTCTTTAATTCAGCAATCTCTAGCTTTGACGGGTTTATTACATCTGTGTTTTCTCTCAATTCCAACTTTGTCTTAGTTAACAAAATGAATTGAAAGACAACTTCTGAAAAGCTTTCATTTATCGATCAAAGTTGGAACATCAAGGGTCGGGATCGATCAGCAATTTCAACTGGAGATGGAGATCTACATAAATTTTACGTAGATGTGAAAAAATCAAAGAGTCTCACATTGATAATATGAATAAAAAGGCATAGTATATAAGTCAGTGGCGTGCACTTCAGTAACCTGTCATATATATCTTTTTTTTTGTCATCATTTACATATCTTCTGTTTTCAAGAATTTTATTCTTGGTCTGGAATTTAATTTTTCCCCCTTTCCGTATCTTTTGAAAATATTTAAAATGTCTCCAGAAATCAAAATATGTTTTTTCTATTGAATTCACGAGTCCAACGGACTTCAGTAACCTGTCATATATATCTTCTTTTTTTTTGGTCACCATTTACATATAGCCTGGAATTGAATTTCTCCCCTTTCCGTATTTTTTGAAAAGATTTAAAATGTCTCCAGAAATCAAAATATGTTTTTTATTGAATTCACGAGTCTCAACCAACTTCAGTAACCTGCCTTATATATCTTCTTCTTTTTTGGGTAATCATTTACATATCTTCCGTTTTCAAGAATTTTATTATTGACCTGGAATTTAATTTCTCCCCCTTTCTGTAACTTTTGAAAAGATTTAAAATGTCGCCAGAAATCAAAATATTTTTTTTTATATTGAATTCACGAGTCTAACGGACTTCAATAATCTGTCTTGTATATTAACTTTTTTTTTTGGGTAATCATTTACATATCTTCTGTTTTCAAGAATTTTATCTTTGGCCTGGAATTTAATTTCTCTCCCTTTCCGTCTTTTGAAAAGATTTAAAATGTCTCCAGAAATCAAAATATGTTTTTTTTTGTATTGAATAATATCGCTTCTATATATCAAAATGCATGCATCAATATTGTATAAGTACATGATTTATATTGAAATACACTATGCACATGTTGTGCATTTTTACACATTATTGATGCTCTTCGGTTTCTCTCAAAATTAAAACCACTATTCATTTGATCCATCTGATCTATATATTAAATTAGCATCATGTTGTATCTCTTCAGATAATTGATCATACGATCCAATTTTATTTATTTATCTATTTTTAAAAAATCATCTATCTCAACAAGATCTTTAAAAAAATCTTGTTGAGATACACTTCATTGCAATAAAAAGGAAACAAAATGAATTCCTTAGTTTTGTACTCCCGAGAAAGTAAATGTAACTATGCAATTAATAAAATGGATCAACGAGATAATCTATAATCTGTAATTGAGAGAAAGACCGGCTCCCAATGCAGTAATTAACTTGATCCGTCCGTTAAATTGAGTGAATTTTAGGAATGAAATAATTTGCTCCACCATACCGGGCAGTTAGAATCTTAATTAGGAAACAACCGTCCAGTTGGAGAGGAAAACAATTCCCCAGCTGGAATGTTGTACAGTACTCTCACTGAATTTGAGGTGATTATTCGCAACTTCTACCTGGTTTTCTTCAGTTATGAAACCCTCTCAGCCATACCAAAACTAATGATATCCAGATGTATTGTTTTCCCTTTTTCTTTTTTTTTCCCCTTTAATTATAAAACTCATTTCTGCGCTGAAAAAAAAAAGGCAAAATTGCACAACTATACCAAAAGTTAGTGGCTTTGGCAAAAATAGCATAGCTATTGTAAAAATAGGGTGGGGGGAGGCAAATGCTATTTTTGCAAATTGTAAGGGAGTGGGTTCAACCGGTTACAAGTAAAAAAAAAAAAAAAAAAAAAAAACTAGACACGGCAGAGGAGAGAATGGGACACGCCACGTGTCGCCATGGGAGAGGGTAATAACATGTCAAGAGAGTGAGTGCTGTAATGGAGCATTTAATGCCCTCCTCTCTACATCTTGGCGCCAAAAAAAAAAAGAGGGACAGATGATTGGGCTTTTAAATCAAGGGAATGGAAGTTTTTCGGCCTAAAAATAACGGAGAGAGATGATTGGGAGGGAAGAGCCGCCATTAAAGCCGCTCGGGAAGCAAATGTGGTCCCAGTTAGCAGCTATATGCCAGACAATATGAAACACAGGACAACAACTCATTATTACATGCCACACAAAGGGTGACACGTGCCAAATCCAAAAAGCATACATTAACGAAAATGGGTAAGAAAGCTTACAATATTTGTTTTACGTGCCGGATAAAAATAATGTGCAAGTTATTATGTTTTACGTGCCACCAACATCTAAACTTGTGCCATAAAAATAAAATTTCATGCCAATAATATTTCGATGCATACGAATTGCTAACAAATCCATGAAGTTCACGAATCATACGATGAAGAATCTTAAATTGATGGCACAGTTTAGCGTTCGGTCGACATACAATATTAAGTTGCTGGGACGTATTTTATATTGGTTGGCATACAACTGATCACTGGCTTGTCCGTATTTCCGATTCTTCTTCAACGATATCACTTCCACTTTCCCTCTCTCCTTTGCGAAAAGATGGTTTTCTCTCTCTATCATCTGCATTTAATGTTCTCTCTCCCTTTTTCATGTAATGTTCTCTCTCTCTTTCTCTCTCTCCTCTGCCACTTGCAAGTCTCCTTTCTCTTTTCCTCCCCCTCTCTCCTCTGTCCATCCACCGGCTAGTTTTGCAAAATAATTGAGCCCATTGCTACTTTTGCAAATTTTTAGGGAGGGGGATTAGTTTTGCAAATGGCTAGGCAAATTGGTATATTTAATGCTATTTACTCAAAAAAAAAAAAACTTCTTTCCGCGCTGAAAAAAAAAAACTCCTTTCTGAAAACAACTCCTTTCTGGAAAAATTAATTAGGGGAGTCACCAAAACGCTCTCTTTGAGAGTCTTTCCAAAAACCCACGCCGCCCTCTTCATCCTCCTCCTTTAGCGGATGAACTACCACTTCAGCAAACCTCTTCTATCTGGTTGACTATTCTCCTCCCCGTCTCCCTCTTCAGCGCTTTTCCTTGTCCATCCATGGCGGTGGGCTAGGTGGCCCGAGCAACGAACATCATCTCCGGTCAAACCTCTCTCTTCGGAGAGCCCAAATCTCTCTTCGGAGAGTCCCAAATCTCTCTTCGGAGAGCCTCAAATCCTCTCCTCGGAGAGTGTTCGGTTAATTCCATGACGATTCTCCCGACCTTAGGCGTCGGCCCTTGTGCACCTGGCGGCGGGTTTGGTTCGACTGCTCTCGATTATCCTTCCCCTCTAGCCGGCTTGTTGATCGACCGCCTTAGTGGCTGGCGTCGATTCTCTCTTACTCCGGCATAGTAATCGGTGCAAATCACCATCGAAAATCATAATCCCCTTTTCGCTGGTTTTGATTTTCATCCCAATTCAAACCTAAAATTGTTTTGGGGCTTTTGTTAATCTAAGTCTCTTACCTCTAAATCTGCAATTGCGTTGCATTTCATGTACGTTTCCATCCCTCCTGCTTCCCTTTGGATCACTTGTCGGGCGGTTTCGCTGCTCTTTCCTCCCGTCTTGCCCATCTAACCTTGGTGGCGGCGGCGGCGTGGTGGTTCGTGACCCTCGGCGGCTTTCTGTCCCTTGTGTTTGTCTGGGTCGCCGGCGGCCTCCCTTAGGCTGCCTTGGCCGCTGGTGGCTGAGCGTTGGCGTTTGGCGTCCTCTGCTAACCTCTACTTCCCATGGCTTTTGCCTTGAGGGCTGTACTTAGGCTTTTGGTGGCCCGATGGATGTCAGAGTTGAGCCCGTAGTTGTGCTTTGGGCTCAAGTTTCCTCTTTTAGGTCCATATACATCCTTGTGAAAATTACAAATAAAATAAAAGTGTTTGGTTTACGGGAAGATTGTTCTTCTTCTTGTTAAAGCAAATGATAAAGTATAATTAATTAATTAAAAAGGTTATGTTTACATATAATTAATTAATTTCGGATTCTTCCCGCGCTCTTCGTCCTCCTTGCGCTTGTGCTTCATTTGCTCGTGTTGTTTGATGTCCGTCTGTTGGTTCATGGTTAGTTTCGGTTGAGGAGCAGTTCTGCGGCCCTTGTTGATCGACGTGATCGTGTTGGTGTTGTTTGTGGTCTCCGAAGATCCCTCATCCAGGTGGGGGGAAAGTCGTGTGATCCACACTTCCCCAGGAGTCGCCTTTGCCTTACGAGGATTTCTGCTTTCCGTCTTTCCGGCGGCGAGACATCGTGTCAGCTACAGCTGTCCCATGCGCTCGCTATCCACTTCTCCGCGACGACTTCCTTCCTCTTGATGTTGTGTCCGCGGGTTTGCTTAGGTCTTGGGTTTGTTCTGAGTTTACCTTGGGTGCTCTTTTGATGTATTTTTGTTATATTTTCTATTTCGTTGATATATGTTTAGACGACTTGCCGTCTGCCAACTTTGTCGGCCTCTCGAGGTCCGGGCCTGTCCGGCCTCGAATTATTTCCTTATCAAAAAAAAAAAAACTCCTTTCTGAAAAAAAAAATCATTTCTAAAATAAATAAATTTATAAATAATTTAGGCAGACGATGATGGTTTAAATTAATTAACATATTTTTTATATAAAAAAATTCGTTTCATTTTCTAAAATATATAACTGTAGGTTGTTGAGCATAGATGGTAGTTAAATTAGTATTTCTAAAGAGGTCACCTAGGCTAAAAACGATGTATCAAATTGACAAGGAAATATGCGCTCTCGTCTAAATCAAATTTCATCCTAAAATCAATTAATTATAAGAAAAGCAGTCCAATGTGTTATATATGTACTAAGACTTATTTGTTCATATTTTCAATGTGAGATGATTTGATCTCTTCAAATCTTTCAACAATAATTAGACTGATAGATGGGATATGATTGTCAATTACATGATGGATTTGGTATATAAGCAGACGGACAAGACTACCATTGTGGATGAGGCAGTGAAGCACATCAAAACCCTTGAAACCCAACTCCAAAATCTCCAAGAGCACAAGGCAAACAAGGTCCGCTGCGCCACCATTGCGACAATCACCTACGAGCCATTGCCATCCACCGCACCCCACCTGAAGCCAGCCGGTCAGACCACGAGGGAGTCCTTCCTAGCCGAACATGCATATGCTGCTTCTCAAAGGCCGCCCTTGGTGATGAACATGGCCCCAGGGCCCCACCACGATCGGCCCCTTGTGATGTTCCATACCTGGACCTCTCCCAATGTGGTGCTCAACACCTTTGGACAAGAGGCGCAGATCATGATTTGCTCCCCTAGGAAGGTCGGCCTCTTGACTTCCGTGGTTATCGCCTTGGAGAAGCATATGATTGAGGTGGAATCTGCTACTGTTTCCTGTGATGGAAAGGGAAGCTTCTACATGATCCATGTTCGCCTTGTGAGTTCCTTTCTTAATTGCCTTGTTTACTGTTAATTGATGTTAATTTATGTTTTGAAATCAGTACAAGTTTCTTGTCCATCTAAACATGTACAAATTAAAGTTATCATGTTATTTATTCTAGTTCATTTTCACATTGAATTATATAACTAATTATCTTAGATTTTTGGGGTTTTGTATCAGGCGAGTGGAGCTATTGAGCATTGCCCGGACTCTTTCTCTATGGAAGGAGTGTTCAAGCAAGCAGTTAGAGAGTTGATGCTCCTGTTCCCTTCCAAGTAAATTCTGGATATCGCTATCGACAGCCTCTGCAGAAGAACGAACGTACCTCAATCTAGCTATTATAAGATCGATATATGGGTCCAATTTACAGCCATTTCCTGGAGTAGTAGTTCTGCGTGCGCATTTGGATACAACAATGCAACTTCTTTACAGTTTTAGTTGTGCGCGCATTATATATTATATATTTGTGCATGGGATATATATCATACTCACTATACAACTGCACAAACTAGTTTGAAATTAATCAAAGAAACTATAGGATGTTTTGCTGGACGCTATTTCTCTAAATACTTTTGTTCTCCATCAAAAGGTATTATGTTTTACAAATGATCGAATACAAATGTTTCTATGACAGCAATCATGATCACGGCACCAGCTGACTCTTTTTTTCTGAGTTCTGGTTTGGTTTCAGACTAAAAGGTCGACTATAGAGGCTTTACATTTGATGAGGCGGCTGGTGGAGAAATACAGAGAATGGAAAAGGAATCTGCATATGTTTTTTTTTATAGACTTGAATTGGATAAAGCTTATAACAGAGTTCCAAGAAAGATCACCTTGGAATGCTTGGAAGCAATGGATTTCATTAGCATCTAGGGACATGTAGAGCATACTAAGCTATGACCGGTGAGCTTAAATCGAGAGAAGACACGTATTATTTTCTGTTAAATTAAATTTGGTTTTACACCAACGGTCAGCTCCAAGTCCATTTCTCTTTACTATAGTAATGGACATGGTTTTGAGAGATGTTCAAGATGGGATCTTGTGAGGTTTCTTATTTGAAAATAATATTGCACTGATTGACGAGATGAACGCAAGGGTTGGTAGAAAGTTGGAGCAATGGAGGGCTACACTTGAATCCAAAAGTTTTAGATTGAGTAGGACTAAAACCTAATATGTGGAGTTCAACTTGGGTGGAGTTGAAGAGGAGGCCGACAGGGGAATTGATGTTGGGAAAAGATATTATAGCAAAGAAAAGTAGTTTCAAGTATTTGGGGTTGGTGATGCAAAGCAACGGTAGGAGGGGGGTGGGGGTGGGGGTGAAGACATCAACATTGGGTCTAGGTAGGGTGGCAGAATTAATGGAGGTCAATGTTAGGTGTCTTATGTGATAGAAAAGTGCCCCTAAAGACTAGATGCAAGTTGTTGGGTGAGCTGGAAGGCACAAGAATAAAGGCTTATGGTGGTATAGACGAGGATGCTCAGATGGATGTGCAATAAGACTAGATTATAGGATTAGAAATGAAGTTGTTCGCGATAAGATGCAAGTGGCCAATATTAAGGATATGTCTGAGGCTCCAATGATTTGGTCCTTTTAAGAAAAAAGACTCGAGTGCATCAGTCCATAGATGTGAGTCTGTCATCAAGAGGGTTAGACGTTGTAGAGGGCAGTGAAGAAAGACTTAAAGATAAGTAATTAGATATGATCTTGCTCTAGATTGAGCAAGGTGGAGGAGTGCTATTAAGATTAAAGAGGGCTAAACTGGGTGGAAAATATGGGTGTTAGATTTTGGATCATTCTTCGTTATTGCTTTCTTTTCGATTAGTTGGTTGTTCACTCGTTAGCCATTATTTTTGGATTGTTTTCCTTTTCCTATCTTGCACAATAGTTTAGGCCTATGAGTTTCTTATTTGCGTTAGGCCGAGTCAATTGAAAACACCCTCTCGACGTAGTGGAGGAAAGGGTGCGTACACCTCAGTCCCCAATAGCATTCATTTAGGTAGGCATACATATTAGGATGCATTTAACATGATTTAGATGTATATAATGTATGGTTTAGACTAGATTTGCATTTATACTCATTTTGGTGGCGGAATCGGAATCTAAACACATTTTTATTGATTTATTCAGGAAGATGTGGATACAATGAGGAATAAGGAGGCTAATGGATGAAGGAAGAGTTGAGAAGAGAAAGATGAGTAAAGAGCCTGGAAGTAGGGTTGAAGTTCGAGAGCCTAATTAAACAAATTAAGATCAAGTTAGCAAAAGTTGATCAAAAGACAAGTTGATCTTGTAACACACTTTCTTGAGGTCTCGTTGTCCGATTGAATATTAATTGTGAGTATGCGTTGGAAAGCTCAATCTTTCCAAGAGCTACAACTTCTTTGTTTTCGAGCCCAAATTAGGAAGCGAAGAGGCTGAAAATCAAAGAAATTTCACAATTGCATAATGAATATTTACGATAGGCCATGTGCAACTTGACGATTCGCAACCACGAGTACTTGATGTGGCCATGGATCTAGCCATTGCCGAAACACTGTGTTTTCTTTTTATGTAACCCTAGTTGATGTTTTCATTCTATCTTTTAGGAGATGTTTCTTACGAGTACTATTTAATTTAAAAATGTTTTAGGGTTTATTTTAGACTATCTTATGCACTTTAAAAATATTTATAGAGATTTGTTTATCATAAGAAATTAAACTCTCTTCATTTTGCCTAAAACTTAAAGCTTTGTTTCGTTGAATCATGAATTTTCTATTCTTGTTTATACTCCTATCGTTTGTATTGACTTCTCTGCGCTCAATTGTTTGGATGCTTTTAATTCTTGATTGTCTGACCAACTTGTTAGAATTAAACTTATTCAATTGCTATGGTCTTGGAGATTCCTTGTAGCTGATCTTAACCCAAGTGCCAAACATATCTCTTAAGGACTTGTAGGACTAATTGGATGTATAGGAAGTCGTTATATATTAAACATTGACTTGTAACTTGGTGTTCTATATATCTTGATTAATCTCTAAACTAAATGCTATTGCTAAGTTAAATCTTGATCATGTTAGGGTTGCCTAGGAATGAGATCGGGGCAAGACATTAGGTAGGAATTGAAAAAGAGAAGATCTCGAAGAAGAAACATGATCAAATTCACCAAATAAAGTGAAAAATTATAGATGAAACTATTTTTCTTCATTGCATTACACAACTCACTTTACATGGTTTGTTTTCATTCCTCTTTCACAAAATACATATCTTTTTCATACTGAAAACCCTGCTTTACAAAGTTGCAATTAAGTTCACATTCAAATTAATAAGAATTTTTTGGAGGTTTAACCTTCTACTTACTCTCTATACTAGTTTGTTTGTTTGAGTTTTATTTTGGTACTAACAACGACAATTTCCTCTTGGAAAGTTTTGCGCCATTGCTAGGAAATTTAAGTCTTATATCTTTGTTTTGTGTGTTTACTAATTATTGTATATAACTAGTGGACGTTGAATGTCGTGGTTGTAAATATCTCAAACTCAAACAACTAGTATTAATGTCGAGTAGAGATCGATCCCACATGAACTCATAGAGTGTGTACGACTTTATAAATGTGATTGCAAGCAAGCAAGTAACAAAGCAATAGTATGAAAGCAAATACGCAATGAGAATAGCAGTAGTTGATGATTGTAGAAAACAATAGTGATGAATATAGTTTCACTCACATTCGCAACAATGGTGATTTCATGATCAATGGGTTGTTATTCTAATGCAAATTGGTTATTCTGATTACTCTAGGGTCAGTTTATACGCAGAATTACGTACGCCAGACTTGTCGATCACCATCTAACTCCCTAAACTCTAGCATGGGGGCGAGTAGCACAAAATCCCTAACACCTATCAGTCATAAACATTATCTTTCACGTTCTGAATCCTTTCCTTTTTTCGTTTAATTTGGTGACCCTACGGTTTATGCTATTCCGGTTGGTGTCCTAAATTTTTGCTTTTTTCGTTTGGTAACCCTAAACTTTTGAAAAATTTCACTCCGTGACCAATAGCCAATTTAAATGTAACTTCACCAGTTATTTTTTAGAAAAGAAAAAAAATTATTTGAAAATTAAAGCATCCACCACCAAAATAAAAAATTGAATCAACCTACTTTTGTGTACAAGAAAAAAAAAAGCACAAACTAATAAAAAAAAAGCACGAAGGCTTCTTCCTTTATCTAGAGATTCACTTCAAGGAAGAAGAAGACACGGTGGGAGGCGGTCGACGGTGAAGACCAACGTAAGAGAGTCGACCGGTGTGTGGGAACCTCGACAACCAACAGGTGATGTATGTAGATCAGCGTGGGAGACTCTACCGCCTTCGATCTCAATTTTACAGGTTTGAATATCAATTTTATTGTCAAAACAAGATCTGAATTTAAGTGATTCTAGGGTCAAATTTATGAAATTTTCTACCTAAATCTCAGCCGAGTTCGATTAGGGGCAATTTTTGGTGGTGTTTATTGTGAAATTTGTTCTCTAATCTGAACTAGGGTTTAATTCAAGATTTTTTGTGTGATTGTGGGTGAAATTTGTTCTCTATTCTCATATAAGATTTGTTTAGGTTGAATTTTGTCATATTATTTTTGGGGTTCAATAACTTCGCTTCACCTCGTTTCTTGAAATGCTCGATCATGTGTGAATTTCTGAAAATGTAAGTTACGTTATGTAGAATGGGAGATAAAAAAAAAGTTTTGAGAATGCATTACAAATTTGTGGAGTACTTCGACGTTGAAGTGGATGATCTCGACAAATGTAATATGCTCGATGTTTATATTGAGTTGCTACAAGGGGCTACGAAGAAGGGATTATGTCTCCCGAAACATCCGCGTTTGTGGTATATGTATGACTTAAAAAGTCACAAGTTGGCGAGGGATAATCAGCTGAGGGAGTTGTTCAATTTACTCCCGAAAAAAAGGGTAATTAACAGTGTGTTTAGCAAGGGGTGGAGGGGATAACGAGGGTGATGAAAAATTTTCAGGGAGTCGCGCCTGTGTGTTTGGCAAGGGGTGGCGGGGGTGGGCGAGGTGGGGGTGGAAGGGATGGAGGGAGTGGAGACACACCCAAATCTTCCACCTTCATTTTCAGGGTGGGCGGATCAGAGGGATTTTTCCACTCCTAATTGCCCTTTTTGCCCTTCTTCTTGTGCCCCTTCGGCTTCCTATCTTTTTTAGAATATGCACCTCTCCACCGCCTCTTCCGAGTGTCATCGTCAGTTCTCTTCCTCGTCGACGGAATCAAATGAAATATTCAGTGGTCTTTGACCGGAACGCTCGTGCTCCATCGCCGGAGCAAGCAACCATGGCGAAGCTGAAATTTCTTTTTTTAATACCCGTCTTCATTGTCGGAAAGCTCGTGCTCCATCGCTAGAAAGCTCGTGCTCCACCTTGATTAAGAAATTGGAGATTCAATTGCAGCTAGGCGAAAATTCAGATCGGGATCGAACTGAAAAATCAGTTCAATTTGCTATTGGTGTAGCTGGGCAATTGGAAGAAAAGGTGAAGAGGTGGTGCAAGGGTGCTGGCAAGGGCGGCACGGAGGGGGTACGGTGGACAGAATAGGAGGGGGTTCGAGTGGGGTGAGCTGACGAAAGAGAAAGCGGGCATCGAAGGGTGTAAAAGCCATGTATAGAGATGAATGGTGACAACGATGGTGGACTACGGGACTGCCCGAGCAGCGACATCGGAGAAAGAAAGCCGCGGTGAGGATGGAGGGCGAGAGGGTTAAGGCTTGAGAGGAACGGTGGACTTGTGTTTTGATTTTGCCAATAGCTTGGTCCACTGGCCAAAAAATCATGTGATTTCTTTTTTGTTATTTTTTCAAATTTGTGAATTCGTAATTTTGAACAGACAATTTGTCAATTTCCTATCGTCCTATCTTCATATTACTGCTTCATATTGATTTTTGGTTTTGGATGGTTTCAATTTGTTGATGGTTTCTATGTAAAATAAAAACAGTAAAAAAAAGGCATATACGTATTTTCTACAAATAATCTTCATCCTCTTCACCCCCAAAAAGGATCTCCATCCCCTCCATATCCCCAAAAAGTATCTTTACCTCATTAAAAAAAATTCCCCTCACAAACACGCCTTAATATTGACATTGGTACTGCGGAGATCCCGTGTGAAAATTTATTGTCGGCAAAGGGCTTGATTAATTCTAGGATGTCTTCGGGTGATACAAATCTTCCATCCTCCCACCACCACCATACTATCCCATCCATAGAATTCATGGATGAACCACATGCTAGACCAGCTCCATTACCATCTCAAATAGTGCCATTTGAACCAAACATAACTCCACAAGTAAAACCACAACGTAGGGAGCAACCTCAACCCCTTTGCAACCATGGGATAGTTGCCCTCCCCCCCTCTCAATCTAGGAGTGTCTCTTTTAGTTTGCAAGAAAAAAGGATTTGTGCCATCTATGCGAAAAGAAAAGTAGTATATGTTCAAAAAGGAAAAAATGATGCATCTAGTAGTCAACCGAATTCCAGTAGTGGTAGCCTTAGTAGAACAACATGGAGGGTTTACAAGAGTGAATTAATTGAAGCGGTTGATGATGTGGATAGTGAGGATGACATATATTACCCGTCAAAGAGTTCAAGCGATGATGAGGAAAACGTTATGGATGATTTAGTTAATGAAGATGAAACTTTGTTGCCTTGTAGTGATGATGGATATGATCCTGATAAATCCAAGTAATGGAAGGAAGATAAAGATGCATATTTCGATAGATTGTATGCGAATGGGGAGTTGTATGTTGATAAAGAATTTGGCAATATCATTCTTCGGCCATGGATGCTTTTCTTCGATAATGAGCACTTGTCACATGTCTTGAGGAATCATTGTATCCAGGAAGGGTTTTACATCATCGCGTTCTAATCTGATTTGAGAAGGTTTACCACTTCTTGTGCTTCTGCAACTTGTAATTGGAGAATTCATGCATCTTGATTGTCAAACGGATGCACTTGGGATATTAAATCATTGGCAAGAAATCACACTTGCACCAGGTTAGCGTCGCACAATCTGATGGTGTCTACAAGGTGGGTCGCAGAGAAGCTACTAGATGACGTCAAAGCAAATCCATCTATCAAAGGGAAAGCAATGAACGAGCTCTTATTCCAGAGATATGACAATGTGTTGAAGAAAACACCAACTTATGAGAAAAAGAGCTTGGCATTAGATACTGTTGAAGGAAGCTATGACACTTCTTATGCAAAGCTACCTGCGTATTGTGACGTTCTTAAAAGTACAAATCTCGGTTCTAAGGCCCACGTTGCTTAGCTTGGAAGGTTGCTAAAGAACATCCGGAGACACCTATTCATTTCAAGAACATATTTATCTCTTTATGGCTAATGATCGAGGGATTTAGAGGTTGCAGAGGCCTAATTGTTGTAGATGGATGTCACTTAAAAGGGAAAGTTGGTGGAGGATAGTTGCTATAGTCGTGGATGGAAATAATGAGATTTCCCCATTGGCTTATGATGTGTATGAAAATGAAAGCAAAGATACATGGTATTCGTTCATCTAACACTTAAAATATGGTTTGAATGACAGTATGAGAGACAATTTGACTATTATATCAGATAGACAAAAGGTATCTCAATTGCTTTTTTACTCTATTTATTAGGTTTAGTAAGTATCTTTATGTATGATGCCACAATATTATCCATCATTTGTTATTAATTATCTTTTGTTGTATGTAGGGCATTGAACCAATCTTAGATGGGATTTGGCCAACTATTTCTAGGCGATATTGTTGTAGACACTTGTGTGACAATTTTAAGAAGTAATATCATGGAATAATGATGCATAATCAGTTTTGGGGATGTTGTGGTTCATATTCTGCCTTTGCTTATGAGAAGGCAAAGGATAAAATACATAAGAGAGCTAGATGGGCTGCAGCCAAGTGGTTACACGAGTCAGGAGATATAGAGCGATGGGCAAGGCACAAGTTTGACCCGACACTTTGTTCAAATGAAAACATGAGAAACGTGGTAGAGTATTTCAATTCTACTTTAGGATTAGATAGTTGATAATGCATATTTCATATAGGCATTATTGATGGTTCTTATTGCATTTAGATAAGAGTTTTGCATATGTTTTGGTCTAGTTTCATACTCCCTCCTATCATAAATATAAGAAGTTTTACTTTTTTTGCACGTAGTTTAAGGAGAGAAAAACTTTATAAAATATTAGTTTTTTTAACTAGATTTTTTTATACTATAATAATTATTGATATATAGTATTATGTTGTAAAAAATTTAATTAAAAAAATTAATATTTTATAAAGTTTTTCGCTCCTTAAACTACGTGTAAAAAAAGTAAAAAGGCTTATATTTATGATCGGAGGGAGTATCTTTCTTGTGAAGTATTCGAGTTCGGAATCTACGCGTTTTTAGTGTTTATTCTGCAGTTTTACATTTCGACCTTGAAGGAGCTTGAATGACATGTTTTTGGAGCATATGAAGGCTAAGGAAGGAGCTACAAAGGAGCAAGGAAGCACAACATCGAAGCTATCAAGGAAATTAGTCATTGTTGAGATCGGGGCCCGCTGTTACCCCATGTTCAGCATTGCTGACTTTAAGTCCGAAGATATTATTATTATTATATTCTCTAGGAATTCACGACTCTATTTAGGTTTTATTTCTTTCATTTCAGTCGTGTTTGTGTGTGGCTTGAGGGTTAGACAATGAACACAATTAGAGAGATGAGAGTTATTTCCTCTATCAGTTGTTAAACTCATAGTTTTGCATGTGATTCGAAGACATGGTTGAATGAATTGTGAGGATTTGATTCTATTTAGTTATTTATAAGTATATTTATCATCTTGTTCTTATTTATTATATTTGTGTTCCTTTCTATGATTGATCACCATGTTAGGAATTGCATCTATGCTATGAATTTGTTGTTATTTTCTAGATAGCAAACGAAGCCATTGATTTATTCATATTTCTATGTCTTTGTAGTGGATGATTTTGATTGATCTATGTCGAGTAGATGTGCTAGGGCCGATTAGAGTTGTTCCTTTTGTGTTCCATTTGCATTGAATCGATATGTCAATTGGTCTTAGAACTTGAGTATTTAATGTTATTCTTTAGTGATATTGAATAAGAAGATTGTATCTTTCCGAATCTATCAACTTTGGTCAAGTCGACATATGCTTAGAAATATCTATTGAATCAATCCTAGGATCTTGAACCTCAACCATTGTCGAGAATTACAGGTGAAATATCTTCTCTATATTGTTATCAATATTTTGAAATCATCAATCTCTTTACTTTACTTTGTCATCAATTCGTTGTAAATCATTGCTTTTGTCATAAAAATCATTGTTAGAAAGATTACATAGCAACCGTTCTCTCAGTGGGTTCGACTTCGGACTTCATCGCTATACTAGTTTATTGGTTTATCAATCTATTAGTTTGCTAATCTATTGGTTTGAGCTTTGAGTTAGGATATTATAGATATTTGGCAAAGGACGGAAAAGACAACGAGGTTCATCTCGCACCAATAGATGTAGTCCGATGTTAAGTATTCTTGAAGGTAATGACTTATTCATTATTTATTTATCCCTCTGTTAATTAAAACATGTCGTTTTAGACATTTGTCCATTTTTTAAGAAAGCAAATAAAAGCAAACAAAAATACATTTATACCCCTATTTATTACTTTACTTTTCCACTTTATTGAAAACTACAACTAACAAATATCTAATCATTACAAGGGTAATTTCGGAAAGTGAAGACCAAAATACCTAAAACGACATGTTTTTCTTAATAAGATTTTACTCCTAAAACGACATGTTTTTCTTAACGGAGGAAGTATGGTTTTTAGAGTCTTTAGATCCATATCCTCATAATATGATAGATACATTTGCCTTCTTTCAATTGTAGGTATTCGACGGATGCACTTGGTTAGATATGTCGGGAGGTAAGATGCATCAAAAGAGTGGCCAACCACTAGGATGGCTTACTCGATTGATTTTCACTCGGTACCCAATGAAGAATAGTGGCTGAAATTCAATTCTCCAAACATAGAACCTCCAATTATAAAAATGGGAGTAGGAAGGTCGTCAAGGAATTGAAGAAGAGAAGAGGGTGAAAAGCAGAAGGGAAAGAGATCTAACACAATGCGTTGTGGAAAATGGAAGATATGTTAACATTTGTAGTTCCTAATTTTTTTCCATGACATAAATTCTAACTATCTTCAATTTTATGTGTCACAAGGCCTTTGGACATAATGCTAAGACTTGCAAAGGTGGCCCAACCGCAAAAGAGCTTAAACAACAAAGTATTCTATTGAACAAAGGCAGACTAAAAGGCGTAAAAAAGAAGGTACAAGTTGAAGGTTCACAACAATGTCCTATTGAAGATGATGTAATGGGATCGACAGTCGGCACCTTGGGTTGATGGAACTTATAATTTTAACGCTTAGTTTTATATGTTCTTTTTGTCGCACTAGCTAGCTAGAATGCTATACCTTATAATTCTATGTAAAATTAATGATTCCTTTTACCTTCTTTTGTTGCAAAGTTAGAAGATTAGAACTAACTAGAAGGTTGGAACTCGGGTTAATAGGTTGGTACTTAACCGCTTATGATGTTTCTATGAATCTACCATTTAAATCCACATGCAATTTCTGGTTTTGTCTTAAAATTTATGTATATAAAATCTACAATTTTAGGTTGCAACTTGTGTTACTAAAAAATTATAGATTCAAAAATATCCATAAGTTCTATTTCAAAAAAAAAGGGATAAAATTAAAGTTACTAATCCACTTTTTAATTATCACTAGAAGGGCAATCTCGCGCTACACGGGAGACATTATTTATTGGGTTAAACTTTAAATCTTATATACTACGTAATGTATGTGACATCTTTGAAAATGTTATTTACATGTTAAGGTAACTATGCTTTTATATATCCTCTTGTCAATAGTCTTATATTACAATCTTTCATATACTGGTTTTATTCCTTGTTAGTTAAGTTAAATAATACTACAATTGGGTGTGTCTTATACTATACTCCGTATTTAATAGAATTGATCATTTTTATGACAATTAAAAATATGTTGTAATCTTTAGAAAAATATTCATTTTATTTTGGCAATTGATAACCCCTTAATTTGCATAGAATTATATATTATTTATTTTTTTACAACATTTTTTGCTAATTTTTTTTATATAATAGAAGGCATAAAAATAATGCTAGAACCAATGAGCTATAATGATTTTATGAATCTTGAAACTAATGTGTAATATATATTAAGTTGATTTTTTATGAGTTAATGAGTGCAATTAATTGGGCCTTCACCCAAAAGAAGCTTTTTTTGTCATAAATGAGGTTGAATAAATGAGAAATATTGAAGTTTTTTTTTATAAAAAAAAACTAATCATAACTTGAGTAATAATTATCACTTATTAAAAATCATCTTTATGAGAAGTTAAAAAATATAATTTAACAATATCTAATCAATTATTTCTGTAATATTTTGAAAGTAGAAAATCAATTATCATTTTTAAAATCAACAATTGAATAGTTGATTAAAAAATCAACACTTTTTTTTTACAATAGGCAAGAAGTACATCAACAAAGCGATCTTGAAGCCATCAACAGATGGCTTGGATGACCCTACGTATAGGGTCGCCAGTCAAAAAAAGAAAAATTATCTAAAATTACGGTTACAGAAATTTAAAATTAAACATGTCTAGAAAATTAAATCCCTAGTTTCTTCTCAACGATAATTGGAGCCCTTGATTCTTGATTGTTGCTCTTGTGGCTTGGAAAGTGGTAATGGTTGCAGTGATGATTGTACTTCTAAATCCTAATACGGCAACGAGCAAGGCTCACTCAACATTATTGCTTCATGTGATGGCTCGAACTCGAATATTTGAGATCTAAAGATGCACATACATAGGCATGGTATTAAGGTGGTGGTCATGTCGGATCTAAAACCAGGGGTAGTAGATCTTAGCACCCACCAGTCTACTTTGAGATTTTCAAATATGTGGGTTTTTTTATTTGTAATGGGTTAATCAAACTTGGAAGAAAAGGGGAAGTGGGACACAAAAACATATTTGCTTGTAGATCGAAGGATAAAATAGATTTGTTGAGGAGCTTTGGGAGAAAAGGGGAAGGATAAAGGGGAAGTGGGACACAAAAACATATTTGTTTGGATTTGAGATTTGGTTTTTTGAGATTTGGGGTTTGTAGATGGGAGAGGTGCAATCTAGTCGGATTCGCTATTAAGTCGAGGAAGGGGTCAGAACCGCCAGAGCCAGCGAGCAGCGTCGGATCCAACAGGGGGCGAATGAAGAGAGGAGGGGAGCGGCGTCGGGGGCCTCCCAATCTAAAGAAGCCAAAAATGCACCATCGTGGGTGAGAGAGGACTGTTGTGGTTAATGGTCATGTGCACCGGCGCCCAGGAACAACAAATTAAACTATATTCATAATCTTCATCAAATATTTTTAAATTACCAAAAATAGACCCCATATATAAAAATAATTTATTATATACAATAAACCTGAGCATGGGCGGGCTTGGGTCGGGCCTATGAGAATATCTTGGCCAATTTTAGCGGGCCGGGCTTGGGCTAGGCCCGTTTTTTGGGCCAACTCTCTTGCCTAAGCCCGCCCACATGGGCGGGTCGGGTAGCCCACCGGGCCGTCCATTATAATTTCGTAAAATATTATTTTTATTTTATTATTTTTTACGTTTGATCTCAAACTACACAAATTTGCTAAGTGTCTCCAAAGATTGAAATTTTATACAAAACAAAGGTATACACATTACACAAATGTAAAATTACACACTATAATCTTTATGTAGGTTAATTTCAATGAATTTTTTTTGAAAATAATATATTTAGTACTATTGTATTTCTTAATTTATATGCGATGTAAATACTATTAGTATTTATAAAGTAATAGAAGTAAAATTTTAGATATTATATAATCAATATATATACTTCATAGTATTTTAATACATATATATAAAAATTAATATAAGTAATATATATATATATATATATATATATATATATATATATATATATATATATATATATATATATATATATATATATATGCAGGTCGGGCCTACCGGCCCGCTTGGGCTTAATCATTAGCCCAAACTCGGCCCTATGGGCTCACCGGGCCGGGCCTGTCGGCTCGCTTGGGCCAATTACCTTACCCAAGCCCGCATATTTTACATGGCGGGCCGGGCGGGTTAGCCCATGTCTGCTCAGGTCTAACAATAATATATTTTAAAACATCTAATACTATAAAATTGTCATTGATGGATAAATAAGTACTATGTATAGTAAGATGCATGCTCTACTATAATTTCATTTTCTGACGAGAAAAAAATAGTGTGTAGAAAAATAAAACTAAAATAATTTTAGCATAATCTATATGGAAAATTAAAACCTTGCATACTTAATTTAAGAAATAACTATAATGTGAAATGAAAAAAATAATTTTATTATGGTTCATTTTTATTCAAATTAATAGGTTGTTTAACAGCCCGGACTTGAATGAGCCAAAAACAGAAGTCCCCCCCTTTTTGTATTCCATTCCAATTATTTAATTATTTAATTGGACATCACAAGTGTTTTTGCATAAGAACAATTCGGACTTGAGTGAGCAAAAAACAAGACCCCCACCTTTTTGTATTCCAATTATTTAATTGGACATCACAAGTATTTCAACATGTAATCTGCATAAATAAGGAAATGAGGCAAGACATCAGCCCTTCGTATTTTCTGTAATAAGTAGGACCTGGACTTAAATGACCCAGAACAAACGACAACCTTTTTGTATTCCGAGTATTCAATGGGACATCACAAGCCTTTAAAGTCCACTTATACCTTTCATTGCATAAATAAATTGCATAAATACAGAATGCAATTGGATTAGACTCCATTGTAACCCACAAAAGGTTGCTTCTCTTTGCATTTTCCTGCTTTACCTGCGACAAAACCAAACACCAAGGGTGAAGATATGCTATGTGTCCCCCTAAATGAATTGGTTGAAGGGATTGATGTTGAGATCAAAGTAATGGTTAGTCGGAAATGGGATGTTTTAAATGTTTATGGGAGGTATATGAGCACTGATTTTATCCTCTCGGATGATAACGTATGTTAAAAATATTATAGAATACTATTATATATTACATAAATATATACTTTCATGGGTTACTTACCGAGTTTGGATTTGTTGTTTGTCTTCTTAGGGAAATATTATACATTGTTATGTGAAGAGTAAGACTGCTCATTCTATCATTGACAAGTTAGAAGAAGGATGTGTGTATCGGTTGAAGGGCTTTAGTATCCTTCCTAATAGGCTTGAGTACCAGATTGTTACAAGCAGTGCTCATATGCTTGAATGTGAAGGATCTACAACTGTTAGTCAAGTGAAGATACTAAATGATGGATTTCTTCGCTACCCTTTTAATTTTGTCGAATATGAGAATCTTCAGCCTATAGGGAAGAGATTTCTTATTGGTAAGAAGTGTTTAAAAATTATCATATGAGTATATTGAAGTACTTTCATAGCTTGCTCTGAGATGTTAAGGTCTAATTGTTTCATAGCTTTCTCAAACATTCATTTTTTTCCCTTGAGCCCAATTTAGATGTCATAGGCTGTGTCACAAATGTTGGAAAGGCGCTGAAACTGATTGGTAACTCAACGACACTCGATTTCTTTTTAATCAATGAAAGGTAATTGTTCACACAACTCAATTTTTGGTTACACATCTTCGTTTCTACTCGGTTGAATATGGAAATCAGTGTTTAATTGTACAATATAGGGGTAAAAAGGTCAAGGTGACTTTATGGGGAAAGCTGGGAGATGAACTTTTGAGGCAAAAATCTGAAGATGGCGTGAAGTACAACAGCATATTGGTTGCAATGAATGTTAGAGAATTTAAAGGTAAGTTATGTTCATTTGAAACTATATACTATTATCTTCATAATTTATTATTAATCTTGAAACATAATGACCTTATGTGTAGATGAGTTATACCTCTCAAGCCCTACATCAACACAAATCTTTGATGGGAACAATATTCCTCAATTACTTGAATTCAACAATCGAATGAGGTATGAACCTTATTGGTTTTTTACATGAATGCATATTACGCTCATTAAAACAATTACGTACCTATATATGAACTTATTGTAACGGCCCAGAATTATAATTTCCGGGTTACGTTTCAAGGGATGAAAACCCTTGTTCGGATCTTGCAATCCAGGTACGGGTCAAGGTTTCAAACTCTTTTAAGATTAGTATAAAGAGGGATTTCAAACCCTAAAAACCTCGAAGGGCCGTTGGGTACCCTTAACCTGTCCTAAGGCTATGTCGCGGAATCCATTTCAAACAAAAAGTAAAGCGGAAACAAGTAAAGATACAAGTGCCACGGCGGAGCCGGTTAAAACCAAACCTTGAGTGGGTAATTACCATTTTACTAAGTTAGGATATTAGCCAGATTCTTCGATTCGCCAAAAGGGAACCCCGTCAAATAGACATCGAGCACTCAAATCTGCAGAGAATACCTTTAAAAAAAAGAACGGGGAAAGGAATCAGATTGAGCCACTCATGCGGGACCGGCAGTCCTCGCTGAGGCCACATAGTATGTGCTATACCTAATAAAGATGCTCTAATGCAGTACGAAATTCAAACACACTAGCATGCTCCTAGTTCATAATAATGTGCAGAAATACTGTAAAGGGCCCAAGACAATGCCAAGTGGCATATCCCTCTCCTACCTCCACCCCTTCCGATAGGTGGAGACTGGCCAGCTCGTGAATGCATTCCATCATAATCGGGGGGCACGCATGCCTAACCCGTTCCACAATAAAGCCCGCAGGCATATCATAATATAAGGAAGTTCATGACTCGATTGACTCAGGGTACCCGATGAGGCTGGGCTACCCTATGACCCTAGCAAAGTCTCTAGGACTATCACAGATAACGGCCGTTCTGTTTCAAACGCACAAAGTAAACAGATGCTCAATCAATTAGTGCAACCTAAACATGATACTGCATGGCATGCTTTTATGCATATGCAACACCTAACATAAAATGCAACAACAGGCATGAATGTCCAACCTGAGTAAGCCCCCTAGGGAACTTACCTGAAGATGCAGAACAGCAGGATAATACAAGCAAGGGCCCAATGCAAGTCCAAAAGCAATACACACCTATCATCAAGTCAATTCCATAAGCTACCAGACCGATATTCATACATACGAAACCCAAGTTCCCAACATACTCAAAACCAACCGATAGTGAAACCGTTTTCCAAAACCTTTCCGATACGATCAACATCAACCAAATCATTTACTTCTAATTAAACCCATTGATAAAATCGTGCCAAACCTATTTTTCAAACTCTTAAATCCCAAATTAATTCAACTCATTTTCAAAATAATCTCTCAAATCATACTTGGCCAAATTCCGACATTAAACATTTAAACCTTAAAACCAATACCTCAAAATAATAATATAGAATTAATTCCGACACTTCTATTTCCAAAATCATTATATAAATAAATTCCGGCATTAAATCACCAAACAATTCTATTTTCACAAACCATATTTATATGTCAATAATAGTAAAACATCTCATAATTTCCAAAATCACATATCATAAAATACATTTTCTAATAACATTAATTTAAAGTACTTTAAAATGGATAATCATAATTTCCGAAAATATATCTTTCAAATAAAATCAAGAATAATATATACCCAAAAAATATCATATAATAAATAACATGGCACATAAGTATATAACCTATCATGATTTGGCAACAACAATAACCAATAAAACATAACCAGCAGCCCAACCAAATAGCCCAATCTGAAAGAAGAGGGAGACCCGGAAGGAATAGGCCCACGACCCGGATCCGGCCCAACTCAACTCTCCCAGCCCCAAACCCGGTTCAGTTAAGACAAATTAAAATAAAAGGGAGGGGACCCCGGTTCAGGAAATAAGAAAAGAAAGGGGGGAAACCGGGTTTAGACCCTTCTTCAACCTAAAGAACAGAGCCGCTGCCACGAAACGGAGGGAAGAAGGGAATCCAGGGCCCTCGCCGGCGAACTGCTTTCCGGACCAGAGTCACCCAACCCGACCGACGTCCAATTCCCGACCACACTCAGGCAACCAGAACGAAAGCGCAGCAACGGAGGAAGGAGAGAGAGAGGAAGTACCGAGTCGCGGCGCGATTCCGGCTCCGAGGGGCTCCGAGGGCGGCTCCGGTTGCGATTGACTGGGGAAGAAGCGTTGATGGAGTCCTAGGAGAAGCAAGGGATGAGCAAAGACGGATTTTGACGAGGTTAGAACCGGAATCGAATAAGAAGACGAAATCGACCTTCGAGAGCTTCGGTGAGCGCGAGAGGGTTGGTGGCGGCGTTGGCGGCTCCGGGGGGGTTCTGGGTGGCTCCGACTCATGCTCGGCCATCAGGGGACAGCTGCTGCTGCTCAGACAGAAGGAGGGAGGATGAGAGGAAGAGCAGCTTCCGTGGTGCTCGGCTGGGCGTCGTCGGTGGAGTAACAGGGGAGGATTCGTGGCGGCTCCGACGACCTCCTGGGTGGCCGACGTTGACGGCGGAGCAGCTGCTGGTGTGGCTCACTGGCGGATGCTAAACGGAGGTGGTGGCTCAGAGGTTTGGGTGACGATTTGGTGGGGTGGTGGTGCTTCCGGTGGTGGTTTCTGGGAACGAACAGGAAGTGGAGGGAGAGCTTTGGGAACGAAACAGTGAAAGGGGAAGGCTCGGATGTTTGAAACAAGCAGAGGAGGGGAGGTGGAGAAAGCTTGGTCTTCAAAGAGGAGATGGTGTTGTCCCTTTCCTTGCCAGAGTTAAGAAATAAAATGGGTATTTGGTTGCTTTTCAGTACACAGAGACACAGAGTAGAGGGGAAAAGAAATATCAGATGGGGGTGCTTTTGTCCGGCTCAACCAAGGGTTGAAAGTGGTCCAAATTTTCTCTAATTATCCAAACACCAAAATGACCCTTATCCAAATCATGCCATAATTGATAACAACTTTAAAATTGAAATAGAAATAAAAGACCGAGACATTTGAGGTGGAAGACATAAGGAATATGATCCCAAGTAGAATACCCGGAAGAGAAATAGAATATAATAAAATAAATCTTGAAACCCGCTCACCCGACTTTAACCCGACTCAAAAGATATAAAGCTTACAACTTCAAATTTAAATTGAATTCTCGACTGAATCAAATAATAATAAAATTATATTATACTTTCAAATTTTAGCAAGCGAAAGCGAAAATAAATCTGAATGAAAGTCCATTTAAAATAATCATATGCCGGAATTCATTTTAAGAGATTTTAAATAACCCGATTTAAATTTATTTTTAATTTCTTTTTCCGAGAATTTGGATTTAAAAATCCGGGCCTTTACACTTATGTAGTTCCTAACAATTGTTTTTTGCCCCTTTGATTATAGCCATGTTGAGATCATCGTTGACCATGCTGAAAATCAAATAATAGAAGGGGCATTATCAGATCTATTAGAGTGCGGAAGGGGAAAAAAAGGGTATTGTCCAGCCTAATTGAACATATGAATTTCAAAAAACAAAACCAATCATTCACGATAACGCATGGTTTATACAACAGGATGTTACCTTTGAATGCTATGTACGAATTATAAGTATTTGTACACCAACCAAGGGGCACTATTTTGCACGTAGTAGCGGCAAATGCAAAAAAGGTGTAGCACCCCGTGATGGAAATTTCTGGTGTGAATCTTGCGAAGCATTGATTAGTTTTCCAAAACCAAGGTATATGACTTATTTTCCTCAGTTAATTTATACCCTAATGATGAACACATCTGCATACCATTAGATAACATTGTATATTGTGTATTATTATAGCTACAAGTTACAACTTGAGATAGAAGATGAAACAACTTCTATAGTTGTCACACTATTTGATAACACCGCTGAAAAATTAGTGAAGGCATCAACTAAGACATTGCTAAAGGAGATAGAAGTATGTTTATATTATCCTACGTAAATCAATATATACTAATGGAATCCGTAACATTTACACTTTTGCATTAGGCTGGGAATGACAAGAATGTGCTGTCAAATGCTTTATCGAACCTCATCAACACTCGACACACATTTGAGATTAAATCTCATACCTACTATGGATATGGGACATTTGAGAGCTTCGCATGTAGCAATATCATCCACCCCATTCCTTTCTCTAAGGTATGAGTTATGGATCTATATCCAAACAATAATAGTAGGTGAATTTTGACATTTGCGGATATTGTATCATAAATTTTAAATATAACAATTTTAACATTCGTTACCTGCACAGAATCCATGCAAGCGTGTGAGAGGTGGAGAAGGATCCTCCTGTGCATCTGATACAGTGGAAAGAAAAAAACACATGTTAGTATTTTCTATATCACTACTGCATCCTCTTTGCTTAGAGCATCCCCAACAGCTCCTCTAAAAAATCTCGAAAATAGAGAACAAAATAACAAAATCTCTAAAAATAATTACACCACAACTCCAACAGATTCTCCATTATACAAATTGCTACATTTATTATACACTATAATAGATGCATAAATTCATAATTTAATAAATAAAATTCCAATAATTTCATTAAATCAATAGACAACCACCAATGAACAAATATGTAGGCATTGAAAGGGGTGAACACATTAAATTTTATAGATTCTAACCCTTCCTCTAAATTTAGAGATTTGTTCCCTCTCTCCATTCATTTCTCTATTTTAGAGATGAGTTTAGAGAAGCTGTTGGGGAGAAAAAATGGTTTTTTCTCTAAAATCTCCCATTTTCTCTATTTTAGAGAAGTCGTTGGGCTTGCTCTTACAATCTACCGATATGTTACCATAATATGTTCCTATTTAATATTAATAGCCGTAGTGAAGAAGAAAGTGTGTTGAGTGAAGACCTAGAAGTCTCTGCCAAAGAGACACTCAATGGCGCTGATTGATGGTCCAGCCTCATCGTATTCGGCCTTGGCAATCCGCATCTGTAATACATGAGTTCACATTAGTGTGTATATATATATATATATACTTGGTAGAATACTTTGAAGATTATTTCCATGTTTATCAAATGGTTATACACTTTCATATATGGTTCAACAACACAATTTAGGATATGGGCCTCGGTGATAAGTAAATGCTTTATGATTGGTTCCATCTACTTTCGTAGTCTGGTTTTGGGGAAATGTTTTAACTACTTTAAGATGTGTTATTTTAACTTGTAGCTACAAGTATATGCTACCAATAGTTTGGAAGTATTAATTTTTTGGGATCACATTTTTCTTTAAAACTTGTCACTGAAGGTTAAATTAGGGTAGTTCAAGGCCATCACATGAAAAATGAATGATTTTTTTACTAGTGAATGACAAATAGATGTAAAGTAGGATGCAGTATTATGTTTAAAGAGAACATTTACATACTTGTTGGAATGTGCTAAGAGATGCCAAGATAGAACCTCCAATCCAAACATTGTATTTCCTCTCGGGTGGGGCCACAACTTTTATCTTCATGCTGCTTGGGCCAAGTGTTGTGATTTCCTTGCTCATTCTATCAACAATGCCAGAGAACATTGTAGTGCCACCACTTAGAACAACATTAACATATAAGTCTTTCCTTATATCCACATCACACTTCATGATGGAGTTATATGTTGTCTCATGAACACTTACTGCTTCCATTCCTATCATGGATGGCTGGAACAAAACTTCTGGGCAACGAAAACGCTCAGCTTCAATTATAATGATCTGTCCATCTGGCATCTCATAGTTCTTCTCAACTGATGAGCTTGTTCTAGAAGTCTCAAGCTCTTGCTCAAAGTCAAGTGCAATGTATGATAGCTTCTCTTTTATGTCTCTTACAATTTCACGCTCAACCGAGGTTGTGAAAGAATACATACGCTCTGTGAGTATTTTCATCAGATGGTCAGTAAGGTCACGCCCGACAAGGTCAATACGTAGAATAGCATGTGGAAGTGCATATCCTTCATAGATGGGGACAGTGTGGCTAACACCATCACCATAATCCATAACAATACCTAAAGGTCAAGTAATTACAAGATATAATGTTATAAGTTCAAACATGAAGAATAAAATAATCAATAAGCATGCATAAACTTCGTTGAAATAATGAACTATAAGCAAGAAAAATGAATCAAGTTGAATGAGACACTAGCTTGGTGCACTAATTTGGCATTCTAGTAATTTCGGAAGTAAAAAAAAAAGGTGTGCAACATATTTTTACCAATAAGATTAGTATAATGATCTTTGTTGTTGTGATACACGAGAATGAATTTTTCTACATACTTGATGATAATTTAGTAACCAAAAAAAGTTACCAACTTAGTGTAATTTCATTTAAGACATTGATTAAAAATAACAAAATATTAAAATTTGTACGTACATAATAATATTGGTTACTAAAAAGTAAAAACATACATTGAATATGCGACAATGCTAAGTCATGATATTCAAATGAAAAAGCCTTTTGCCACAAATGGAAAAACAAAACTACAAATATTGTATAATAACAAACATTACTTATAAAAATAAACTAAAATATGTTTATTTTAATATAATGAATAAGCATGTCCTCTTAAAAAATTTAATTGAGTATAATGTAAAAGGGAATAAAGTTTTACTAGTGTAATTCGCAAATGGACATTCTTCCGGGACACTAACCTGTGGTACGACCACTTGCATAGAGTGAGAGGACAGCTTGGATGGCCATGTACATCACAAGGGCATTAAATGTTTCAAACATGATCTGGGTCATTTTTTCACGATTAGCTTTTGGGCTGAGAGGCGCTTCAGTTAGAAGAACAGGGTGTTCTTCTGGTGGAACTCGAAGCTCAATGTAGAAAGTGTGATGCCATATCTTCTCCATGTCATCCCAATTGCTTACAATACCATGCTCGATAGGATATTTAAGGGATAATATACCCCTCTTAGATTGTGCTTCATCGCCAACATAAGCATCTTTTTGGCCCATTCCAACCATAACGCCGGTGTGGCGTGGACGACCTACAATACTAGGGAAGACAACCCTTGGATCCGCAAGCGAGGATGGAGACCGACGCCCTCAAAGGCGGTGACGCGGATGGACTGGCTGCAAGTGAGGATGGAGACTCTAGCTCCCTCAAAGGCGGTGCGGTGGTCGAGGCCGATGCCGATGCCGCTGGATCCGCCGATGATAAAGATGTTGCGCCTCTTGATGGGGATCTTGACGGGTCGGGGCCAGGCGATGAAGTAGAGGAGGACAAGGAGAGAGATGGGGAGGAGTAGGACAATGAGGGAGAGGATCGATTTGGTATCCGTCCACCATTGTTGGAAGTTGAGTGAGGTGGCTAAGGTGGATCAGAGGAGAACTGTATTGGCTGATTCCTCTTACTCGATCAAATTCCGGAGTTTAATTCCGTCAAAACCCTAATCCGTTTTTCGTCCATCACTTAGATAATTTCGTCCTCTCAATTGCAATTTGTTTGATAAAAATGAAAAGGATTCAAGTACAGTTTAATTAAAATTGTCTTGACAATAGTCATTTTCTAATCTTGTCTAAAGCCACTGTGTAATTTGATTTAAAAGAGGTTAATTTGGAAGTGAACTACTTGAAATCACTATATTTAACAGAGTGAAGCCGGCAGTGGCAGCTAAGTTTAGGGCACGGAGCAAACTTTTTCAAAAGTTTAGGGGCACCAAATGAAAATATAAAAACTTTGAATCACTAACCGAAATAGCATAAGCGGGCACCAGATGGAATTTCCAAAAAAAAAAAAATTGAGCCAAGACCTTTGCTCCAGTCAAGCTCTAGCCATTGATGACTCTCATCGCACCTCGGTACGGTAACTACCGATTCTCAGAATTTAATTCCTGATAACCAACTCACCGAGCTCCACATCCATCAATGGTTTCGCCTAAATTCATGCGTCCAAGAGCAGGAGGAGGGGGCTCCCATGGCAATTCAAGCCCTAACCTCTTCGTCGCCAACTGCGGCCCCGCAGTTGGCCTTTCCCTTGACGCCATCTCATCGGCGTTCTCGGCATTCGGGGAAGTCAAAGGCGTTTTCCCCGCCGACGAGAGCGGCGCCCGCGTCATCGTCTCGTACTCCGACGAGGCCTCTGCTCAATTCGCCCTGAGTGCGTTGGATGGCCGCCCCTTTTCTGCCTTCGGCGGCCGGGTTCTGCACATTCGTTACTCCATTCATCGCCCGCCATCTCCGGTTCTGTTTTCTTCTTTACTGTTCTATCGATTTAGAATTGGTTGCTCGGTGTCTAGACGAATTAGGGTTTTGGAATTTCAGTTGATTGATTTGGTTTTGACTCTTGAGAAGTTTATTGATTTGGTTCTATGATGTGTAATTCAATGTGAATATATGATTTTCGTGCTGGAACTAGTAAAATGGTCGGCTGTGTGGTCTGATCATTCTTTGACTTGGACTGCTAGATGATGTGAAATGCAATTTATCATTCCCTTTATTTGAATCATAGTTTCAGTCTAATGAGAATTTTGATGCATTTATTAGGTTGTTATTTGCTGATTATTGGTTGAACTTGAATTACATGATGAGAACCAATTCAAATGAGTCACAATATTTCTCTGAAACAAATGAGCTGGTAGGATTATCTGAATTCTTCACCATCTTATTTAACACCTGTCTGGTTCTCATCTCAATGTTCCTCTTCTACTCTGTATTAAATATAGCTATTGAAGTGAATCCTTTTCGGTTATATCTTTACAACAGAAACAATTTCCATCCAGAAAGGTTCAAGTCTTACCTGTTCATATATTCAATGGACCAAAAATACAGAAAGTCGTCTGTTCTACATGTGCTTTCTCTTAACCTTTTTTGTTCTCTTAATTAATCAGTCTTTTTAGCAACCATGTTCCTTGGGTGCTGTTTGGCTTAGCGATCACTGACCTTGTCCACTACACCTACTTTGATGAGAAAGATCATAAGTCGCTTCATATGTTATGGAAGTTTTGGTATTCTTTTTGAATTTCTTCATTTGCTGGGTGAGTACGAAATAGGTAGAATAAGTGAATTTTATTGATAATTTCTTAATCTGTATGCAAATGCTTGTAACATAAAAAGGAGTGATGTGTATATGCTGCAAGCTTATCAGTTGTACCATTTTTCACCTGGAATTGAACTTCCGAGTAAATTTATCTGTCACTTGTACCATTTTCACATTCTGAACTGCTACTTGTCTTTTCTTTGTTTATTACCTTAGAAGTGAGATCGTTGGTTTGGCTAGTATTAACAAATGATGTGATTCGGCTTCAATGATTTATGTTTTGTACTGATGAATAGGTTTTATGCATTTAGGCTAAGGGTCACGACTCTCTGGAAGTGGCTTTAACTGCCTCAGAGCTGAAAATCCCAGGCGTTTACTTGTTCCATGACTTTGTTACTTCAAAAGAAGAGGAGGTGAGAACCTTCCTAAATGTAATTATGCAAAATGACTCGGTCTAGTTGCTAATTTTTTATATATATATATTTCTAGGAATTACTTGCAGCTGTCGATGCTAGGCCATGGAACAGTCTTGCGAAGAGAAGGGTTCAACATTATGGGTTCGAGTTTTGCTATCAGGTAAGCGACAAGATATTTTGGCCTCATCAGGAGTGTGCACTCTCAAGAAAAGTGACTGTTTATCAAGTGCAATGCACGAGTGACTGACCTATATAACATATTACTTTTGGGCTTGAGTTTTCATTGCATTTACCTCTTGTTTTTGGATCAGACGAGAAACGTTGATCCTAAACGTCACTTGGGCAAGCTTCCATCATTTGTCTCTTCCATCGTTGAGAAAATTTCCACGTGCCCTGATCTTGATGCTGCTTCTAATATACAGCTGGACCAACTGACGGTATGTTTCATATCAATGCTCTGAAGCACTTTATGGAATAAACATCTACACTAATATTTCAGTGCTTCAAATAACATAAACTTCGAATGGGTGTGCACTTAGTGGCATGAAGTTGTTACAACTTACAACTCTCGAAATAATACAGTTAGAGTTAGAGTTCTGAAATTGACATACTAATTATAATTTATAAACAACCACAAACTCTGGGAACTTAATCCAACATGGCTTCAGAATCCAGATTGGAGACTTCTCAATTTCAAGAATACTTTGTTCTGACATCAAGAATGCCGTGCATGGACTGATGTCAGAACAAAGTATTCTCTTTTCTTATTCTAAGAGGCAAAATTTGTACTTGCCAGTGAGTTGGTGACCAATATGTGGATTCCAGAAGCCCCACTATAAATACGTGCTATTTTTATGACAATTTCACTTCTGAGTTCACTCGTTCACCCCCTCTAAGCTTGAGTTATTCAAGTATTTTACCCTTTTTCTATTGCTGTAGATATTAAATATAAATTGAATTCTACATAAACTTGAAGGTTTACTTCTGTTAACAGGTTAATGAGTATCCTCCTGGGGTAGGCTTGTCCCCTCATATCGACACTCATTCTGCATTTGAGGATGTGATTTTTAGCCTATCACTTGCGGGGCCCTGTATCATGGAGCTGAGAAGATATAAAGACGTTATGTGGAAGTCTGAAAATCCTACAAGCAAGGTGGATATGATAACGGAGGACACCATGGAGCATTCTATCAGCATAATAAGGAAGGCCATATATCTTCCTCCCAGATCGTTGCTTCTTTTATCCGGGGAAGGCCGTTACGCTTGGCATCACTACATCCCACACCATAAGGTACAAATTGAAATCTTTCATTCATCTTAATCCTTGATCGTAGATTGGATGTTTCTTTCATTTATGCTGCTACGGAATTTATTCATCACATGCTCCATGGCTAATCCCTTGTGCAATAGGTTAATGTTTCTCTTAATAATGATATTATTGTTACAAGAGTTAATTGAGTAGGTATTTAGTTAGTTCTTGGTTTTTTTTTTTCAGGTTGATCTTGTCAAAGACAAAGTAATCAAGAGGACTTTAAGAAGAATATCCTTCACATTACGAAAGGTTTGTCCAATAGTATCTATTATTAAACACAATTGTGGAGGTTGAGGCAAATGCATGTGTGTTCCTTCCTATGTTTTTTGTTCTTTTATCATACTTAATAGACAGATTCAGTATGCATTCGCAAGGACTCACATCACTATAGGATACTTTCATGGACCCGAATTCATTATAGACAACCATTGCTTTGCGTGAGAATTATGATGAAGTATATTCCACCCGTCTCACATGAATATCGCATCCTTCCACTTTTAGCTCCCCTCCAAAGGCAGCGCACAAAAAAGGCTGGCCACTACCCATCAATTAAATAACTTAAGCATCCGCATCCATGGAACCCAATTCGGTTCCTTAACTCTCCTTTTTATCTTTCTCTCTCCTTAAGAAACCCAACTTAATTTTTTACCCACATACTTACAACCCATTTTATTATAAATTAAATAATATAAAATTAAAAATATCTCCACTACTTATCCAAAACCCCTCACTTTCTCTTTCCTACCCTCTCACATATGCCTCTCACCTTTTTTCTTTCTTTGGTTTTTAAGGGTTCCTTGGTAGCAAACCCATCACATCATTCCTTGATAAAACATCTCCCTCCCTTATTATTTTATTCTTAAGTTTCTTATTTTTCTTCTTTAAACACCCCAATGTGGGTGCTCTTAGATTTCAGGTCATTGTAAAACACCTCAGTATCTACTGAACACACGGAGCGGTTTGTGTGTTTGCTAGATAGATGTGCAAAATGTCTTGCCTCACTCCCCAGTGGCTTGTAATAGGACTTTTTATCTTCTTGTCCAGTTCAAAATCCTAATTGCCGACTTTTTGTTGTTTATGTTGTTGCAATGCAAATGTACTTTCATAAATATCATCTCTCTAATTCTGTGAACTACATTACGCTCTTTCTGTTGTGATGTGTTGTCCTGTTCAAGCTCGTGACTCATTCTGTAATGGGCTATTCACCTTTGCAGGTTCGAGAAGGGCCCTGTCGATGTGAATATCCTCAATATTGTGATTCCCAGACATAGAAAGAGCCTGTTTCCAGTTATGTCAGCAGAGAAATGCGGTCCTCAAGGAGACCACAAGTGAATTATGTACTCAGAGAAGCTACACATCGCGTCCTTGCAATGGGAGTTTAGCCTAGGGTTTTAGATAAACGGATATTGAGGTGTTGTTATTGTTGTTCTCTTCTTATATATGCTGGATTGGCCGCAGAGGTCCTCGTGTAGACAAGTGCTGCTAAGTGCTAATACTTGCTAATTGCTATCATTGGTTGAGCCAGAGAAAGATATCCCGGAAGGTTAAGGGAATGATTACAATACCTCTGGTTATGTATAGTCATTTTTTTTAAAACAGTAGGCAACCATGTCTTTGCAAGCAAAGATCATTCTTGATCATCCTGTCGGATGATGTTACAAAACTCCCTATTCAAATGGACGGTAAACAGATTACAATAAAAATCATTTTTAGCTATATAATCAGCTGTTGAATTTGAAGCAGTGTCTGAATTCAATCTTCTTAAAATTCCTCTTCGTATTCTTGATCTTCTCAATTACCCAGAGTATCTCCCATGGCATCTTAGTAGAAGTATCCTTTATTGCCTTGATCACACTCAAACTGTCTCCTTCAATTACGACATTTTGCCAGCCACTTCTGCATGCTAGCTCTATCCCTTTGCAGAAAGCAATGGATTCAATTTGGAGTACTGATCCCTTTGGAACCTTTTAATCGAAAAAATCAATGACCTGGCCATCCCAATCTCTGAAAATGCCCCCTATTTGGCATTCCTCAGAGAGTTTGACAGACCCATCTACATTGATTTTGTAGATGGCTGTAGGTGGTTTCACCCATTTTATATGTCTACCCCTCATTTTCTTTGTACCAACTTTTTCCTTTTTCTGGGCTTTCTCCCAATCTGAAATACAATTAACAGTTTGCTGGATAATAAAAGACACATTCTCCATCCTTTAATTTTTGAAAATAATTGAGTTTCTGATCTCCCATATAGTGTGTCATATCATATAAAGATGTTCAAAATCTGTGTTATTTCTTCTTATTTGATCTATTTCCTCTATATAGGTATGAACATCCCTTATTCCAATAAAGGATTTGCCTGTATTATACTCATATTTATCAATAATGGACCTAGAAACAGGACACCGTGGTAGAAGATGGTTGGCATCTCCATCTTCCGTATTGTAGAGACAACATTGAGATGGAACTCTGTTAACAAATCTATTTAACCGTAGTTTTGTTGGTAAACTGTCAGTCACCAACTTCCAAACAAAGTTTTGAGTTCTTGGTGGGAGTTGGAGCTTCCATATCCAACTATAGCCATTGTTGTTGTGACCATTGTTTCGAGCTAATTTTTGTGCTGATTTTGTTGTGAATACACCGTCCTTATTAATCTTCCATATCAATATGTTAGGCGTATCTCAGTCAGGGACTTGAATTTGAGTAATAGTTTTGACCACATGAGAAGAGAAGAGTTGATTAAGAAATCATAAGTTCCACTTCTTGTGCGGATCTAAAAGTTGTGAGACTTTCATTTGTTTTTAAAACATTCCCGAGTAATGTCACTAACCCAGGGGTCAGACCAGACATTTATACTATTGTCATTTCTAATAATCTAGACGAGGCCCTTTTGGAACCGATCTCTCAGATTGAGTACGCGACCGAATTGCCAGGAAGCATTATGGATATTAATATCCGTAATAGCTCCATTTTGTAGGTACTTTTCCTTAATTACCTTCACTCATATGTTGTCTAGTTCTGTGTAGATTTTCCATAGGAGTTTCATTTGGAGGCTAACATTCCTCTCCTCAACAGTTCTAATTCCGAGACCACCTTGATGCTTAGGCGCACATATCTTGTCCCAACTAATCAAAAGGGTCATAGCATTCAGACTGAGTTTTGTTCCAAAAGAAGTTCTTATTTATATGATCAATTTGTTGTAGGATTCCTTTTGGCAGAAGAAAACTCTGCATAAGGTAATTTGTCTTAGAGCTAAGGTTAGCTCGGATGAGTGTCGTTCTGCCTGCTTGAGACAACGACGGGGCTTTCCATTTAGAAATTTGCTTTTTTAGGCTTTGCAGAGCTTCTTCAAAGACACAATTTTTTACTCTTCCATTTATAATGGGTATACCCAAGTATTTTTCCATCCTTCGGGAAATCGGGATGTTCATTTGTTGTGCCAACTCTCTAGCCGTAGCTTGGTTTACATTTTTGGATACTTGAATCGAGCTCTTGTGATAGTTAATGGTTAAACCCGAGAGGTTGGAAAAGTTGTTAAGCATATTTTTTATCGTGTCAAGGCTTTTATGTGTGGCTCTCGCAAATATAAGTGTATCACCAGCAAAGGTAAGGAAAGGAATGGGAGCACCTCTTGGTGTTAATTTTATACCAACAAGAGCATCATCTAGAAGAGCTTCGGACTATAGCTCTCTTGCTAAGCTTTCCATAACAATGACAAAAATATATAGAGCAAGGGGATCACC
Organism: Persicaria maculosa; assembly: GCA_963922045.1. Taxonomy (NCBI): domain Eukaryota; kingdom Viridiplantae; phylum Streptophyta; class Magnoliopsida; order Caryophyllales; family Polygonaceae; genus Persicaria; species Persicaria maculosa. The sequence continues at coordinate 49,451,061 of OY998256.1, forward strand.
TTGGCGGATGATCCTTGGCTATACGTAACAAAGTTGAAGACATGGTTTGGTGAAGATTTACGTGCATCTATTTTCAATTAGATTGGTTGAAGTAACAATTTAAACCAATAAAAGTAGGAAAATGACTTTTTTATAATCTAAAAAATGGAGGAAAATTCAATCCACTAGACAAACCTAGTGGGAATTGAGACGGCGAAAAAAGATCATGGATAAACCATAATGAAAACAAGCAAAAATAGGAAAAAATGACTTTAAATAATAATCTCAATCATTACTTATGAACTAAAAATAAAGAATTTAAAATTTATGAATTTATGTGTAAATTATCCGGTTATTAACCATGAACTTTAAAATTAGGAAAAATAATACAAACTAATAACTTAAAATAATATATACTTATGGATTTCGTGTGTGATTGAAAATTTTTTTTTATCAAAAATTATAAAGAATATTAGTACATTTTCGTATTTTGGACAAAGTCCCTCGCTAATTTTAAATACCCTTAACGCATTTTTATAGGCTTAATTTAGTAATTGTTCCAAATAATGGATATAAAATTAAGTAAATGTCTAATTTTTAAAATAAACTAAATAATTGTTCATAATTGACAATTTTACAATTATCCTCTCTTTATCCCCCTTTCCCACTCTCCTAGTCATTTCTCTTTGACCATTTATAATTTTGACATTGACCGGTCATTATTGACTATTCCAGTCAATGTCCACTTTTGATGATAGTTGTTGGTGACAGATTTTTTATGACAGTTGGTGGTACCATTTTTTTTTTCGGTGACACTTGATTTTTTCTAGTAATAGTTGTTGATGATAATTATTTCCGATGATAATTGACAATGATATATTTTCTGATGATAGTTTTTTCCGATGAGAATTGATTTCTTCTTCTTGTGACGAGTGTCTTTTTTCTGATGAGAATTGATTTTTTCTTTTTGTGACGGGTGTCTATGACATTATTTTGTCTCGGTGATACTTACTATTTTTTTCTCTAATGATATTTTTGTTGACAATTTTTTATCCGATAATAGTTGATTTCTTTTAGTGACAGTTTTTTCGGTGGCAATGGAATTTTTTTTTCAAGTGAAAATTGTCGATGATCTTTTTTTTTGTTCACATGTTTTTTTTTGTGATAGTTGGTGATAGATTTTCCTTATGATAATTGTTTTTTTTTTGCCGATAGTCACCAATCTACGAATTGTAACCTTAAAAAACCATTACCACAATATTATATCTCACTAGGACACTATCATAAATCCATATTTTAAAATTTTAATCATTAATACTCATAAAAAATTGTCAACATAATACTATTTGATCAAAAAAGTATCTGTAACACCCCTTCTTAATACACTAAAGGAATGTCGCAGCGCCATCAATTACGTGTACTTTAATGTCTTTTTCATCGCCTTAGGCTTATAGGGACATTAAAGTCTGCGTAATTGTTGGCGCTGCGACATTCTTTCCGTGTATTAAGGTGTGTTATAGAAGGTGGTATCAGAGCCGACTTTGGCCTCGAATGTACTGAGAAGTGACGCAAATGAGTTCACCGTCCTCTCTGTAATCCAGATTATGAGAAGAAAGTTCCTAGTGGTGTTGCACCTTGTCCTCATTCTACTATTGACGCGCATTCTGACATCTCTGAGTGGGCCGAACAACTTTCTAAAAAGTTGCTACTATTAAGCAGATTTGTACAGGTTTCACGCCTTATCTTGAGAAATTTCAATCACAACTCCAACGGTGCATTGATAAGCTTAAAGCACTTGACAAGAAATGTTTTAACTTTGAAGCACACTCATCTCAACCAAATATTGGTAGTGATTTTGATTTACAAAGGCATTGAGCTGAACGTGGTTCTTCTCTCAACGGTGTGTTGGTTGGCATCAAGGAAAATTGATCCTAGCAATATGAGCATGGACATCTTTTTGTTAGTGTTGATGACAGACCAACTTCTACCTAGGATAAGGGTGTCAACAATGTTGTCCATGTCACTACAATAGATGACAATCAAGTTCATGATGTTGATGATAATGAATTTGATGGAAATCAAGTTCCTTCCTCTAAACAACATGGAATTGTGCTAAATGGAAGTATTATTCTAAAACATGGGTTTGACCACATTTGGAGAAGACCCCCTTCGCCACCGATTCGTAGAAGCGAGAGTTTGGATCTAGGAGTGTTTCGGAGGGGGAGAGGAAGACCAAAAAAGAGTTGGATGAAGGCTATCAATCATGACCTCAATGTTTTGATCCCGTCGGAAGAGTTGACTCTGGATAGACACCACTAGCGGAAGCGCATCTGGGCGGCAAATGTTTAGTTGCGTGGCCTCTAGTTTTTCTTTACTTCTATGCTTCTTTTCTAGCCTTTAATTACCTTCTACCTATTTGCTGATTTGTTCTATTAGTTTTAGGTCTATCGGAAACACTCTCTCGACTAGTTCAGGGAAAGAGTGCGTACATCTTTAACCCCTAGGCCCCGCTTAATCACGGGATATACTGGGACATTGTTGTTGTTGATTTGTGAAAGATGGAACTATGAAACACACTCATTCACAACTACTTTCTTGATTTAGCCTCCATGCCTTCGAAAAGTCTCTTGTTCCTTGATCCTCAACACCATTAAGAAGGACTGCCCACTACTATTCACCATCTTTCTTGAGCATGTGTTGAACAAGCTCAGAGAAATCCATCACACTTGTAGCTCGCTTGCCATAATTCACCAACTTTAGGCGCAACTGCTACACCCTCCGCATCTCATAGCATGAATAAAGATCATGCAATCCATCATTCTTCCTTCCGTGGTTGTGACACGCCACATCATCGACAACTCTCCTTTTTGCTAGATTAGATTTGCACGGCAAAACATCTTGACAAGCTCTCCAAATAAAATATTGAACTTGCGGCTGCACATGATCGATCTAAAACCAATACCCCGCAAGCGTATGGTGTTAGTTATAGTAATCCAATGTCGAATTCACATGGAGTGTATGAATATCAATTGTATAACCTTAACTAGTTAACTAAGCCAAATAAAAGCAATAATTTTGAGGGAACTCAAAATAAAATAAAATAAAAACAAATTCTCGGATTTTTGAAATAATATGATGACAAGCATTCCAGATTTAGGATTAATCACAACAATGCATCATTCATAGACAAATTTAATTTTCATGCCCGGACAAATTAAAAAAAATTGAAGGTAAACTATCTAAACTCATTATCACTCAGCTTTCCTATGTCGCAATAAATATGTCCATTTCAATTAATTACTATTCGGCCATCGTATGTTGTAGAATTAATCAATTTAGACCTTGAAGCTGTAAAGGCTCGGATTTTCAAATCCTAATTTTTCGGAAAAAGAGAATTAAAAATGAAATTAAATCGGTTTTAAAACTCGTTTAGTGGATTCCGACCGGAATATAAAATTTGACGAATAACTTTCGTCCTTCTACCTCAAAAATTCAAAATAATTATCAGATAGTGATATCATTGTCGATTTTAAAAATCTAATTGATCGAGAGAGAGAGTCGGGAAAACTAACATTGAAAACTAATTGCGGGATTCAAAATTCACGTATTCGGGATTTATTACCGGGTATTGGTTAACCAATCCTACACTCAATCATCACCTACTCCCATCACTCACCATACCCCTTAAACCCACTCCTTACCCTGTCATTTTTACTTTGATGATCACCTCATTAACCATCACCCTACCTGACTCCCTCTGATCTTCACTCAACGTCTTCATCCCCACCATCCCTCCCGCTGGGCTTTCCATCGATGCCACACTCATTCCCACGCATCACCACCATCATTCCCTCCTCATGCGCTCCACCATCTCCACCAGCCACATCACCGTCACCTCCACCAGCCTTCCAGCACTGGAACCGCCGCCTCCATCTCCTCTGTAATTGCCGAGAGCATTCACCAAGTTCCTCCTCCTCCTTTCCTCGCGGAGATATACATCCAGAGCCACCCAACGCCACCTAGGAGCCGCCCAAGAGCTACCAGTGGCGCCGACAAGCCACCGAGACACCATCTCCCCTGTTTGATTGCGAATCAATCTTCAGATCCGACGAGCCATTGCGAGCCTCCGACGACGCCCAGGACTTTGGTCGAGGGCTCCGAAGTCGCGAACATCATCGGTGAGCGTTCAAACCTCCTTCCCATTCCTGGGTTCGTTTCAATTCTTTTCTTGTCCTCGGGTGGTTGGATAGTGTGTGAGGGCTGAGTGTGGAGAGGGTGGGCGAGATCGAGAGCTCCGGTGAGCATCGAGGGCGGCGAGGCGAGATCGAGAGAGTCGTGGGTGAGTTAGGGAGCGAGCGAGCTAGGGAGAACAAGAGCGTGAGCTAGAGAGACCGAGGTGGGGCTAAATGAGCTAGGAGCCAAGGACGGAGCTTCGGGCTCAGGCGGGCGAGCAGGCGCGACGAACCGAGGAGGAGGCGCCGGGCCGGATCATTTTGAATCGGGAGCAGGCGGGATGAACCAAGGTGATACTCTGTGATTATGACTACTGTGTGCTGGATTCTTCTATTGCCAATCTGCTAGCCAGGTAAGTACCTCCGGGGCTTACTCAGTAACCAGTACCTCCTGCCTAATGTGTCATATAGTATGTAGGTGTTGCATATGCATAAGAGCATGTCATGTAGTATCATGCTTAGGAATTGCACTTACGAATGAGCATCCTTATTCTGTATGCGTTTGAATACAGAACGGCCGTTATCTGTGAGTCCTAGAATCCTTGATAGGGTCATAGGACAGGCCAGCTCCATCGGGTTCGTCCTGAGTCATTCGGGTCGTTGGAACACCTTTACTATTATCAGCATTATTATTTTCTTTTCGCAAGATCCACGATATGATGATGAGATACAATATGATGATGAGATACGATATGATGATGAGATTTGAGATGTTATCAAATCGAACTGGCAAGTCTCCACCCTACCTAGAAGGGGGGTGGTGGTAGAAGAGGGATATACCACTTGGTATTCTTTGTTAAGGCCTTACTTAATATTCTGCACATATGAATTAGGAACATGATAGTGTGGCTAATATTCCAGTACTGCATGAAGGCATCCTTTATTCTAGGTATAGGCGTATTATATGTCCTCAGCGCGGTCAGAGGACCCGCGGGCGGACTCTTGGCTTGAGTTGGTGGTATAGTTTCAGTTTCAGGTACCCGATACACTACTTGATTTTGTGCTGTTATGACGGGGTCTATTCTTATGGCGGAGAGTGAGCGTTTGAAACCTAACTTCACCAGATTCATGCTTTTGGGATTTCTCCCTAATTATACATACTCTGTTTTGACCCGGCTCTGCCGTGACACTTGTTATATCATTTTCAGAACTTATGCCCTTTGTATAATAAAGGATTTTTCCGCGTTGTAGAGTTAGGACAGGTACAGGGGTTTACCCCGGGGTCTCCAACGGACCTTCAGGATTTGGGTGCAAAATCCCACTTTAAACTACACATCTTCGATTTCAAACCTTCAACTTGTACTTGGGGCGCAAGATCCCAACGAGAGGTTTCATCCCTCGAAACGTAACTCGGGAATCATAATCCTGGGCCGTTACAGAAGCTCTTAACCCCTAGTGAATAAAATTGATAAAAAAAAAAACATCCATTGTCGCATTTGATTAACCATTTAAAACCTAGGTTGTCTACAATAGTTTATTTAGAATTAAATAGATTTCTCATAAATAATTCTCAAGTTTAATCCATATTTTTCAATAAACCTACAAACTTTATATATCTATCCAATGAGATTTACCGTTGTTGCATGTTGAAAAAGGATTTCAATCAACACAAAATCAATTAGATTAAGCACTTGGATTAAATCAAACAAATAATAGAATTTATTCAAACAATCATCACACACATGTCCATCTCAACATCTAATTCCAAAACAAACTCCAATATGAAATCTCTTAAAAAGCCTAAAAACCATGAATGTTTGAAACTATGAAAAAATTGTACGGAATTGGATTGAATCAGCTCCCCCCCCCCCCAAACCTAACTAATTTAAGGTATTTATAAGACTAACAAGATAAAAATATTTTAAAATAAACAATATAGATAGATCCCAAAAGATAAACCACACATCCGGATTGAAAAAAAAAAACATCCTCAAAGGTTCTGGGTTGGAACTATAGTATTCCAGGTTGGAATCTTTAGACAACGCATTCCGACCTCGCAAAGGACCTGGATATTGACCCGGAACTTGTTTATGGCATTCCGACTTAGACGTATTCCGACCCGGAACTTCAAGATACCGACTCATAGTTAACTTCATAATTTTAAATTTTTTGGGCTTCCGGGTCGGACTATATGGATATCGGGTCAGAAATTTGAGTCGACATCAACTTCTTTGCTTTATTTCTCTATGTTGCAAGCCAAATTTCCAAAATTTTCAACAATAAAGTTATAGATTTTTGAATTAGCTTCCCAATAAGATATATATAATGACTTGATCCAAATTTTATGGTGCTCACATGACTCATTTTACCAAGATGTCGCCAAGTAGGAACTGTCTGAAAAATGTTGATTCATCCATAAGCTCTTCAGACGACCTCAGTCATTTTCGTTTGCTAAAATGTGTACAAAAAATTCCTTCACAACCACCAAAATTAAGAAGTTTCAATATAAATAAGCCGAATTTGGTCCTCGACGCCTTTTGAATGAGTTGGGCATGGTTTTTTAACAACACGTTTGATGAGTCAAGATTTGGATGAACTTTTTTAGGACATTTTTTTTTGCTCTCAAAGCAATTTGTAATTATTTTCTAAAATAAAAAAAGAATTTTGCGCAATATCATTAAAATCATCTTGTCAATATAACTTCCTCTATTTTTAATATTTTAAAGTCTCAATTCGCTTTATAAATATCCTTTTTAGCGAGGAATAAATGTTTATTTATATTTATGTATTAATAAACTTTTTTTTAGAAGCAATCAAAGCAATTAGGAAGAAAACCGATGCCTAGTCGCTAGACCTGTCAAACGGGTCATTCGGGTCGGGTCACTTCGGGTTTCGGGTAAAACAGGTCTCGGGTAAAATGGGTTCCGGGTTTTTCGGGTTGACTGGGACCCGGGTTTGACCGGGTTTCGGGTTTGTCAATTTTTTCTTTTTTAAATTAAAAAAATCATAATTTGATAATTTTGTGAAAAATTTTAATTATATATATAAAAAATTTAATCTATACCAACCTAAAAGCAGAAGCAATCTTCTCCTACCTGGATTCACCAAACAAATCAATTTTATACCAACGTGGATATAAACCGCTCAAGGAGAAGGTGGATTCTCTCTCACACGTTCCTTCGGAGTGGGTACACAACCCGCTTTCTTCATTAACAAATAATTCTCAGAGAGATCTTCTCATTCTTTGGGCGATTTGGTAGAAACCCTCGCCGTTCCTTCCTCCACAATTGACCCCCTGTTTCTATCTCCATCCAACTTCAATGGTGACTCTTTCCGACGTCGGAGTCTCGGCCTGTGTCACCATCCTCGGCGCCTTCACTTTCCTCCTCGCATTCGCGCTGCTCCGAATCCAGCCTGACATTCTAACCCAACCCCTCCGTCTCGGCGTTGCTGCCGGCGGTAGTATTGGCTGCTACGGCGGTGATGGGTGTACTAGAGAGCGATAGGGTCGTTGTGGTCGCTGCTGAAGACGCTTGATAGGACACTCCGAAAGCAGGGCCTCTCCGACAACCCTACATGCTGTTTTACGACGACATAGGAGATTTCTCCAAATTGCGCAAGAAAGCACGGTCCAAGCCCTGCTTCTTCGTGACATCCTGCCATCGAGGTTTCCTTCTACTAATTAACCCTAAATCCCTAGATTGGGCTTCTTTGGTTTCAATTTACTACATTTCTTTGATTGTTGTTTAAATTTTCAATTCTAGGGTTTTGGTTGATCCTCTGATAGTTCAGTACCGCCAATCATTAATTCAATCAGACATTTCATAAAAAGGCATCAATTTCATTGCCTCTAATATGTGTAGTGTTTGTTTAGAAATTTGGTTATTTGGTTGTTAGTGGTTGGATTTGTGCATAATCTGAAACTATGCAGACTCGGTTTGCCCCAGTTCGCTTATTTCTAGACAAAATTAATGCTTTGATTGTGCACTTCCAGTTCTATATGCTGTCAGTTGCCCAACAAGAACCTCCAAATGTTTATTTGCCTGCACATCCCATTACTCGGTTTGGCTTGCTTTTATTCTAACTCAATTGATGAGCTCATTAAGATTGTTTGTCGACCAATTTTGGTGCAATTAGCATTCACCATGAATCTTTGAAATGGAATATTGAGGAAACTAGAGGTATTGATTAACTTCCAAGAGATGCTAACAACGCTATTGTTGGTGGTGGCCACTGGGCAGGCATGGCTGTTGGATCAGTTTGGAGTTCTTCATGATGGAAAACAGCCTTAATCTGTGGCTGTTTTAAAACGTATGTTCTGATTGCTCGATTCGTCGTTTTGGGTTTAGGCGCTGGATAAGATTCGGTTGGAGGCATGGACAAGAGCAAGCTCGATAACATTCGGTTGGAGGCCTTGACGGACAAGAGCAAGCTCGATGCATGGGAGGATGACAATTCGGTTCGAGGGCTTGATAGCAGCATTGGTATGACCAAATCAGCCGTTTATGCCTCGCAATTTCAATTTCAATCTGGTGCTTTCACTTTGTTTTTTTTTTGTTTTTGTTTTTTTCCAATTTTCTTGAAATTCTGGTTTGTTTTAGATCTTAATTCATTTTTCTTTAATGCAGCTTGCAGCAGTTTGTGAAATTGCATTCAATTTTCAGGATAAGATTTTGCCGATTGATTATGGTGTCAACATCTCATCGAATATGCGGGTAAGACCGGCCTCCTCCGGTCTTTATCTTTAAGATTATATGCTTTAGATTCTCTTTGATATTATTTTTAAAGTAATTGGATTGGATTTACATGGAGTTTGGGCTGGGAGCAATTCCAAAAGGGGGAGTTGCACAATGAGCTCCTAATGTTGTGAAATTGACTCCTATTTGCAGATTGGAGAAGTTTAAGGGCCACTTATTCTTGACTAGGGAATATCTCAACATACTCATATTTTGGATTGGATTGACCGTACTTTCAATCTTGAGGTGGGTACCCTTTTCCTGTGGATTTATAAGATCAATCATCTCATTTTGTTTCAATGTATACTTTAATTATACATTGGCCCATTTTTATTATTTATTTGTTTATACTTACCTCTATTTATTATTGTTTGGGCAATATGGATTGACTTAAAGAATTAAATTTTTGAGGCCTCAAGATCTTTTGAGGAATAAAATCCAAATTTTTACATGCTCCTGATTCTGAAGTTGTAGTTTGGAATCTTTGGATGACTGACATTGTGCCTTGCTGCCATGCAGGGCTAGGAACCATTATCGTCTCAGCAAAAATTTGCTTTATATGTAGTTGAGGTTTTTAGAATGATTGAGGAGGTATGTTTGATCCTTCTGATTTTCTTAGTATTATAGGATCTATTTAAGGTAAGTAAAATTTAGATTGAAATTGTTGTTGGCTATTCTTTTTTATTTTCAACTTGAATGAATTTCATTTCGGTTTGTGTATTTTCTGGTGGTGTTTGGGTTTTTTTTTGGTAATGTTTCCACTGGTTTCATCATATCTAAGTTGTTGCATTTGCATTATAGTCGAATTGATGTTGTTCGCTGGTGATTGCTCAAAGAGGAAAGGGATGCTGAGCTCTCATTCATTGGTAATGATTCGTGTCATGATTCATTTGTTTTCAAAAATTTTAGGTAGATTTCTTGGGTGTAGTTTTTGTTGCTTTTCTGGTCTTTTGGTGAAGAATAGCTACTATTCGCGGGAGTAGTTTTATGGAAGTTTAGAGTCCAAACCTGTATGTTGTCTAAAATAGAGTACGTCATTGTTTTCTTATCCTCTAGCATTCAGAGAATTAGAATAGATACAGGAAACCTTCTCCAATTTAGGGTTGGTAACCTTAAAAAAAAAGTAAGAAATGTGTAAAGATACTCAACCCTTGTGTGCCTGGGATACATTAGTTTAAGTCATAGCTATATTCATCCGACTGAGTTGATCCATGTCTCATTCATCCTTTTGTTTTCAGCAGGGATGTTCGTCTCATAGCTATATTATTTTGTCTTAAAGAGTTATATCCTCTTGGAGTCTTTGCTGATAGACTTGGTCGAGTTGAATGTTGTTGACAGCACTTCCCCTTATTAAATCATTTTCCCCATGTAACTTTCTAGCTAAAAGCTTTTATTCGTTGAGAGCAAGTGCACAAGCTTTTAGCTACTTCCCCATGTACCGTTTGCTGCTATATAACTTATGTAAGTTAAGCTACTATTTTTTTATGCATGCATCTATTTTCATAGATTCATTTCTTTTCTACTATTTACCTGCAGCTTAGCAGAGATCTCCACTAGATCGTCGAAAGAAGGTTTCCTCAGTAAGTCATGTGGCGGGCAATTGAGGTGCACAAGTCTTTTGATGTCAAAATTGAAGCCTTTCGTAACTGTAGATCAAGCAGTTGTTGTTCAGTACACGAAAATCACTCTCATGTTTTAATCTCTTTTATTTCTCTGCACTACTTATATCATCTATTTTTGTACTGCCCTTATCCCTCAGGTAGGCTGATAAATGGTTCTGTTTGGTTGTGTTCTTTAATGTGTTATTCATGTTTCTTTAATAACTTTGGTTCCTTGCAGGGAGTTTTGAGACTCAAACATAAAGGAATGTAAGAAGATAATCATCCCATTGATCCAACATGCTCCTGTATGGTAATGCTAGGGATCAAATGCACTTTTTTTTAATAAATAGAAATCTCAAGTTTTAGTACTTGCCAACGAGAGATCATTATCTACAAACACGTTCAATTTCCATCTGTCTTTTGTCCATTGTTTCTTTTACCCACCTTGATTATGTTTATTTATATTGTGATATTTAATTATATTTTTTATGGTACACCTTAACACTCACCTTCACGTTCGAAATAAAGTTACAGTATCGCATTATAAATGAAGTACAAGAGGGCGGGGACCTTTTCCATAGCATATGGAACAAGGTAAGTGCTGCAATTTCGTTTCTCTCCTTCTATTATAGTCCGTGTATTGATTTTTGGATTTGACTTTGTGGAGTTTTTTATTTCTGGATTTTTATTTTCGAATGCCTTCGTTTACACAATTACCTATTGTATTGGTTTCCATTATTTGGGGATTAGATTTACGATACAGAAAATGCGAACAAAAAGGAGAAGTACGAGGGGCTGACTGAAGAAGAAGTTAAGAAATTGCAGAGGTATAGAGATCAAATCAAGATATGGATTCAATCTAGAGAGATTAAGGATAAAAAGGTTAGGTCATCTTTTAATTATTGTCTTCATCTCAATTATACTATTCTTGATATGAAATTCTATTCGAGTTGCCACTGGATAACATTAAGGTGTAGGAAATTCTTACTTAGATTTAATTATGTTTTTATGGTACATTACATGTCTTTTAAACATTCATTAACTAATAATTTCTTCTGCTTCAGATCTGATAAGTTCAAGTTTGTTCCAGAATCGGGCTTTGTATCAAAAGTTTCTGTCATTTCATTGCTCATTAGCCACCTCAGATTGCTTGCAGTTTTTGCACATTACAAGTGGTGCAAGTAAGCATATGAACATGAATATTTCAGTACAGATCTGCAAATATTATTTCTGATTTCTGTAGTTTGATTCCAAAGATATATCAACTATGCCGATCGATTTAGATTTTTCTAATCTAATATTAAATAAGTTTATCTTGAAGGCACAGAAAAGGGGTGAGTCAAATACTCCAGTGATATTTACAACGTCTCGATCTATTTACAACATCTCGATCTATTTCCATGCTTGTAGAGAGCCAATCATTTATCATCATATTGACATGAAGGGCTGGGGTCATGGGTTATTTATCATCAGCTTCTAAAATAATGCATGTATTTTATCAGAAAAACCCGTGTACATCTTGTACTATGTTTCGGTTGGCATCTCTTATAACAAGACCCCATAAGTGCTAACAGATGGAAATGCCATCTAATAAAATCCATGGCAATAAGGAAAGTTTAAGTTTGTGTTGATTTTTGTCGGGCTAAATACCCTAAGCCTAAGAAGTATTTCATAAAAGTGAGGATTAGTGGTGATAGTAATAGATGACTTCCCAGTAGTCTATTAACACTATTATGCAAATATTTGCTTGCTGCAAATATTTGCAGATGCCGGAATCAATTACAGCTCTCCTACATTAGGTGCTCACTGAAGGTTCGATAATATAAAACTAAGTAATGTAGAAATACTCTAGAAGGGGGATTGAATAGAGTATGCCGAATTTTCGCAGAAAGTGTCAAGACTTTTGAAGCTCGTGCCAAAACTTGAATCACAAAGTTAAACAATTCGAACCAAGTGCGGAAATAAGGTAAAGCAATAAAGTAAAGGACTCGATGAGTTGTTTACGAGGTTCGGCACGAACTTAGCCTACGTCCCCGCCTAGGGTTCTTCCACAACCCTAGGATTCAACCGGCTTTATTGATTCACAAAGCTTAGGATCCTAATAGCTCACCGAGAAGCCTCTCTCCTATACAATTGCAATCTAGTCAACTCACGTTCCCTTGGAGTCCTAGGCCAATCTAGAAGAGCCCCACCTCTCTCAGCTATCTAGTACAATCCTCTTACTCTCGAGAATCAATAGCCTAGTGTTCACTTCCTGAGTTACAAACTCTCGAGTATAACACTATAACTGAATATATCCTATAAGCTCACTGTGTAACTCTCAAATGCTTTGAAATGAAATAGCAGACTCTTAGGACAAGCAGAGAGCACACGAAGACAGATTTCTCTTGAATGCTTGGAGTGTATGAAAGCTCGTGTTCAATGAATGTGTGTATTCTGTCTTCATCTTCCTTCTCTTTATATTGAGACAAATCGGCGCCAAGGATCTTCTCCAACGGCTAGTCTAGATCATGGCATAGGCTGGATCTTCTATCTTTGGAAACTTCAAGTCCACAATCTTTCCGATTTGAATCTTCTCAAAACGCATCACAAGGAAGGAAATAATTCGAAAATACTTCCTGAAAGGTTAGTTAACTATATAATAAAATAATGGAAGTATATAATAATATTAAATAATATTTCGAACAAAACAACATATAGAACAATATAGAACAGGTTTTGTATTTCATCAACACTGTTAAAGCTCCAAGACCTTTGACACAGACAAGCTGTCAAGGCCTTTGAAACTTATTCCGATTTTCATCAAGGGAGGGAGTTATCAATCTCCCCCTTGATGAAAGACAAAACCTGTGCATCCCTGCAACTTAGTCAAGCATAAGTAATATAAGTGAAATCGGACTATGTACCTGCATGGGTTAGACAAATGTTGGATCAAAATATTAAAGCATGAAAAGCCATCCAACCGAAAACCAAAAATCAAAAACCAAGGTCTCCCAAGACCTTCACAGCAAAAAGTTTTCAAGTCTAAACCAAGCACAGATCATCTCCCCCTTTTTGTCTTTCAACAAAGGGAGGAGGTAAAACCAACAGTCACCAAAAGTTTTGAAATTGTTTCCAAAAACCAGCAATGTATCAGATTTCAGGGATGGGATGGGTTAGGGTAGGGTTAGGCTTCGTCGTCCGGAGCATCATCAGTGAGCCTCGTCCATAGACCTTGCAGCATCTTGGTTATCCCGCTCATCTCCGTCATAACCTCCTTGTGCAGCTCCTTGATATCCAGGCGAACTTCCTCCAAGCGCAACTCCAGGTTGTCTATGCACTCATCAACAGCTGAGGCAGTGGGAACACCTTTTGAAGGATGGGCAAGACTCAAGATCCCTTGGGGAGACCGAGTGATGCCTATCTTTTCAAGGCTCTTGGAGTCGAACTTACCCATATGACGCTACTGTTCTTCATTTTTGAAATCAATTCCAGAAGCTTTGAAGAGTGGGGTCAAAAGGGTGGCAAAAGGGAGGGGAGTTCCTTTCTTGGCTTTTCTTGTATGAGACATGGATCCTAAAATGGTGTTGGCCAGATCAAGATCAAGGCCATTGAGGATTCGGTAAAGGAGGACTATGACATTGTCAGTAAGGAGTGAGCCAGAGTTAAGACGGGGTAAGAGGCATCGAACAATGATATTAAATATGATTTTTGCCTCTAGGGTAAGGGATGAGTGGGTGAGCTGCTTTGAGGTGCTGATGGATGCTTCGGGTAGGAGATATTTAGATCGGGCAAGGATGATGCAGTTTTCTTTAGAGAGGTGTACATCAGCGGGTGGACAAGGGCTAGGTAGGCCAAAGAAATCTGCAAAGTCATTGGAGTTGAAAGAGATTCTCACCCCTTTGACAACAGATTCCAAAGACCAACCATTGGCATCGTGTTTGGCTTTTAGGTTTATGTAGAATAGGCGGGTTAGCTGGGGATAGTAGACCGTTTCAAGATTGAGAAGGGTCCAGGCTGGGGATTTTTTGAGAAGATCAATGCAGGGTAGCTTCAAAGCTTCAAAGAACTCGATATCCAAAAAATCAGAACAACATATCCTACGAGTTCGAAACTCATCTACCCACTTACCAGCAGTCTCAGCATTTTCAAACCATGAAGAGGGTAAGGAATGGTTTACCTGGATGTAGGCGGGTGGATCGGCATTCTTCCTGCGAGCAATCGTTGGAGCAGCTTTCTTGGCAGGCGCCTCAAGGCTTCTCAGGGTGCCCTTCCTGGTGCGCTTGGGAGATGGAGGCTTGACAGCAATTGGGGCTTTCCACTTCTTTGGAGACGGGGGAGGAGGAGAAGGAGAAGGAGACTCTTCCTCCTCATCCTCATACCCCGAGTCCTCACCGGACCCCGCTTCATCTCCTTCAGCTTCCTCGTCTTCTCCAGATCCGTCTTGCTCTTCGTCCTCTTCCTCAGGCTCCTCTTTAGATGGAACCTCCTTGGCCTCGGCTTCCTTCCGAATCCTCTCAGCTTCCTCCTCGACAAGTTTCCTTGCAAGCTCGGCCTCCTCTTCGGCCCTCTTCTTCTTCAAGGCTTCCTCTTCGGCTTCCTTGGCAGCATCTCTTTCCAGAATGGCGTCGAGATCCTCTTCCTCCTCTTCCTCGTCCACCTCCTCAGCGATGATCTTCTTTTTCCCTTTCTGTTTCGCACTAAGGGGCTTCTTAGCAGAGCGTTTTTGAGAGCCCTTGGTAGCAGTGGTCGTGCTCTCAGCGATGGTGCTCTGGACAACAGCAGGGACAATGGCTTGAGGAGTGGGTTCAGGTGTGGGCGAGGTGGCAGTGACCTGACGGTTGAGAGGTTGAAGAAAGAGGAGTTGAAAGGGTTTGGATAAGTCTGAGAGTGTGATGAAGATCGGGTACAGAAGTGGGTTTAAGTAGAGAGAGATGGTGATGGAGTGATGGGACGGGTTTAGAGTTCCAAGGGAGGGTAATGATATCATTGCCAAATTTGAAAACATTTCCAATTCAAAATTCAAACTATTCCATTAAAATAGGAGGGAATAACCGAAATATTTTGTTCCAAAAATAACATATCTTAACGGAATAAAAATATAACATAAATAGGCAATTTTGAAATCCGATAAAAAATATAATTGATTAAATATCTAGAAAGATATTAACCAAAAATATGTGATCCGATATATGTGATCTACCATTTAGTTCACAAACCTTGACATAATTCTCAAAGGTCTTGATACTAAGTAGATTTTATCTTTGGTAAAGGGAAAGCTCCCCCTACGAAAGTGCATCCTTGTTAAGCATCCCAATCTCTCTTCTAATGAAGGTAAACCTGTCCTCTGCCAAAGGCTTAGTAAAAATGTCAGCCCATTGATAATCAGTTGAAATAAACGAAATGGACACATCACCTTTTTCAACATGGTCTCTAATGAAATGATGCCTTACATCAATATGTTTGGTCCTTGAATGCTGAACAAGATTCTTAGTGATAGAGATGGCGCTTGTATTGTCACATTTAATAGGAATGCCTTTGAGGTTGATGCCAAGATCTCGCATTTGTTGAGCTATCCAAAGGATTTGGGAGCAACAGGCTCCAACTGCAATGTATTCGGCTTCTGCAGTGGATAGAGCTACTGAGTTTTGTTTCTTTGAGTGCCAACTGATCAAGGATGCTCCTAAGAATTGGCAACATCCTGATGTGCTCTTCCTATCCACCTTATAGCCTGCAAAACCTGCATCAGAATATCCAATTAATGTGAAATCCTTTTGCTTTGGGTACCATAGTCCAAGCTCCTTAGTGCCATTGAGATATCGAAAGATCCTCTTCACAGCCACGAGGTGAGATTCTTTAGGATCAGCTTGAAACCTAGCACACATGCAAACACTAAACATGATGTCAGGTCTACTAGTCATGAGATATAATAAAGATCCAATCATTCCTCGATACTCCTTTTGATTGACACTTTTCCCAGTCTTGTCTTGATCTAGAGATAATGTTGAGCTCATGGGAGTCTTGGCTGCTTTGGATTGACCCATTTTGAACTTCTTCAAGAGATCCTTAGTGTATTTGCTTTGGTTGACAAAGATCCCTTTCTTGGATTGATGAACTTGTAATCCCAAAAAGAAGTTGAGTTCACCCATCAAGCTCATCTCGAATTCACTGCACATGATGTCAGAAAATTCCTTGCACAAAGGTGTGTTAGTAGCACCAAATAATATGTCATCTACATAAATTTGAATAACCAAAATGTCCTTTCCTTTGGTCTTGATAAAAAGAGTCTTGTCGATCAACCCCCTTTTAAAATCATTTTCTAAAAGATATTTTGACAAGCGCTCGTACCAAGCTTTTGGGGCTTGTTTCAAACCATAAAGCGCTTTATCAAGTTTATAAACATGATTAGGAAATTCCAAACTTTCAAAACCTGGGGGTTGAGCCACATATACTTCTTCCTCTAAGAAACCATTAAGAAAAGCACACTTGACATCCATTTGATATAACTTTATGCCCATGAAAGATGCAAATGCTAATAAAATGCCAATGGCTTCAAGCCTGGCTACGGGAGCCAAGGTCTCCTCGTAGTCAATAACTTCCTCTTGATTGTAGCCTTGAGCAACAAGCCTTGCCTTGTTCCTCACGATCTTACCATTCTCATCTAGCTTGTTTCGAAATACCCATCGTGTTCCAAGACTGATTGATGCTTTGGCCTAGGCTTCAAGGTCCAGACTTTGTTCCTTTCAAATTCGTTAAGCTCACTTTGCATAGCAATGATCCAGTCTGGCTCTTGAAGTGCCTCATCTACCTTCTTTGGTTCAATAAGAGAAACAAACGCGTGAAAAGCACAAAGATCTTTAAGTTTAGAACGAGTTTGAACACTAGAAGTAGGGTCAAAAATGATATCCTTTAATGAGTGTGATGAGGAGTATTTGAATTCCCTTTTGCTAGTCTCAGCTCCTTGATTCGTCACACCAGTAGGATTGACTTGTGGTAGATCTGACTCCGTGGTCCTGTTAGGTTCTATTACAGCAGTTTCTGACGCTTCAACACTGTTGGATTGGACACCAAGGGCTTTGGACGAATCTTCAACACCTTGGGCCAATTCTTCAGTGTTGAGAATCTGTTCCTGCATGTTCCTCTTCTCTGTGTTCTTGGTAGCAGCATCATCACCTTCCTCGTTCTCTGCATGAATGTTAAGATCTATATCTGCAACACTTTCACTCAAAGAGCCGTCATTGCATTCATCAAATATAACATGTATACTTTCTTCAACTAACTGAGTCCTTTTATTGAAGATTCTATAAGCTTTGACACTTGTGGAGTAGCCAAGAAATATACCTTCATCACTACGCGCATCAAATTTTCCAAGGTTATCTTTTCCATTGTTATGAACAAAACAAGTACAGCCAAAGGGTTTAAAATAAGATATAAGTGGTTTGCGGCCTTTGAAAAGTTCATAAGGAGTTTTCTTTAAGATGGAACGAATAAGACAACGATTCAAAATATAGTTAGCTGTGTTAACAGCTTCAGCCCAATAGGTTTTAGGTAATGCATTTTCTAAAAGCATAGTCCTGGCCATATCCTCTAAGGTACGGTTCTTTCGTTCCACAACCCCGTTATGTTGAGGTGTCCTAGGAGCAGAAAAGTTATGGGAGATGCCATATTTAGCACAAAACAAATCAAACTGAAGTTGATCAAACTCCCTACCATGATCACTCCGAATTGACACTATGGGCTCGTTTCTTAAAGTTTGCAACTCCTTACAAAGTTTTGAAAACTTAAATAAGACCTCTGATTTTTCTTTTAAAAATGCAACCCAAGTATATCTAGAAAAATCATCAACGACAACTAGCATGTACTTTTTACCATTGGGAGATTTGACTCGCATAGGACCACATAAATCCATATGTAAAAGTTCAAGGGGTCTAGAAGAACTTACAACCTTTTTGGGTTTGAAAGAACTACGTGTTTGTTTACCTCGTGTGCATGCATTGCACATGTCAATACCTTTGAAGTCCATCTCAGGTAACCCTCTTACAAGCCCTTTGGACACAAGCTTCTGTAGTGTATGTGGGCTCACATGACCGAGTCTCCTGTGCCAGAGCTTTGGATCATCCGTCAAAGCCTTTAGACAGGTTAAGCTTCCTTGTGCCACTTGATCAGCATTTACAGCGTATATATTGTTGTAACGATATGCAGTCAATATAACTTCACCTGTATCTTCTCTGCACACAACGATGTCACATTTTCTTTTGTCACCAAGAGTGATTGTTCCCGTGGATTGCTCCTTTAGATCATGAAAGAGAGAACTCTTCCCACTCATATGCCTCGAGCATCCACTATCAATAATCCATTTGTGCTCCTTCACCTTGGTGATCTCCTGCAAAACAAACATCAACCTTTGTGGCTAGACCAATAAGCAAATTTGGATCCATTATTGGGATAAACCATATTTGGTAAAATCGTGCCTTTTGGGACCCAAACTTGTGTTATCCGTTCTTTTCTCAAATGAACAGGAAATGTATTGCGAATGATATATGGATCCTTTCTTCTATAGGGGCAAGTCTATTTTACATGTCCCTTTCTAGCACAGTGGTGACATATAGGAGAGGTTCTGCTTTCTTTTGCCTTTACGAAGGTGGTAATGTGTTGCTTCTTTAAAAACCTTGGATTGTAACCAATACCACTTTTGTTTAGAGAACTTTGTTGCTCACCCAACATCCTATCGAGAGTGCCTTTGGATTTGGTAAAACTTATGAGGGTTGTCTGTTGATCTTGAATCTTATTATTCAGGGAGATCTTCTCGTTCTCTAAGTCATGATGCTCATTTCTTAGAGAGGAGAGATCTTGCTTGAGTTCAGATTTCTCTGAATCAAGCGTCTTGACTTTAATGTCAAGACCTGAATAAGAAGCTTCAAGACTTTTAACCCTCATAGACAGATCCTCAATAGTTCTTTCCTGGTCCACAGTTCTCTTAATAAGAGTGTTAGTCTGGGCAATAAGTTTCTCTTCATTGGCAATCATATTAGAAAGGAATTCCGATAATACCTCTTTTGGACTTGCCATGAGTTCTCTTACAGTAGCTTCAAGCTTCTCATCGTGAGATTCATCTTCTGAGGCCATAAGACAGATATTGGCATTCTCATCATCGGAGTCAGAGTCAGAATCGCTCCAAGTTGCCACCATGGCTTTCTTCTTCCATTTGTCACCCTTCACAGACTGGCTCTTTGTCTTTTGAGGGCAATCCTTCACAAGATGATCTGTTTCACCACATTCAAAACAAGACAAAGGTTTAGTCTTCTTATCATACTTGTTGTATTGAGGCTTACCTCGAAATTTAGAAGACTCTGATCCATCCTTGTTGTTGAATTGTTTCTTCATTTTGAGAATTCGAGCAAGGCCTCTTGTGATAAGAGTAAAAGGATCATCCTCATCGTCATCCTCATCTTCAGAGTCAGATCCATCTTTAGGCTCATCCTTCTTAGACTTGAGTGCCAAGTTCTTAGTGCCAGATGGAAGTTCTCCATCATCTTCATTAAGGATCATCTCATGCGTGATTAGCTTCCCGAGCAGGTCATCGAGAGGTAGAGTGGTGAGGTCCTGTGCTTCCTCTATAGCTGTTACTTTTGGACCCCATTTTTCTTTTAGGAGGCACCTCAGTATCTTCCTCACTTTCTCAACGTTTGTAAAGCTCTTGCCTAGAGAGTCAAGGTTGTTGGTGATTTCTGTGAATCGTGTGAACATGGCCTTGATTGACTCATCAGACTTCATTTTGAAAAGCTCATACTTTCGAAGGTAGATGCTGATCTTGATGTCTTTCACTTGGCTTGTTCCTTCATAGATGACGACCAGTTTGTCCCAAATCTCTTTAGCTGACCTACAAGATGAAATACGGTTAAACTCATCAGTCCTAAGACCACAATAAAGTAAGTTAATAGCCCTGTAGTTTTTGGACACGAGTTCAAGATCCGCTTGGATGTATTCAGACTCCTTCTTTGCGATTTTGGTTCCATTTGGTCCGTCTTTCTCTGGAATCTTCGGACCATTCTCTATAATGTTCCAAAGTTCCAGATCTTGATCTACAATGAACATCTTCATCAAGGATCTCCAGTGGACAAAGTTGTTTCCTACAAAGAGTGGTGGTCTGCTCGTGGACCTTCCCTGTGCAAATCCTCCGCTTGCTTCACCAAACATGATCGAAAACTCACAAGATTGTTAGATCAAAAGCAGTGAGTAAAGCTCTGATACCAATTGAAGGTTCGATAATATAAAACTAAGTAATGTAGAAATACTCTAGAAGGGGGGTTGAATAGAGTATGCCGGATTTTCGCAGAAAGTGTCAAGACTTTTGAAGCTCGTGCCAAAACCTGAATCACAAAGTTAAACAATTCGAACCAAGTGCGGAAATAAGGTAAAGCAATAAAGTAAAGGACTCGATGAGTTGTTTACGAGGTTCGGCACGAACTTGGCCTACGTCCCCGCCTAGGGTTCTTCCACAGCCCTAGGATTCAACCGGCTTTATTGATTCACAAAGCTTAGGATCCTAATAGCTCCCCGAGAAGCCTCTCTCCTATACAATTGCAATCTAGTCAACTCACGTTCCCTTGGAGTCCTAGACCAATATAGAAGAGCCCCACCTCTCTCAGCTATCTAGTACAATCCTCTTACTCTCGAGAATCAATAGCCTAGTGTTCACTTCCTGAGTTACAAACTCTCGAGTATAACACTATAACTGAATATATCCTATAAGCTCACTGTGTAACTCTCAAATGCTTTGAAATGAAATAACAGACTCTTAGGACAAGCAGAGAGCACACGAAGACATATTTCTCTTGAATGCTTGGAGTGTATGAAAGCTCGTGTTCAATGAATGTGTGTATTCTGTCTTCTTCTTCCTTCTCTTTATATTGAGATAAATCGGCGCCAAGGATCTTCTCCAACGGCTAGTCTAGATCATGGCATAGGCTGGATCTTCTATCTTTGAAAACTTCAAGTCCACAATCTTTCCGATTTGAATCTTCTCAACACGCATCACAAGGAAGGAAATAATTCGAAAATACTTCCTGAAAGGTTAGTTAACTATATAATAAAATAATTGAAGTATATAATAATATTAAATAATATTTCGAACAAAACAACATATAGAACAATATAGAACAGGTTTTGTATTTCATCAACACTATTAAAGCTCCAAGACCTTTGACACAGACAAGCTGTCAAGGCCTTTGAAAATTATTCCGATTTTCATCAAGGGAGGGAGTTATCACTTACATTGGAAATCTGATTACAATAGATCGATCAACCAATTCAACCTTTTGATGGTTGTTTATAAAAAAGAATTTCAGTCTCTGCGAGGCTGTTTGATAGATGGAAGTAAGGCAAGTATGCATAAAAGTTTATATAGTTTTGTATGTATGTGTTTTTAATAGTACTTTTTTCTCCCCACCATTTGTTGCAGTCTAACTTAGAAAAGGTAGAGAGTTTCATACAAGCTGTTGGATCATATGAAATTAAAATATTTCAAAAAAGATTATGTCTGCATCAAGTAAGATTGTTTTCCATAAAATGTATTCTAATATCTATTATATATAAATCGAAGAATTTAGTCTTACTTGATTATTCATCGACAAGCAAAGAGGATCAGACGCTAGGAAACACAAAAAAGAGGAGATGATATGGCACCTAAACTGAAACCGGAGTCCTTAGGTCCTTTTGTTGGATTTCATGGTTCCCGTCTTGCTTATGCATCTGTGCCATCACCTTATCAGAAACCTGAATCCGGGCACTGTTCAGAAAGCTCCGAGCGTCCAGAAAAAGTTGCATGTTTGTCATCTACATTAATAATTGGTGCTTCCATTGTTAAGATTGAGAATAGTCTTGAGTTGGAGGTATGATCCTTCTATCTCTAATCTTCTCTCTCATTATGACAATCACTTTACTATTTCTTGGATCAGTGTGCTTCCTTTTCCTGATCTTCTGTGTGTATGGGTGAGTGTTAACATTTGTCATGCTATTTATTGGTTGGCTTATGATGTCCCTCATATTCCAAAGTAGTGAGAATGAATAAGATTTGAAATTATAGCTAAAGGGGTTGCTTCGAGAGAAGTCTGCTGCATTTAACTCAGAGCAACCAGACGAAGACAAGGTGTGCCTACAAACTGCCTTAGTCACTTTTGCTGGACTAGAATTTATTTTAGTGTATGATTTTGGTTTTAATGCTGGAACCTAAGACATACATGGTCATTGTATCTTTTCATGGAACCAATTTACCCCCCTCCCCCTGTATTTAACATAAGTCAGTTTTTAGTTTTCTGTTTGCTTTTGCATCTCAAGGTTTTTTTCTTATGGAATTTCGATGCTCTTGCTAGCCGTTTTAGTGTGATTGCAATAGATCAACTTGGGTATTCTCAATTTTTGTTACCTTTTCAAGTTCTTGGACATTCTTATTACTTGTGCGTCATTTGTTGCTCATATATTAGTGGTTTGCTCATTCTATTTTAAAATTTTTACTGTTCAACAATATGATCATTGGATTTTAAAAGAACGCAGAGAAAGAAAACATCATAAAGGCTGCAATGGTGCATTGACTTTAATTTGTAAGCTATTTATTACATACCTTATTTTTCTTGAGGATTTTGGAGCCTATTTGAACAAGCATTCCTGCTATGTAAGTTAATTTAAGTGATATTGCTCCATTCTCTTGCCTATCTTTACCAGTTGAAGATTGGATCAGTGAAAGTGGAAATGTTTGGAGATTAAAGTATTTTTGTCAATTTGTCTGCCACTGTTTTCTTATATAAGCTGGAATTTCCAAAATAGTTCCAAACTTGCCAATGAGTAAGGTTCTGTTGTGGGATAACAATAGATTTCGTAATCTTCAGTTAGGAACTATGGCTTTCATTATATATGTAAAGTAACAAACAATTAGATGCATTATAACATATTCCATCTGATTCAATAATCTGTTCAGGAAGGATGCAATGGTCTATTATATGGATTTGTGTGAACATTTTGAACGAGAGGTTAGTTTTGAGCAGGTTGAGGGTGACTTTGATTCGTTTAAGGGTAAGTGGCAGCTTCAGCAGCTGGGAAATTATCATACAACGCTTAAACACTATGTTGAATCTAAGATGTGTCAAGATATTGATCCATCTTTGGCCAATGCGGAGGACTGGAAGAGTACTTATCAGCCCATATATCTAAAGATTCAAATGACTTCAATTTCTTGGCAATGTTGATCCATCTTTTATGCAAAATGTGAATGTTTATCGTTTCTGATCTGCTAAAAGCTACACGCTTTTGCTATGTTAGTGACTCGCATATACGGTCTAACATTTTCTTGTCTAAAATGGTGTGACAACAGCAGCTTCTGAGTAGAGCGACTGAGTTGGAAACTCAGATATCTGAGCTACAGGATGATCTGAAATAGGTGAAGCAACAGCTTGCTGCTTCTAAGGCATCTAAGGAAGAAGCCGAAGCTAATGCTGAGGAGCTAAAACAGCAGCTAGGAGTTGTGTCTTCGAAGCTTGGAGAGTCACAAAGGCAGCTATCCGAGCTGTGTTCTTCAAAAGAAGCTCATGTTATTGACCTCAAGGGCATATCTGAAAGGAAAAAAAAAGAAGAACAAGCCTGGGAGAATCAACTTGAGATAGTCCGAAAACAACAATCCATCGATGCATCTGCTCTTGCGTTCGCCTTGGAGGTGGATACCACATAAGTTTGTATTTATGTATTACCCAAATGATGAGAATGTTGAATGATGATCTTTTTTTTTAAAAAAAAGGGTGGGTCCGAATTTTTTGCATCTGAGTTCATATTAGTAGTTAAAGCTCAATATATATAGGTAATATTTACAAGTACTGATTCCATCCAGTACAGGAAACTATATGTAGATGCAAACAGTTTAGCTATATAAATAGCAATATTAGCCCAAGATAAACTGTCATACACACTTTTAAGTCTTATTACTAATATCATATCTCTTACTTTTTCATGTGATATCTGTTCTCTTGGGATCATACTAGATTATTGTCAGCCTGATGAGTATATCCTACATACTAGATCATACTGTATAAAGTATAATAGATCAATTTCACACACAAAAAAAAGTGATGAGATGGTAACAATAAAAGATCCATAATAGCAAAATTGAAAAGGAAGACATCTACAAACCGTTTAAGTCTGCGGGTGATGACAGGTTATATCCATTGCGCATATTGAGCACGTCGACTTTTATCGTCCAATTTTTGAGTTGAGAGGTCATGAATATTTCGAGGAATCTAATAGTCTTCAAGTTTGATCGATTTAGCTTTTCATTTGAGAAGGAAGGCATCAGATCAATGACTCTTTTTTGAACTTGCAAATAAGTAGAACAGAAACAAACATGGCAAACATGCTCGCACAAGAGGCATGAAGTAGTAGGTCTAATGAAATTAAACATTGATGAGTACATTGATAAGTCGAAGCAATGGGAATGTTCTTCAACAAGAGGCATGAAGGAAGGCATCAGATCACTGATGCATTCTCTACGTGATAGTCCGAAAACAACAATCCATCGATGCTGATGAGCTGCTTGGGTAATTTGTTGGTAAGAATTGAATGGATACTTATAAATTTCAGATGTTATGGTCTAGCTTGCATTTTAAAAGCTTTCAAGGATTGGCTCTATGATATTGCTGCCGTTATTTTCTTCTTTCTACACCATGATTCTTGTGCTAATTTTTCATTTATTTTAAACTTTGTGTTCGGTATTGTGGGTTTGTAGGAGACAATTGGAAGTTCTTTGTGGATTCTTCAAACGAATTGCCGCCATCGATGTCTTAGCAAACATATCATCCAACATATGGTACAATAGTTCTTAGGGTTTTCTGATCGTTTACTCGTGCACTAGGTGGCCAGGCTATAGGACAAAGGATATTTAGATTTCCATCCATGAACTAATTGGGCCAACATTGACGTGGTTTCAACGCACACGTGCCTTAGGCATGGGCCTTACACTAGTTATATATAATTATAAATCAACCGGGTCAATCGGGTCACCGGGTCGAAACCCAGATTACCCGAAAAATTTCGGTTTTCGGGTTCGGGTCGAAAAAAAAAATTCGAGTCAAAATTTTCGGGTTCGGGTCGGAAAGTTTTCGGGTCGTTCGGGTCGGGCCACCGGGTCGGGTTGTGTTTTGACAGGTCTACTAGTCCGCATCTGTTGTCTAGAGTGTCCTTCCAGATGTTCTCAGAAAGATCTTGGATGTTGCATTTGTTGGCTTGGAGGATTAGCTTTTGGAGGTCATGTGAAGCGGCATCAAGATTGACTAGGGTGTTTGATTCTTATCTGTGTGTAGAAAGGAAGTTGGTGGCAACGGTTTTAGGGTTTCCTGGTTTCTTTTTTATGATTACCGATTTCTTCACTCCTAAGCCAGAAGTTGGCCTAGCCTTGTGAGCTTCCGAGTTGGGCCCCCCGATCGCACGGGCGTGTCTTCCTTTCCTTTTGGTTTCGCTCCAATCCTCTCCCTTTGCTTGGAAGCATCCTTGCCGAGATCTGCTCGAGTCTCCTTCCTATTTTCCTACAGAATCCCCTCGTCTCTGATCTTCTCCCCAAAGTTCTCTTGATTTTCCTGATTTTCTTGATTATTTTCCAAGTTTTCTAGCACTGCAAATCTGGATGAGCCCGCAATCCCTGCAGCCCCTTGAATCACGGACTTTCCTTTGTTTCTATTACCATAATCCCTGCGAGCAATGCCGGCGTCGGCCTGGTGTCCAGTCGTCGGTTGTGCAGATTGTGGTCCCAGAGGTGCTTCATTGGACGTTGCCCCAGCGTTACTACTCTGATGAGGAGCTGTTGATTTCCCTCCATTTCGTCGATTCTGAGGCTTCCTAGCCTACATCCAGCCTCCATAACACTCCTTATTGATGGGACTTTGAGAGCGCTCTTAGTCCTTTTCCTCTGTATGTGTTTGGCCACAGTTGTCGAAGTTGTGCCCCACCTTCCCGCACTCGAAACAGACCATCCTCAAACCCTCGTACTGGATTGGCCAGAATTTTTCATCTAGTTTGAACTTTGACAACAATGGTTTGGTTAAATCAACCTCCACACTGAGTCTCGCAAACTGGCCCCTCTCGGCAGATATGGTAGTATTGTCAATTCGGAGAACTTTTCAAATTTTCTTCCCGACCAAGCGGAAGAACCTTGGGTCAAAGTACTCTATGTGTAGGCACGGGATTCGCACTTACACGGTGAGCTTTGTGATCCTTTCCACCCCCGCATCAAATTTCAGCACCCATTTCTTTATCGTGAGATAGTTATCTCCAATCATCCACGATCCTTCCATTAGGATGTGATTGTGGTCAGCTTGATTGGAAAACCTTGCAATAAAGTAGTCATTTCAAAGATCATTTAAGGAGAATTAAGCGCTCAATCCCCACTTCTGAGATAGCTTCCTATGCAACATCATGTACCCCGGACCCTTATCAAACATTTTGATGATTAGAGTATCTCTCCATGGGCGCCAAAGCTCTTCTTTTTCCTATTTGTTGAGGATGATTGTAGGGCAGAGTGGGTCATCCTCCATGGGCGGAGTTTCATCAGTCACCACGAACTCAAGATCTTCTTCTTCTTGAGCGCTAGTATTGGCCTGTAGGACAACATTGCTGTCATTAGGCCCTCTCAACAGTTTATCCTTAAAACTTTCTTCGCCTTTCTCGCCTCCCCTGGTGGTCTACTGCAGCGTAGGGAAGTTCGCATTCAGCCCGGGCTTTGTTGGCTTCATTGTGGCTCCGGGAGAAGCCTGGGGGGGCATAGCCGGTGGTGTTTGCGCCTGAGATTGGTTCATCTGTGAGGATTTGGGACTCTCAGCGTTTTTCGACTGTGTGTGTGGCCTAAGAATACCCAAACTATTACCTTGAACCTACCCAATGGAGAATCCTTGACCTGCCGTGAAGGTTCTAGTGAGGGACCATGCAAGTTTTCTGACATCGAACCGCCGGACGGGTCCGTTCCTAGTGCACTACCTACCCATAGCGAGTAGGGCGAGGTTGGAGCAGCTACCAATGGAGAAACCGAGCCAATGGGTACTATGTCGGGCCTATCTACCCAATGCTATCAGAGCCTTAATTGAGATGCTCAACGAAGCAGTTTTTGCCTTTGCGGAAGCAATGCAGATTCCAACCGATATTGTATTTAATGTCCTTGATCACACCCTTGTTTTTATGGATAGCCTAAAAATTCTTACTTGGAACACAAGCGGAGCAGGGAACAACATCTTCCTTGCATCCCTCCAAGATTTGATCTAACAATATGACCCGCAAGTGATTGCTTTAGTTGAGTTGCGAATCAGTGGGGAAGCCCGCTCGCGATGTGGAAACACTGAAACCACATTGCATCTGCTTCGGGATTGCGGTCCTATTAGGAACAATTGGACCCAAGTGTGAGGAAACAACCTCCCCTAGGGGTTCTTTGGCATACAAGAGGTCAAAGATTGGATCTTTATGAATATGGAGTAAAGCGATCGGTGGAAGTCTACTTTCATAAATATGTTATGGGTGATATGGAAGGTTCAAAATGAGCTCATTTTTCATGGCAACGATAGTTCACAAGGTCTTGTTCATAGGGTGTGGAAGATAACCTCTGCATACTTCCACTGCCGAGACAAGGTGAAGAGATTGGAGCCATGCTTGGAGAATAGGATCACAGCGCCAATGGAATGGACACCCCTGGACCATGATTGGGTGAAACTCAATACGGATGGCTCCTCGAGAGGCAATCCGGGACCAGTTGGTGGTAGCAGGATTGTTCGCAACTCGGAGGTAAATTTCGTATCAGCTTTCATGTTCAATTGTGGCAGCTGCACGGCGGTTGTAACAGAGCTTTGGGCTGCTTTACACGGGCTTAATCTGGCAAAATAGTTGGGCATCTCCAAACTGATTTTTGGAGACTGATTGTGCAGCATTGTGCACCATGTTACAGCCAAATGCAGATCTGTCGTATGCTCACAGTCGCCTAGTACTACAATGCAAACAAGTGATAGAGGATACAAGTTGCGAGGTAGTTGTTCACCAAATCCGACCGCATGCAAATAAGGTTGCAAATGCTTTGGCAAAAAGGGGGATTGATCTCACAGATCATGATGGTGCTTTACTTTCTACTATGCCAGACTACATACATGACCTTATGTATCAAGGCATCTAGCCATCTTTCTGATTTTTAATAAAGTTTGGGGGCACTAGCCCTCCCTTAAGTGCCAAAAAAAGTGTCTTTTCGGACGAGAACATCAAGTTCCAAATTGACCATGAAAGCTTCGTCGCCAAGGATATTGCATGCAAGACGAGCGATCTTGTCTGCAAAAACGTTAGATTCTCTAAAAATATGACGAATAGCAACATTAGAAAAAAAAACACAAAGATCTAATTTCGTATCTGATAGTAGAAGCTCTATGTTCCAATGGCACTTTCAATCTACTAAGATTGCTTTTACTACCGCCAAATTATCTCCCTTAAGGAGTAGGTTGTTTTGACCCAACTCCTTAGCATGTAGTACCCCTTTCCGAAGACCCATAGCCTCTGCAAATTTTACGGAAATCCTAGAACAAGTGCCCTCATCTTGGGAGATAATCTGTCCCAAAGAATCCCGGATTACGAACCCATAAGCTACCTCTCTCGACAGTCGTTTCGATACGTCGAAATTAAGCCTTGCGAAGCCTGTCGATGGTTTGTTTCACACCCATTTTGATTTACCGTTTTGTTATTTCCTGACTTTAAACATGTTGTTTCTAAAGTAGTCGGATGGGAGTCCGCTTACCGTCATCGTATCCTACGTTACTTACATGCCTCAACCCATGTTTGTAAACATGTGAGGACAGAAATCTTTATAGCACTAACCGTGAAAGTCGTTATATGGCCAAACAATAATTGATTTATGAAAGAAAAAATAGAGCGCCTAAAATAATACAAAATATCACTCGTGAACTAAAACTAATACGAACTTTAAAAATTACTAATTCGTATACATACTATGGGATAATAAACCAATTTTGATAAAAGCCACTTACCCGGTCAAAATTCCAACAAACTCGCTGATGTGGAAGTCGAAAATTTCATTTGGACTCAAAATGTAATGAATAGAATATTCAGGGGTTAAATATGTAAAAGTGAGGGAAATGTCATCAACGTCATCGCCATTGGTGTGGGACTGTTGGAAGGAGAAATGGAATTGCATATTTTTTATTCCCACATTCAACACGGAGATCTCACCGTCAATCAAACACTTCCATCCCGTTATGCATCTGTTTTCCTTTAATTTGATTGGGGTGAAAAAGATCCAAAAAATAAATTCAAAACTCGAAATTGTATGTATGTTTTTTTGGTGATCAATTGAGCCTTTCAACATGTAATTTGATGTTCAGGCTAACTTTGAGATTGAAAGTTTTTTCAAAATTTACGGGCTTGTGTGTGATATTTTGGTGTTCGATTAGGGGGACTGACAGAGATGCGAGCGATGAAGAGAAGATTTTGAGACGCAGATGTCATTGTGACATTTATGGGAGATGGCCGATGACATCAGGCGGTGGATGGTGGAGACGGATGGACAGTAGGCAGCAAGCAGTGAGATGGGATTGTGACAGGTTTTCGGTGCTCCTTTCAAGTTCCAATCTTGAGGATGAAAGTGGAGTCCAGAAAAAATTAATCACTCTTTCTTAATTTTTACAATTTTTTCATAAATATTTAATTAATTAAATTTTGATCCCAAATGAAATTTTCAACTGCAACATCAGTGAGTTTGTCGAAATTTTGACTGGATAAATGAGTTGTATCAAAATTGGTTTATTATCCCATAGTTTGTATACGTATTGGTAATTTTTTAAGTTAATATTATTTTTGGTTCAAGGATGATAGTTTGTATTATTTTGGGTCATTTTTTCTTTATGAAAAAAAACAAATTACCCACCATTAATATTCAGTCTCCCATTGAGTTCCAGTTTTATCAGATGCCTCCAAAGAGACATCTGATAAAATTGGAAATGGACTGATCTTATGTATAGTCTCAAACTGAAAACTTGCTTTGAATTTATGGAATCTTCTACCGAAAACTAAAAATCGAACCAAATGGTGAAAATTGACCCTATGAGCCTTGTTGGAACGAAAAAAGAAGATGAGAGAAGTGCTAGAAAACTCAATGATAAAAGCATGATGATGAAGGGAAAATGGATACATTTCTTGTCTTGGATCCGATATGTGCTTTATGAACAAAAACAGTTGAAAAAATGGGAAATGAAACCAAAGAAAACCACCTGGAAAGAACAACATGAGTCGCACTTTAAAGAAAAGCGAAACACCAAACCCAAGATCGTAACAAAACGCAAGAACAAAATGAACCCAAGGAAACTAATAAAGAGAATTGAGAAATGGAGAATTTTTCAAAGAGTAGTTTGGAAATGAAAATCTGTATGTGGAACTGTTGTTGTATTGCGAGAATGTGATAAAAATGCATTTTGGCTCAGGCTTATGGACCATATTCTTGAGATTGATCTCCCTTGTATTGTTATGGGTGACCTTAATAAAATTCAGAGCTCATCCAAAAAAATGAAGGGTGTCCAGCCTGGCTCGAACAGGTTCAATAGATTGTTTTCCTTCAAAGACCAATGTAGTTTTTATTGATATTCCGTCCATAGGTAATGGCTTTACCAGGAGAAAAAATAGGAAAAAAAGTAGACAATATTTACGAGAAATTGGACAGAACGTTAGTCCATGACCAAATTCTACAACGGTACCCAAACATCGCAACTAGAAATCATGCTTTTTCTTCCTCGGATCATTACCCAATATAGATAGAACTCAACTCGATATAGAACAGGAAAGCTAGACCCTTCAAATTTGAGAAAATGTGGACTCAAAGAAAAGATTATCGCAATATTTTTACTCAAGCTTGAAGGATGAACTATGTACTTATAGGACACGAAAATTTTCTGATAGAGATCCAAGACAATGTACTTATAGCACTTCAAGGAGCCTTTATTTCTGATAGAGATCCAAGACAATGTACTTATCGCAATATTGTTACTCACCCACTTCAAGGAGCCTTTATTTCTGATAGAGATCCAAGACAATGTACTTATAGCACACGAAAATTGCCACTCTTTCAAAATTAGAAAGGGACGAAATGGATGGATTGCAAGAAAACTAGGTATGGAAAAAGCGTACGACATAATGGACTCGGATTTCCTTCTAGCAGTTATGTTCAAATTTGGCTTCTACTATAAATTTTGTGGATGGATAAAAGAGTGTATTCAAAAAGTATCATTTTCCATTTAGTGAATGATGAACTAACATAAACATTTACCCCTCATAGAGGTCTGCGACAAGGTTACCCAATATCTCGATACCTATTTATCATAGGTGCCAAGATCCTTGCTAGAAAAATACAACGACAAAGTGAACAGTCAAGACATACAATTGGATTAAAGCTCTCCAGAAACGGACATATCGTACCGTTTCTTTCCTTTGCTGACGACATTAGGGTAAATTGCATAAAAAAGCCTCACATTTGGGGGTGGTTGCGGTAAATAGCCTAACCTATTGAAAATGCAAAAAATATCCCAAAGTACAGAACTTGTTGCGAATGCTAGCCTAATATTCAATTCGAAAAATTTCCACAACAGTTGAAGATGACATGTCCGACTATGGTGATGTGATGTGGCAATCAAAAACCGACATGTAATTTTTAAGTTAAAAAAATATTAAATTCACACCAACAACAAAGATGAAAGTCGATCAGCAAAACCTGGATGGGGGATTACTAATTAGCAACGCCAACAACAGAGTTCACAAAGCAAAATTGACGAAGGAAGGTAGATCAATTGTCGAGACTATCGCGGAGGAAGGTCCATCTCAACAAAAGATAGAGACAATTGCAAGATCGCAAGAAAAAACCAGACCGGAGACCGACCATAACTTTGAGATGTTGTGCGAGTTGATTCAGGGATGATGCCGAAAGATTCTGAGAAGAAGAAGACTCATTCTCCGGTGGTTTTTGCATACGGTATGATCGGAAACAAGCGAAATCAACCACAAATCCTCAAGAAGACAAGAACTGCATGGGCTTAGTATGGTTGGAAAGCGAACAAATGCATGGGCTTGTTGTTTTTTTTTCATAATTTTTTTAACTTGAAAATTCCATGTCGGTTTTTTATTGCCACATCACATCACCATAGTCGGACAGGTCATCTTCAATTGTTGTGGAAATTTTTCGAATTGAGTATTAGGCTAGCGTTCGCAACAAGTTCTGTACTTTGGGCTATTTTTTTCATTTTCGATAGGTTAGGCTATTTACCGCAACTACCCCCAAAGGTGAGGCTTTTTCCTACAATTTACCCACGACATTATGATATTTGCCATGTTGACTTCGGAAGTATGTCTCACGGTGAAAACATTTTGGACGCCTATTGTCAGATCTCGGACCAAAAAGTCAACTACCAAAAATCCGCTTTCCAAGCTACAAAAGGGAATACAAACGATCAAAAACAAAGAATCCAAACCGGCTTCCAAATTTCTAACCAAACTGCGCTTGGCAAATACCTCGTATGCCCGTTCATTAACGGCAACGTAAATAAGAATCTTTTCGAAGAAGTTCTTGAAAAAACTAAGAATCACCTAACAAAATGGAGGGCCAATGAACTTACCGAACAAGGAAGAGCAACCTTAGTCAAAACGAATCTCATGGCAAAACCCTCTTATAATTAGCAGAACTTTATGCTCCTGGCAACAATGCAAAAAGAACTCAACCAGATAAACAAAAGTTTTTTTTTTGAAGAAGGATTTGAAATATAAACCACTCATTGAATGGAATAAAGTATGCAGACTGAAGAGTGAAGGTGGGCTAGGACTCCATAAAACAAAAGATATGAACGAGGCGCTGCAGATGAAATTACTATGGAAAATTCTTGTGGAACCATAGAATGAATGGGTTAAAATTGTTAGACAAAAATATCTTAAGAACAATGAAATGTGGAATTATGAAAGGAAAAAAATACCTTGATCATGGCAATAGACAAATTTGACGGAGATAAAAGAAGAATTATGTGAATGATTAATTTGGCAAGTTGGTAATGGGAAAACAATTAAATTTTGGAGGGATAAATGGGTTAACTTAGATTTTAACCTTCGAGGAAAAAGCCTTCACAACCAGATTGAAGAACAAGAGATGATTGACCAATACATAAACCCAGATAAGACATGGAATAGAGAGAAACTAGGAGAAAACCTCCCCTTCCCCCAGATGTGGTGGACCAAATCGTCATGTATTCCTTCCAATGAAATCGGAGAAAGATTGTATTGGAAACCTAATAAAAATGGTTGGTTCTCCACTTCCAGTGCCCTAGACACATCACACGAGCAAGAAGAACGAACTCGAGAAAAGACTAGAATGGATATGGAAAATCAACTGCCCGCCAAAGATAAAAAAAAATTATTTGCAAGAATCTTTTAAATGGTACGCCCACGAAGATCAGACTGTGAAACAAAGGAGTGCATGTTTCTTTGGATTGCCCGCTATGCAACCATAACAAAGAAGACCCGACTTATATATTTACCGAATGTTAGGCCACTTAGAGAATTGTGGGAAGAATGGAAAAGCAGATCGAGAGAATAATGTGAAATACAGATATAATAGACAAAACATACAAAGATATAATTTCGAAAATCTTTGCTAGATTGTCTCATGAGCAAGCTCAACTCTAGCTTTCTCCCTTTGGGGAGTCTGATCCTTGAGAAACAAAATTGTGTTTGATAACAATGATACCAGAAATTCGAAAGATTCGATAAAATACATTGAAGAACTACGAATAAGTTGAACAAAAGCTCAAAGAGACTCTTGATCAAGATATGGTAAACGAAAAACCAAACACCCATCAAATAATCAGAAGAAAACAGAAGCTTGTAAAATGGAAAAAAATCCAAAGATGGTTTTGTGAAGCTTAATTTTGATGGAGCGAAAGTCGACTCAGGCCTTCCTACTTCGGATTTCGTCATTCGTGACTGCCTTAGTATGGTTCTTGCTTGGGGAGCTAAGGGACTTGGTGTAGCCTCAGTCTTATAAGCCGAGTGCTTCGGTCTCCACGTTGGCCTTTGTGAAGCCATTAGGTTAGGCTGCTCACACTTGGAAGTGGAGGGCGACTCTTTGTCCATATCAACGCTTGCAAAGGAATCTGAAAGGTTTCATGGGAGATTGAGATGTTGGTTTCAGACGCCCTTGGATTATGTAGAGCCTTCGCCGATGTCTCCTTTTCTCACATTTACATGGAAGGAAACGATGTTGCTGATAGGATGGCTCACATCAGACTTACATCGACACTTCTCGTTTCGTCCCCCCTGATGAGATCGATTCTCTCGTCCATCAGGATGCCCTTGGACGCTGGTTCAACCGAGGTTGAACAAGCCCAAATCTTTGCCTTGTATGTATATATAGGGGGTGGCTCTCGTGGGAACACCTCTTAAGGTGGGAACTAGGAACATATTTGGACCAATGAATCATTGAAATCTAATGGCTGAGATTAATCCCATTTTTAATCAATTTTAAAATGATGCCAATGGACCCCACATAAAAATCAACTCCCCTCTCTCAATGCTCGTATGTGAATTGCACTCGCTTCGAATCCCTCCGATCAACTGGAAATAATGAATTGACTATCCGTCTGTACATATTTACTTACTAGTGAATGAATAACTTACGGTATATACTTATTTATTTATTTTTGACAATAGGCAAAAATTATATCGACGACGCGATCTTGAAGCCATCAAAAACACGGCTTGATGAACCCTACGCAGAGGGTCGCCAGTCAAAAGAAAAAAAAACTATCTTAAGACTAAGATTACAATAAGATGAAATTAATATTTAAAAAGCAATTAAAAGTAAGTCTTGATTTGATTCTTGACAACTGGTTGCATGCTTGATAACTATACAGTGCTCGACGAAGCATCTAGAGGGTCGGATGGGAACACTTGACTTGTCGTCACCGACGGCAAGAACAAAGAACGTCTAGGGATTGAATAGACTGGATTCAAAAAACCTTGTTTTTGGAGTTTTTTAAGACAACTGGGTGGGTTGAGTTTGTATTTGGGTTTTTTTTGTTGGTTTTGTTTCTGGGTTGTTTTTTTCCCCTCTTTTGAGAGGATAGATCTGATCGATCTGGTAAAGAAGGGAGAAAGAACTCCCCTTAGTGGGAGATACAGGAGGGAGGAAGCATTGGTGGAGTCGTGGGGTACGTCTTCGACTGGCGGAGGCAGCACCACCACAAGGGTATAGCGCTACCATCAAGCAATGACCGGGAGGCCAGAAGCTCGCCGGAAAGGAGGGAGGGAGAGAGATCTACACATTAGGGAAACAAATCTGAACAAATATAAGGTTGCATGTGGAAGTGGAGGTCGGAAGTGCCAAGGATTAGGAGATTGGGGACATGCCCGGAGGGAGAGAGTCCAAGAGAGTCGGGCGACCACCCACGTCAGCAGCGAAAGAGGGAATGGCTACTGAACAAAGGGGGGCCGGGATGGGGCGGCGTCGGGGAGTACCTCCAAGGGAAGAACTGCCAGGGGTTGGAGCCAAGATTGTAGGATTTATGGGTTAGGGTTTTGGTGGGTTTTGTTGAGGGACGACGGTGGAGGAGTTCGGGGTGTAGATCGACGCCGACCGGGAAGCCAGCCGGAGGCGGAGATGGCGGCGGCCCGAATCACATGGTGGCGGACTGGCGGCTAGGGTTATTTGAGGGGATGGTGTTTGGGTGGTGCCTCTGCTTCTCTCCCTGGAATTTTAGAGAGAAGCCAGAGCGGCTAGGGTTTTTTTTAATACTTATTTACTTAATTAACCCTTTGACTATTGGT
Organism: Persicaria maculosa; assembly: GCA_963922045.1. NCBI lineage: Eukaryota > Viridiplantae > Streptophyta > Magnoliopsida > Caryophyllales > Polygonaceae > Persicaria > Persicaria maculosa. Next base: position 49,487,394 of record OY998256.1, read on the forward strand.
ACATATCAACTTAAATATTCATTTTTAAAACCTTATATTGTCACATTTGAAAATTCCATATTCAAAAGAATCGTTCTAAACCCTCAATTATTTCGATAAAAATAAAAAGTACGGAGTATATACAAATAATCATTCCGGTCCATATGAATAAATTCAAGTAATCATCGATATACCTAAGGAAAATTAATCCTTATATTATTAATACCAACAATGTAAAATAACAAAACTTTGTATTTAAAACATAATCATTCTTGTTTTTTTTTTAAATTTGTTTACAAGATAATTAGGATAATTGTGATAAAAAAAATATATTATTCGGTTAAATTAGACAGAATATTTGTATGTAAGGGGATAATTATTCGTTTGAATTTGAGAGATTATTCGGTTAAGCTTGATAGATTAGTATGTGAGAGAGAGATTGTTTAGGCATTTATTAATTTTAAAGATGTTAAATGGACAATAAAAAATTTTGTACATTATTCGACGAGACCACAAAGAGTATTCGTATGTACAAAGAAGTTTGAAATAATTATTAAAAAAACTATGCATTGTTCGGTAAATTATGAATTATTATTTATAAATATAAACCAACTTTTGATAAGTTTGCTATATAGTTTGGGAAAAGGACAAATTAAAAAAAAAAGGGCAAAATATTGTATTAAATAAATAAAAAAAATATGAGAAACATTATTCATTGAATCGAGAATGATTATTCGTAGATATCAAATCATTATTTGTATAAAAAAAAGAAAGAAAAGTGTGATTTTAAAAAGACAAGATTATTCAAAGGTAACATAATATTGTTGGGGTAAAACGTGTTGAATTATGACTGATATATTATTCGGTTAAATTTAAGAGATGATTCGTATGTAATAAGATGATTGTTTACATATTTATTAGTTTTAGGTAGATTCAAATATTAACCAAAAAAATTATAAATTATTCGTTAAATTAAAAAGAGGATTCATGTGTACGTAAATTTTTTAGAGATTATTCGGTTAACTTAGAAAGATTATTCATATTTAACACAATCATTATTCGATTAAATTTGATATATATATATATATATATATATATATATATATATATATATATATATATATATATATGTTTCAATTAAATTTTAGAGATTATTCGGTTAAATTATAGAAATTATTCGTGTGTAAGAGGGTGATTGTTTACATCTTTATTAATTTTGAAATATTAAAATAATAATTAATAAAATTATACATTATTCGGTGAAATTATAAAGAGTATTGATATACATAAGGAAATTTGAAACAATTATATATAAAAATTATTTAAAAAATTTATGCATTATTCGGTGAATTGAAATTCATTAGTAGTATATAAAAATAGTTTGACCCAAAACTGGAAAAATTATGGGGTATAATAAATGCCAAAATAAAGTAGGAAATTTTTTGGGTCCAACTATTTTAAAAAAATAGGAAAAAATTTGCAAAACAGGCACTTTATTTGGACGTATTTGCAAAATAGCCACGGGTTTGGACAATTTAGTAAAATAACCGCTATATATACTTATTCTCGGATTGTACGGATATTTTTTTGTGTCTCCCAAATCTCGCCCTCTCGATCTGTTCTCTCTCTCTCTCGGATCTGGCTCCGATGGCGGCTTGTCTACTCCTGTTTGCTGCCGCCGCGCCGCACACTCCTCCTCTCCTGTGCTCGACGAGGACGACGTCGTCGCTCATCTCTTCCCTCCCTCTCGCCGCCTCTTCCTTGCCGTCCATCTTCCTCCGTCTCTGGATTCTCATCCAGAGACGAGATGGCCGGTTGCTTCTCCTTGGATCGATTGCGTCTCTGGATTCTCATCGAGAAACTGTGAGGCTTCTCTATTTCAAATTTTAATTGATTGATATAGCTTGATTGTGTAATTTACCGCTTTAAAATTGTTTGTGTTCTCTTGAGCGATAATGGACGATTGACTTTTATTCTGGTAAAATAAAAGAACGAATACTAAGTTGTACTGGGATAAGGAATTGATTCAGTTGACTCAGTATGGTGTAGCATATGAGGAATGGTGTAATTTAGTTCCAGTTCTTGTGTTGGTGAAATGTGGATCATTCAATTTTGAAATGTGGTTAATTTCTACTTGTTATGTCGGGTTCTTGTTTGGCGCAGCTACCTCATGTCAGCACACATTATGCATTCTATGCTTATTGTCACTTTGCCAGCTCTTAAACAATCAGTGCAATGCAAAGTGCACTGCTGCACCCTATGGAAACTTAGAATTTCAATTCTGCTATTAAATTTTGATTATTTTTAATTTTGTGTTGAGAAAAAAGCACATGGTTGATCTAGTTATTAAAAAATTAAGAAATGAAAAAAGCACATATAATTTTGTTTTCAGTAGTTACTAAGACTGTTCTGAATTTTGTGAATACATGTGCATTCAATACAACTCTGATATTTTTTTTCCATCCTGATTCTATAAATGTAGGCATCCCTCTTGATATTTAATTTTGTGAATTTTGTGAATACATGTGCATTCAATACAACTCGAGCTACGAGTTGAACAACTCGAGCTTAGAGTTGCACAACTCGAGCCTAGAGTTGCACAACCCGAGCGTAGAGTTGCACAACTCGAGCCTAGAGTTGCACAACTCGAGCCTAGAGTTGCACAACTCGACCCTAGAGTTGCACAACTCGACCCTAGAGTTGCACAACTCGAGCATTATTGTGTTTTTCGTGATCTAGTTTGTGCTTTGCTTAGTGAAATGTGTTCCTTGGTGATCTTATTTGTGCTTTGATTGCTCATTGCTTAGATTTGATATTGCTTAGTGAAATGTGTTCCTTAGTGATTTCTCATTGCTTGGATTTGATATTGCTTGGATTTGATAGTAGTGTATATTGAGCAGTTTGTCCTGATTATACTTCATATTTACAGAGCTGCGACGAGTGTGCAGGCTGTGCAACTGAAACTGGAATCGCTTGCATTTGTCACTGCCCACTTGAATCCTCGATGCTTATAGATTAGTTTTCTTCATGCAGGTCTCTGGATTGTTTGCATAGAGGAGAGGAGCTACAGGCCAGCAAATTCTGAGACATCACCCAGCATGTAATGTTGGTGATTGTACCGTGATCCTAGAATGACAATGTATTTATTTTCCTTGCCTAACAATTGCTGGTGAGTTCCTTTTGCAAAAATGATGAAAATTTGGCGGTGGATGCATTTGTTGATATATCCTTGTTCTTTTTTTGGCTTTGGTAACTCTGATTTTCTTTTCTCTTATCTAAATTATAAGATTAGATGGCAATCTTATGCTAAAATCAATCGGTTGATTGTTGCTTTAATTTACCTTCCTTGTGGTATGCTTAATTTGCCATTGCTAGTTTGTGGATGAGCTTTTATAGTTTTTTGTTTGCAATTTGATAGAAATCGATATCAGATCTTGCAATTTTTGTGTGGAATGTTCTAGCATCTTATTGTGTGGTTGTGAATAAGAAAAACAAATCGAAACTTTTTCGCTGCAAACAATCTATAAGCTGCTTCGTAAATCTATCTTTCTGGTGGTATCTATATGAGTTTTTGTGTTTGCCATTTGATAGAAATAGATATCAGATCTTGCAATTTTTGTGATGGCTGTGATTGCAGCTCATTGTGTGATTGTGAATAGAAGAAACAGATTGAAACTCTTTAGCTACAATCAATCTTTGCTTCTGCTAGGCTTCATGTCATCACTTGTTAATCCCAGGTGGGAATCCATTGATATAAGCTCGAATAAGAATTTCGGGCTTCCTGCAGTAAGTACTCCTTAATTTATTCCAGAACTGAATTCGCCGTTCTTATTCTGTTGCATTGACATTGTCTCTGTATGTTTCTTAAATGCAGCTCACACCCCGTATCAGAGAATTAGCCATTGCTGTGAATCCACTGTCAACACTGCATTCGATCGTTGACAGTTTGGAATCTTGGGCAATTTGAGGGTTAAGATCAGGTGCCTAACTATGATCCACCGTGGGGTGTAAGTGTGCAACTCAATTTGTGTTTCTCTAATCTAGTGTTTTCACACTATGAAGGGGCAATACCTTTCAGTGAAGTTTTAATTGAATTATATATATATATATATTTTTTAATCAATTTTTCATTCCAGCGTGGCCGGTTGTTTCAGCATTGGCAGTTGATCCCACAGGTTCTCTAGTTCTCTCTAGTAGTTATGATTACAATGTTCGAATGTATGACTTTCAAGGGATGAATGCTCGCTTGGCTTCATTTAGACAAATGGAACCATCTGAAGGACACTAAGTTCGGGCATTGAGTTGGAGTCCTACAGCAGGATTCTTTTTGTGTATGACTGGATCTGCTCAAGCTAAGGTACTATATCATGTTGTATTTCAATTATTTGTTTGTGCAAATTTTTTGGGGTACCAGTACTAAAAGTATTGTGCGTAATGGTCCAGATTTATCACCGTGATGGGCTTACTATAGGTGAGTTTATGAAGGGTGACATGTATATTCATGATCTAAAGAATACCAAGGGCCACATATCTGGATTAACTTCGGGTTTGTGTGAGCCAGGAAGTTTACTTGTCTGAGCCATCAAGTTTATTAGCTCAATTCGGTAGGTGAAAGTTAGGGTTTATCAAAGGAAGATTTCATGGCGGACCCTGCGATTCCGAATGGTGATCTCTATTCTCTTCTTAAACCGTATCACCAAAGAGCTTCCGAGGCTGAGGTATGGCACTTCTCCCCCTCCATATTCGTCTCAACAGGTTAAGATAATCAATGGCCTTTTCAATTCTCTTGTCCGCCGATGAGAAATATGTCTTTCTTTCAAGTGAGGAACCTTCTGGCATTTAGTACATGGCTTTTGGGATTGTCGATGTTTGCTCTAGGGCTTTTGATTGGTTCAGATTTTAAATTGGGGAGGTTTAGAAAACCTAAATTGATTCCAAATTCCCAATTAAACACCAATAGCTAGATGATTCATGATTCCAATTCCATTCTTTAACCATACTAGATGGCTTCTAGATTTGGGATTTGTTCCTTATTCTGCTCTCTTAATCGTTGAACAGTGCTCTTTTTTTTTGGGAGATATACAATTGCTTATCTTTCTACTGGTCTATTTGAACTTCAAATCAGACTGATCATCAATGTTGCGTTGCTTGGTACTTTGCATTCAGTGTACGGGGAATGAATGGGATATAGTGGTTTATTGTTGTTGTTGTTGTTGTTGTTGTTGTTGTTGTATATGGTGGAATGAGTGTTAGAATGGAATGAGGAATATATTTTTATTCTCTATCCATTGGATTCATTCCCTGTTCACAAGGAAATCCCATCCTGGATTAGACATTTGTGTGAAATACCAAAGTCATAGGAGATTAGTGACCTCCAAAAATGCTATATAACCACCTTGGTAAACCTACGGAATGGTGCCCTATTGTGTTTAGATAGGGGGGAGTACACTTTACCTTATATGAGTGCATTATTCACATGGCAGGAATGACTGTTGAAGCTTGAAGCTACTTTGTCGGAAAAACAAGGTAGGAAATCCGTAACTCTCTTGATGCTCATGTTGTTGTTGTTGCCTGAACTGAGAAAGTGGATATGAGCTGATTCTGTAATTTGGATGTCAAAGGAATAGGAGGGAATCAAGATGCTGGAAACTCAGAGTTGGTATGAGAGCTTCAGTCTAAGCTAGAAAAAGTGATGGCAGAGCTAGCATCCGAGCAAGAAAAGGCAATTACAGCCCTCCTTATTTGATTTAAACCTTGAAATTATGAAAGGTTCACTTGGTGACTTCTTCATCAATGACGGTGTTATGCAGGTAGCCAAGCTGATAGGTGAAGTCACCAAACTCACAGATGCAAATGCAAAGAAGGATTATCGGATTCTCCATCTTCTGCGTTCGTTGAGGGAGCTAGACCCACAATCAAAATAAAGGGGCATTTGAAGTCCATCTGAGGGTATTCCTTGCACTCGTGGAAATTAGGTTCAGTGTTAGAGCTGCACGAATTAGGTACGTGTCATGGCATTTAATCATGGAACAGTGCTGTTTGTTAGAAATCCTTGTGCTGGATTGAATTGCACCAAGTGTTCTTAGCTTGTTTTTATATTAGTAATTAATCTGTTGGGATGGTTGGTGTGTTGTGGTTGGAAAGCTTTTTAGATCAAACCAAGTCCTCTTCAAAGTTGAAAGGAAATGAATCAGGTGAACAAGGAGGAGAAAAACATGACTAACTGAGGCATGTTCTTCCTTTTATACCAATTAGTAATTAACAAGGGGAGTTTTTGATGGGATGATTGGTGTCTTACTGTCTTATGCCCATGACTTATGATGAGTCATGTTATCTATGTCCTCAAAATTGCAACATTTTTTGAAGGTTACAAGCTTCTTATAAGTGCACTGCCAGTTAAGCGAACTAAGTGTAACTAAACCATTTTGGTTGGGTTCAATTGATTCTTGGAATCTGGATTGGAAACCACTTGGGTATTTACTGTGTAAATGGAACGGTGTATCTCAAAGTCGTTTACATAAGGTGTGTAATACTTGTTTCCAAACTCTCCAACACACCTGCACCCGATTCACGTTGCTGTCAGCTGCAGACATTCTTGTTACACAGATTTAAGAAGAAGGGAGAGACATGGACTTGATGCAGCTAGATTTCAAGGAAAGGATTAATGCATCTCCATGGAAGATGACTGATCTACATAAAGTATGAGATACTAATAGTTATGTGTTGTTGGAGTTTTCACCTTTACAGATTCATATATTGTGTGCAGCATCGACTTGCAGAGCTTTCAAGTCTGTTCAGTGCATTTGGTCAAATGACATATATATTGGTAATAAATCTCCACCCATCTTGTTTTATTATTTTGTGAAGCCTATTAGCTCAAATCGGTAGAGCATTGTGTACAAACACAAAGATACGGGTTCAAATCCCATATAGGCTATCGTGTTGTTGGTATAGATTTTATTATACAGAAAAATTATTGTAAAATTGGTGTAGATTTGAAGCATAGAAGGTGACCATTATCTTAGATCACATACACATGGTGTAGTAACATTTGTTTTTAACTATGAATGCTAATATTTCCATGAAATCAGCCTGCTTTTAGCTTCGTATTATCGGTTAAAATATACCAAGAGCGTGGAATTTACCTAAAGAAATGTCAGCGCTCATCATCAGTCCAGCCTGTTGGCGAGTTTCCGCTCCTTTCAAAGAGCCATTCCAAGATTTGCGGGTCAGGGCCTGATCACCATCAGCCCTTACCAGATGCATCAGAGAAGCCAAGCAGGAATGTGAAGATATTTGGCCAAATTCTGAGCAAGCCCTCAACCATGGATAAGACTAAGAGTGCCTCCGACATCCAGGTTAGTAGCAGCTGCAATGGTGGTTGTGAAGGAGGTAGCCTTGATGTGTTGCCTGTCACGGAGGAGATGGGAAAATATGTTCACAAAAATGGCTCTTTGGGACTTCAAAGTTTCCCTGTTAGAAGTCATGGATTTTGGGATGAGAGTAGGGTACAGACAGGATGTTCCTCAATACCGGACTCTGCTTTGATAGTAGCCAGGTTTCCAGCAGTGTTTGGCAGCCCCTCTCTCACAACTTCCACGATAGAGCAGCAGTTGCCTGGGCAGTCTGCAGTGAATGCAAACAAATCCAGTTTGTTGGCTAGTGTTGTAAGCAGTGAAAGCAATGGTTTTTTTTCCGAATGTCAGTCGGCTTATCCACCCAATCAGGACAAGGTGCAAGAAATATTTTCGGAGGTACCCAAAAATGGGTTTCAAGCAGTCCCAGGTCTACAGCAGATTGAGCTGAATGTACTTCACAGTGATAGTAGAGCAGGGGGTTTGTCTTGTAATGGCCTAACAGATCCTGTCGCTGCCTTGAAACTGCACTATGCAAAGACTCATATGCATGGCAGCGATGTAGGGAGGTAGTAGAAATGGTTTGGGGGCTTTACCTGGCACTTCATGTCTTGAAGATCACCACCAAGAGATGCATAAGGTGCTGCTTAAGATGATGCAGCAAGTGTCAGTGTTTTGTCTCCTTCCAGCTTGGACGATAAATCCCAGTAATCTACCTTTATATTGAATGAAGTAAACCATGATGCAAAAATCTGGTGTCTATACATTGATAGCAGCCGAGGACACTCTTTAATAATTCTCAAGTTCGTTTTTGTGCAGTTTCCATCTGAAAATTTAGAATGTCATAAAGCTAGCAAAGATATGGAAACAAGGAGTTTGTGACAAGTGAGCTCACACGCCTTATATCCCGAGAAACATACTACCTAACCGAAGATTCTATTATTTGCAATGAGAGATAAGCGAGGGAGTTGAAAGGAGCCTACTAGGCAGAAGCAGCAGACTCTTCTGCATCGCTTCTTTAGTTCTTTAGAGCTCTCGGAAATCCCAAGCCAACCAAGAGATGAGAGGGAGCACATCCAATATGCCGCAGACAACATGACACCACACCTTCAATTTCATTATAGTAGTGAGGCTTTGGAGGGAGGCAAGATGCTCAACTTTTTCTGGTAGAGCTTCCGGAAAAAATATCTGCATAAGTGAGATGAGCTCAATTGCAGTAAGCATAAAACAAATTGAGAGAGAGAGAGAGAAGGGGTGAAGTTGAGAGGCTCCCACTATGCAAAAAAAGTCTGTGTTGTCTATAGAACGGTAGCATTCAAAGCCTAGCTAGTTTTAATTTGCAGGAAAACACAGGAAAAGATAAATGAAATGTTAAAAAAAAAAAATTGATTTCTGAAATTTGAGCTGTTAATCATTCATATATGGATCAATTTGATTTCTTTACAACTCTATCAACACTAAAATTTTGAACACCGATGACACTCGTTGTTTTCTCTAAGTAACAAAATAGAAAAGATGCTGACAGCCCCCACAATCCTTAATTTCTGAAATTTGAGCTAGTAATCAAATGCAACCCTATATTTTATGGAAAGTTTGCTCAACATTATCTTATTTTTCCTCAACAATAGGTTATTTTTGCACAACAATCGAGACTTTGTGAAATTGTTTTCAACATGATCTTATTTTCTCAAAATATAATTTCATACTTTCTCAATAAATTATTGCACAACATGCTCTTATTTTTGCTCATCAATACTTTATTTTTGCACAACATTCAAGACTTGTGAAATTGTGTCTCACCATGATCTTATTTTTTATAAATATAATTTTATACTTTTTTAATAGATTATTGCACAACATGGTCTTATTTTTGCTCATCAATAGACAATAATTGCACAACATGGGGGATTGGTGAAATTTTGCTCAACATCATCTTATTTTTGCTCAACTATAGGTTATTTTTGCACAACACTTGAGACTTGTGAATTGATTCTCAACATTATCCTATTTTCTCAATATAATTTCATACATTCTCAATAAATTATTGCACAAAATGCTCTTATTTTTGCTCATCAATACTTTATTTTTGCACAACATTCAAGACTTGTGAAATTGTGTCTCACCATGATCTTATTTTTTGTAAATATAATTTTATATTTTTTTAATAGATTATTGCACAACATGGTCTTATTTTTGCTCATCAATAGACAATAATTGCACAACATGGGGGATTGGTGAAATTTTGCTCAACATCATCTTATTTTTGCTCAACTATAGGTTATTTTTGCACAACACTTGAGACTTGTGAATTGATTCTCAACATTATCCTATTTTCTCAATATAATTTCATACATTCTCAATAAATTATTGCACAAAATGCTCTTATTTTTGCTCATCAATACTTTATTTTTGCACAACATTCAAGACTTGTGAAATTGTGTCTCACCATGATCTTATTTTTTGTAAATATAATTTTATACTTTTTTAATAGATTATTGCACAACATGGTCTTATTTTTGCTCATCAATAGACAATAATTGCACAATATGGGGGATTGGTGAAATTTTGCTCAACATCATCTTATTTTTGCTCAACTGTAGGTTATTTTTGCACAACAATCGAGACTTGTGAATTTGTTCTCAACATCATCTTATTTTCTCTCAATATAATTCCATACTTTCTCAATAAATTATTGCACAACATGCTCTTATTTTTGCTCATCAATACTCTATTTTTGCACAACTAGTGGTGAAAATTAGTGCTGACACTGATATTAGTTACAATTAGTGCTGACACTGATATAGTTGCAATAACTCTATAAGCTATTTGAAGATTTAGACTTGTCACTTGGATTGGAGTTGATCAGTGGTTAAGGCTTCAGCTCCAATGGCACTTTCAACCTGTGGTAAATATTTTTCCTAGGTCTCCTGTAATGGAAAAGGTTCGTCACTTCTCAAATTTATTTGTTGTATTTTGAACGTGCATTACTTGGTTTCTTTCTTAGATAAATATCCAAATCAAACTTGAAGATCAACAAAGTTGGAAGAAATCCATATTTGCACATATAACAGTGACCAATCCATGCACACAAAAAATGGCACAACAAGCAATCAACCCAAACATGATCGCTTTACAACAAAACAAAAAATACAAAACAAAAAAAACACCAAATTGTTTCAAATGTTTTCATGTATACTCTGCTGTAAACACTGCACAAACCAGATAAGAATGATTTAAAGAATCAAAAGATCAGGCATATCTATTAACAATATCATGCCATTCGTCTTAGTGTATATAATCGGCAGCAGTGACCACTCGCACTCTCTATTAGCTTGTATCTGCTGAAAATGAATTGCGGAAGAAGCCAAGTAGAGCTGTGCGGAACCAATCTCCCCTTCATAATGCTGAATGTTTTCCCCTTCATAATGCTGACTGTCTACTTTGTGATTTGCTTAGCCATGAGGTGAGAATCGTGCCTCTCTAGTGTATGTGTCTCAAGCTTCTCACCGGCTTCAGTCAACTGGAACAGCTCTCCATCGAGCTTATCATGTCTCAGCTTAACGTAAGAGTGGGAAAAGCGCCTTCCGAGTTGATTCTGTTGACTACTGCCTGCTCTAGGAGTCTTGACTGTTTCCCCATTTCCTGCTCTAGGGGTCTTGATTGTTTCCCCATTTCGCTTAATACTTTCTCTCCTTGCCTGGGATCCAAACCTGTACAGTAAAGGTCTTTTTGGCTTCACATTAGCTTCTGCGGACTGAATCACTTCACCGTCTTGCACATCTTGCTTTTCCGAAAGCTGCTTCTCTTTTCCACTCGAAGGTGTTGGTTGAACTGATTTCCCGTTAATCTTCTCATATTCTAACCTTAACTCTTCCAATTGTTTTGAAATCTGAATGCATCAGAACATTAAAACTATTTAATGGTAATAATATATAGGTTCAGAGAAAAAGCTCCTAATGGTACGTCCATCTCACTTCCTAGACTGCAACTTTATTTAAAAAAGCAATATATATCTCTTCCACTTCCTTTCATATCCTTTAATTTAACAAAAATAAAACAAAACAGACAAGCAGTAACTGCAAGTATAATATAACCCAGGTGTAGCAGACATTAATGTGAAGCATAAGCCAAACCTTGATAGAGTATGCAACTGGTAGCAACGTATCAGCATCCATGACTTCCTCAGGGAAATTCCGCAAAGCATGTATAAGTTTCTCAAAAGGTAATTTAACCTGATATAAAAATGGCATACATGCTGGGATTGATCATCTCTTCTGAAAAATGCTCCCCGAGCTTTGGCAAATGCTCCCTCACCAAACGATCAAATTGAAATAGGTATTGCTGAACCAAAGGTAATCCAGCCTGCACATAACAATAATATGCTTGTTAATCATAAGCTATAAGTGCATGATTCATTGATTGAGATTCATAATACTTGAAATTCCCTTTGACTCTTTGGCATTTTGTCGAACAGGTGGAGGGCACAAAGTCTGCATTTCCAGGACAATTTCAGAAAGTTGAAAGAAGTGCAGTGAATCAAACATCCCAATTTAAGACCAAAATCTGTAACATGTATGCTCAATTTCAAAGCCTTCACAGTGCAATTTGACAAAGAAACATAAACACAAACACTTTGAGACTTCAAAATCGACTCCGACACTTCAAAAATCGAAGAAAATTTGCGCCTTCGGCGCAAATTTCATATCAAGAACCTCATATCAAGATCCATGACATCTGAAAATGCTCACGAACTGGAGCTGACAGATAAAGAGATATAGCACTAACATGTAAAGGCAAAGACACCGAGGCTGATTTCAACCTTGATTTCCTTATCAATCGATCTTCGATCGATTGATAAGGAAATGCTCGATAATCAGACAACAACAACAGATGTACAATCGCCATCGTCTCCTACTGACCACAGATGTAAAAATGCTCGATAATCAGACAACGAAACAAAAAATTGAGAAAAGGGAAAGAGTTGAGGAATGCGAACCGGGATCGCGAACGACTCAACCTCCTCCGCCTGCACCTTGATCTGGCTCCCTCCATGGAAATCTGGAAACGAAGATCAAGGGAGCAGCCATGCGCGAGGTCGAAATTTGTGCCATCAACTCTAAACGAAGAGCCGTCAATTGCTGCATCCTCCGACTACACTCGACGCCTCGTGCCTCCGGCGGCGGATTTGTGCTCATCGATGAACGGGAGGAGAGATCTGATACATGGAGGATGGCGAATCGCTGAGCGGACTCAAAGAAACTCTCGTTCGGAAAACAGTTCGAGGCAAAAACCGAGTTACTTATCAATCGATCTTCGATCGATTGATAAGGCGCGGGATGAGGAACTGCAACAAATTCGGAGAGAGAAAGGGAGATGTACCTCAAGACGGAGCCATCTCCATCAATCGCCATCGTCGCCGGGAGCTCGCAGAGATGGACGGGAGAGGGAGCGTGCGGAGAGGGAGAGGGCGGAGGAGAGAGAAACAAATGGGAGGGGTTTATATTGCGGTCATTTTACAAAAATGTCCAAAAACGTAGCTATTTCGCAAAATAAGCCCATTTTCGTGGCTATTTTGCAAAACGTCCCAAAAAAATATAGAGTACAGTAATAAATGATTTCCTGGGCCCCATCCTTTGATCTGTACGTACAAATGAGGAACAAGGGTGGAGGTAGCACACGCAAGTTTGTGAGAGTGGATCAAATTAACTGCGGGTTCCACCATTTTTTTTAAAAAAAAAAACTTCCGATCAATGTCAGCCCTCTATTTAATTATACTGGATGGTCAAGATGTGTTCCTAGTTCTCATCTTAAGATTTGTTCTCATCCGATCTATACTCTATATAGAGATTAAATATATATATAAGTCTCCCATTTAAATCATCCATTTCTCTGATTTCATAACACATTTTTTTATTAACTTCACCTACAAGAGGGAGTTGGCATCCTCAATTGGAACCCCTGGCCGATCTTCGCTCGACCTTCACTTGGCTTTGAAAGCTTCTTGTACCTCGCCTCTGGGGTTTGTAAGCTTGATCGAAATCCCCTCCTCAGAGGATGAGAGCCCAATCCCTCTTCGGAGTATGTTAAATCCCTCTTCGGAGGCTGAAGATACGCCTGGCCGGACCAAGGCTTGTTTTGGCATGCCCTCCCTCGCCACTCTTACCCTCGTCCTTGTAATTCCGGCAGATGAATCTCCTTGACCGGTTGGTGGAGCGTTTTTTCTGGGAGGGTGTTCCCCCTCTATCGAAATCCTTTGTTGAACCCATGCTCAATTCGGTTGGTCGATGTTTCAAATCTGTTATTGCACTGGGTTCAAACCCCCTTGAAGTCCCATATCTCTCCCTTGGGGTTCAAAATATTTTGGATAACTGATTCGGGTTTTCCGATTTGGGTAACCATCGCTGAGCCACCGGTTTCCTTCTCCCGATGTCGTCGGTACCGTTCCACATTCCCCTCCTCCTTCTTGAAGACTGTCTCGGTTTCCTCTATTTTGGGCGGCTTGGGATCCGGACCCTCTCTTCTGCTTTTCCTGGTGTGTGTTTAGTTGGAATCTCATCGGGTTCGGCGCCCCTCTACCTAGTTTTCTCCAATGTTCGATGCTCCAATCGATGTGTTGATGTGACCGATCAACGGTGGGCCTTGTTGCTCTGTTGTTGTCTTGTTGATATCCCTCGTTGGATTATTGGTCCCGCGGCCTCTTTGGTGCCGACGTTTGTTGCAATGCCTATGTCTCTTCAATCGTCATCGCTGGCTGTCTTGTCTTGGGGTCTCCTTGGGCCCAAAGAAAGCTTGCAGAGGTGTGATTTGGGCCCAACTTCGGTGCTTTGGACCCAATATTTTGGCTTGGGCACAAAGCTACCTGAGTAAAATAAAATAAAATTTATAAATAAAAATCGGTTTCATATTTATTTATATGGTCGTCAAATCCTGCTTGAAATGGTGTATTTTAAATCCCGGTAGGGTTGGCTAAAATCCCGTTAGACTCTTGATGCTTTCTGTTCAGGCGGTGTGAGGCTTTGCGGTTGGTGTGACTGAGCTTTCTTTGCCGATTGATGAGATTCTGGCAGTGGGAGTTGGGATAGACTAGGGTCGATCGTGATAGTGTGTATCGAGACGTCTCCTTTTCTCGAGAAGACTGGTTCCATAGAGGTTCTTCTTCACTGTCCACATATGACTCCTAATGTATCGCTGGCCTGCGGTATTGCTTCTGGGTAGTGCTTGACTTTGTCCGTCGTCTACATCTCCATCTGGTTTGGTTTAGTTCCGCTATTGTAGAGTGCTATTGCTAGTATTTTGCACCGTCTTTGTATTTTATGTCTGCCGAATTATCAGTTTTCGAAATTCAGATTTATCTGCCTCGAATTTTTACCTAATCAAAATAAAAAAATAAAAAACATTTTTTATTTTTTGAATCCTTTATTAGACTTTTCATCACATTCACACGACGACAAAAATCAAATACTCCGTATTTGTATTTGTATGAGCAGTCTCCCCATTTAAAGAGAGGTCCCACTGCAATTTATCTTCCCTCCAATAACCCCCTCACTGCTTTATCCACCGGCGCCGGTGTATCGACTTCAGACCTAACCAAGGCGCGTCCGTACACCGGCGCCCCGGCGATCCCCTCCATCATGGCGGCTCATTCCAGGAAATGGATGATTCTGGTAGCCACCGTCTGGATACAGGCTTTCACTGGGACCAACTTCGACTTCTCCGCTTACTCCTCCGATTTGAAATCCGTCCTCGGCATTTCGCAGATGCAGCTCAACTACCTCGCGACGGCCTCTGATTTCGGCAAGGCGGTGGGGTGGTCCTCCGGCCTCGCGCTCCTCTACCTCCCGCTCCCGGCGGTGATGATCATCGCAGCGGCCATGGGGTTGCTTGGGTACGGGACTCAGTGGCTCGTTATTCGAAGCGTCATCTCCGTGCCTTACTTCGTGGTGAGTGAAATTAGAAATTCCGCCTTATTTTGCTCTGAAATCTTCTGAATGGCTATAATTCGGTGATTTCAAATCCCTGGATTGTTCCTCTTTATATTCTTTTTAGGGTTTTGCGTTTTGATTTGGACGGTGATTGGTTTGTAGAGATTTGTGGTTATTTGAATTTTGAATTAGAAAAATCAAGAACCTAGAAACGGAAGCGTAATCACATCTTTGATCTTCCAGAAGAACCTAGTGTGAGTGTCACCGTTTCTGTGATAAGGCCACGTTTGGTTTGACGGGGACGGGAGGGTATGTGTACCTTTTAGGGGGAGTAATCATCTCATCTCTCTATTGCTGCGCTGATTGTTTTCTAAATTTTAAGTTGATTGATTCTTTAAATTAATATGAAAAATCATAAATTGAATAAAAGACGATTGATCAACAAAATTGAATTTTTAGTCAATACAGCTATCTAAATTTTATCACAATAAAACACTAATATTAATGGTATTAACTATCTCAGTATCTCTAATGTGATGAAAACATTAAAAACTTCATCCTCTTGAAAAGGAAAATTTGAATAAAATTTAATGGTTTATTTTTTTGAAGTATATATCCATTGCATGTATAGAAAGCTTTATAATAGAACATTATTTGTAAAAATTCCACACTAAAAAATCAATTCCAATTATAATACCATACTATTACATTACATAAAGATATATACATGTTTTTTTCAAGTTTTCTTAAGAAACGAAAATGGGGAAATGCTCAATGGGATCCCATTGCATTAGATTTCTCTCATTTTAGGGTATAGTTGATCAATCTAATCATTCAGGACTTATGAATTTTTGATAGCGAATTAGTTTTTTGATCTATTGGCATGGGCATGCTGTCTTTATCATAACAAAGTTTATTTCCTTGAATTTTCCCCTCCTTTTTACTCAGTTTGATGCTTGCATATTCCAGTTCATGATGTTCATGTTGGTCCTTGCCTGTAGGCTGTAGAATTTTCAACCCAGAAGGCTTCAACTGAAAGAAATACTTTTTCCTTTGGTAATTTATTTATTTAGAACGAAACAATAACAAACTGCTTCTTCAAAAAAATTCACAAGATATGTAGAAGAACCACAAGCAACTCAAATATTGATCTTGCAATGAAAATAGACAAACTGAATCTACGAAATTTTGCCAATTTGATTTCTTGCTTACTTATAGAATGAAATTAATCAAATCACTCTCTTTAATAAATAAGCATCCTCTCAACGTAGCCGGGGTTTGTTGTTAACAACTATTAGAGCATCAATCAACAAAACCTACATGTATTAATCAGAGCAATTTCAGGAAAACCATATTTTCGATTTTATGATTCTTATTATCCATAATCTACCACCATATAGAACCCAAGACAGTACTGATGAAGTTCTTTCACAGGTCTTTCTTCTCTGCCTACTATCAGGGTGCAGCATCTGCTGGTTCAACACTGTGTGCTTTGTTCTCTGCAACCGAAACTTTCTAGCGAATAGAGCACTTGCAATCTCCTTAACCGTTAGCTTCAATGGTGTCAGTGCAGCACTATATACGCTTGCAGCCAACTCTATCGACTCCTCATCCGACTCCCTCTACCTTCTCCTAAATGCCCTTCTCCCTTTCATCACTTCCCTTGCTGCTCTCATCCCAATCCTAAGACAGCCAGATCTCGACCCTCTCCCACCAAATGCCATTCAATACGATTCCGTCATATTCTTTATACTAAATATCGTTGCTGTAATCACCGGCTTCTACCTCCTCTTCTTCAGCTCAGCTGCCACAGACCTAACCTCTGCTCGCTTGCTCTTCGGTGGGGTCCTCTTCCTCCTTGTCTTCCCATTGTTCATTCCTGGCATTGTCTATGCTAGAGATTGGTTCGAGCGCAACATCTACTCTAGCTTTCACATTGATGGCTCCAGCTTCTTATTGGTCAATGATGACGATCTTGAGGTTCACAAGGAACTGACTGTTACCCGTCATAATAGTTATTCCAGTGCTGCTTCACTTCTTGCTGAGAATGGTGCTATTTCTGAAGGATCCGGGATCAGCTTTGGGAAAGGCAAAGGGCTTTGTGATTGGCTACTTGGAAAGGGCCAGCTGGTCGTGCTTGGGGAGGAGCACTCGGCTTGGTTGCTAGTCCACCGATTAGACTTTTGGCTTTACTACATTGCATACTTCTGTGGCGGGACCATAGGTCTTGTGTTTAGCAATAACCTTGGGCAGATTGCGCAGTCTCTTGGACATAGCTCACAAACCTCATCACTTATAACGCTCTATTCATCCTTCTCCTTCTTCGGTAGACTGCTTTCTGCTGCCCCAGATTATCTTCGCACGTAAGCCGGACTACTTTTTCTTTATTTTTCTTTTTAGAAATTTACATGACATGATTTCAGTTAATGGAAAAATGATACAAACGTCGAGGTTATGTGCCAAGGCCTACACTGCTAAATGCATTTAACCTCAAAGTTTGCATTTCACTAAGTTCATGTCACTCTCAACTTAACATTCCAAACCAGTGATTGCTTACTACCTCAATGCAGGAAATTCTACTTTGCAAGGACCGGGTGGCTAGCACTTGCCCTGATACCAACCCCAATCGCCTTCTTCCTGTTGGCCGGATCAGGCAGCGACATAGCACTGCACGCGGGAACAGCACTCCTTGGATTGAGCTCTGGGTTTATATTTGCAGCAGCTGTGGCCATAACATCCGAGCTGTTCGGACCCAACAATGTAGGTGTCAACCACAACATCTTAATCACCAACATTCCAATTGGATCTCTCCTGTACGGACTGATCGCAGCAGTGGTGTACGATTCTAACACAAGCTCGTCCAATAAGATATCCATGGTGACTACTGAATCGGTGGTGTGCATGGGAACACAATGCTACTTTTGGACCTTTGTCTGGTGGGGCTGCGCCTCACTTGTGGGTCTTGTGTCAAGCGTTCTCCTGTTCTTGAGAACTAGACCCGCTTATGATAGATTTGAATCCGATAGAACTTCCCAGTGGGTTGATTCCTAACGGTCGAGACTTCAGCTGATTAACACCTAACAGGAACTAAACTCCTATGCATATTCGACAGGCTCATTTCCTACAGAGGTGACAAAGGAGATTTGTCATCCTGCAACAGGGAATGTGGATGTGAATCCATGGAATGTCGACAAGAGATTCGGTTTGGAGCTAGGATGCATATAATCTGAAGGTATAATATGATGTGAGTACTTAATTTCTTCACCATTGCTTCTTTGATATTCTTGTTGAACATAATATGATTTGTCTTTCCTCTATAAAAACAAAAGAGAGAGATTTGTATGTACATTTATATTCCATGAATTTATAAAGCGCAATAGAAGAGAATGCCTTGGGGTTTTGGCTTGATACATGAATAACCAGAACGTATATTGTATGGTTTTATTATATATAAATTTTTTTTTTGGTGAGAATTTATTATATATAAATGCTTTAAGGAGAAATTGTTCAGTAGAGTTTAACCATAACTACCGAATCGACTATCCTCACCCAAAATTACAAAGTAGGAAGAAAAAAATATTTTTAAAAAAGTTGCTAATAACGCCACCCAATTGTAAACGTAAAAATGTGATATCAACGGAATTAAGGTCTTGTTTGTTTGAGTACGAGATAATATAGAAGGAAAATGAATTAAAATTTGTATTATTATCATTTTTTATATATATAAATCTAGAAAAGGGCATATTGATTAACAACTTTTAACTTAAAAATTGACTAAAGATTGATTACTGTTATAATCATGGAAAAATTTGCTCAAATATCCATTTAGAAAAGCTAATTAGGTAAATGTCCATATTTAAACGGATATTAAGTAAATGTCCACAAATTTTAAGTAATACCAACTCTACCCTTGGTATAATTAACCCCTTTTATTCCAACCCTCTTCAATCTCCATCATCGCGTCTCTCTCCTTCGCTTCGCGTCTCTCTCCTTCACTCGCGTCTCTCTCCTTCGCTCCTTCTGGTGGTCGTCGGCGTTCGCTCAACCTTCGTCCAGGCCAGGTAATCTCTAGTCTTTTGTTGCTTCTTGTCCTTCTCAATCTCTTCCCCACTCCTTTCGGTTCCCTTCCCCTTTCGATTTGTGGAATTTCGTTGTTTAGCCCTAAATTCGATTGCACTTGCTTATGCTCTAGATGTGAGTTTTTAGTATGTTTCCCTTGAACCTACACAATGTGCGGACAAAAGAAAAGCAAATCGATTTAATAGACTTCACCTACTCGATTGGATTCGAATTTGGGAAAACAAACCCTAGCATGTTTCGTGACAATTTGTGAAACTTGCAAAATATGTCAATTTGTTTAATATTGGTGACAATTTGTTAAATCTGATCATTTCGAGATGTTAATTTTATGATTTGGGACAATAGGTGTGGATTTTTGTGTGAATACATTGCTCTGATGACAATTTGTTTATGTTTTTTTTAGGGTTTGTGTGTTTCTATCTACTTCAAATGGATAATCCAGGTTAGTGTTCTTATTGATGAATCTAATTCGTTCTTACTTTATATGTTCTTCTATTTCAAGTGTTTATCATTGATTGTTTGTTTTTGTGACAATTGCTTGTTTGGTGACAATTAGTATTTAGCTTTATTCTATATCATCAATTTAAATGAGATTATCAGGGGTTTGCTTCATTGTTTGGTGACAAATGGAATTTATGTTGTTATTTTTATATTGGTGACACTTGGTAGAGTTATATATTCTGTTTTGATGAAAAATGGAATTTATGTTGTTATTTTTAGATTGGTGACAATGGGTAGAGTTATATATTCTATTTTGGTGACAAATGGTATTTATGTTGTTATTTTTAGATTGGTGACAATTGGTAGAGTTATATATTCTGTTTTGGTGACAAATGGAATTTATGTTGTTATTTTTAGATTTATGACAATTGGTAGAGTTATATATTCTGTTTTGTTGACAAATGAAATTTATGTTGTTATTTTTAGATTGGTGACAATTGGTAGAGTTATATATTCCGTTTTGGTGACAAATGGAATTTATGTTGTTATTTTGTTGTTTTTTTTAGATTGGTGACAATTGGTAGAGTTATATATTCTGTTTTGGTGACAAATGGAATTTATATCTCATTTAGCTATAATGTAATTTTCATTATCCTTCTGTTCAATTGTAGTGGAAGTTGTGGTATGTATACCATCAAATATATCGAGGGTCTTGCATTTCATGGTGGTATTGAAGCTATTTAAGACAAGTATATGGATGCGTATAGAGAGAGAGGATGACTATAGAGGGTCTTGCTATTTTGGATGTTAAGTATGAATGTCTCAAGTGTTCCCCTTTGTTTTGATATTTTTGCAAGTTGGTGTAGTCTGACAATTAAGTATTACAAAGTTAAACTTTAATTTACATCAAATTTCATCTATTAGGGTTATTATTGTAACAAAAATGTGTTAATATTAGATGACAAATGTGATACCATTATAATATTGTACATCAAATTATTCGTTTGCTCAAGTTTAGCCCCTCTAGGGTCTACGCACCCCTAGTTCTAGAGTTTCAGTTTCGTAACAAAAATGCGTTAATATTAGACGAAAATTTTTGGTACTGTACACACATTTTAGGGTTTAGGATTTAGGGTTTAGGGCATTGGCCCTAAACCCTAAAGACTAAACCCTAAACTATACTGTACATCAAATTTTCGTCTGCTCAGGTTTAGCTCCTCTTGGATCTATGATCCCCTTGTTCTAGGGTTTCAGTTTTGTAACAAAAATGTGTTAATATTAGATGACAAATGTGATAACATTAGCATTGTAAACATTTTAATTTGATGAAAGTGCTTTGTAGTTGGTGACAATTGGTTGATGACACTGTTTTGTGGTTGATGACAATTAATTTCTAAAAATAGGTGGTTGATACTAGATTGCAGACAAAGTTTTGTAATTGATGACAGTAGATTATTGACCAAAGCTTGATGAAAATAGGTTGGTTACACTATTTTATTGTTGATGTCAATAGATTACTGAAAAGAGGTTGGTGACAAAGTTTTTTATAAGTTGATGACAATACGGTTGATTAAACAATATGAAAACAGTGTTATGTAGTTGTTGACAATGTCTTGGTGATGTATAATGTTACGGTGACAATTTTTTTAAGGTTATAATATCATGGTGACAATATGTTGTCATCAACCTCGTCATTAATAGTTGTCACCAACAATTGACATCAGGAAAATCATCTATTAATTAGCAGAAAAACTCCATTTGTCACCGAGGAAAAGTGTTACTGGCAACTGTCACCGGAAGAAAATCAATTGTCATACAAATTTTTTTGTCACCAACAATTATCACAAGAAAAAAAAATCAATTGTCGCTACAAAAGATTTTCCCCTAGCTGTCACCGGAAAAAATAAAATGTCACAAAAAATCAATTGTCACCAAAATAATTGTCACAATTAACTGACACCGGAAAAATATACTCAACTGGCACCAAAAAATTGTCACCAAATGCAGGCGTTGACCGGAATGGTCAATGTTGACTAGTCAATGTTGACTAGTCAATGTTAAAATTAAAAATAGTCAAAGGGGGAAGAAGGAAGGGTTAGGAAAGGAGAATGAGGGGTATTTTTGGAAAAAATGAACATTTACTTAATTATGTAAAAAAAAGTGGACATTTACTTAATTTTGACATGAAAAATGAATATTCACCAAATTTAACCTATAATCATTCACATTCTTCTCACATTTTTCACACAAAATTTGTTACATACTTCTAGGATAGTCAAATAATTTCCCCACCCTCTTCTCTAAGCTCACAAAAAATGATGATTATATACATTTCATATGTAAAATTTAATATCTTTTCCTTTCCATTCCCCTCTTATATAAACAAACGACCCCTAAAAATTCATAAGAATCATTACCTTGGGTAAGTGTTGCATGAATGAATCCCGTATAAATTGTGGTTAGTGTGACTATCAGGAGGAAAGAATATCTGGCTTAAATCATGACGTTATCAGCAACGAAAAGTGAAAACTAGCATATAGAGGACACATGGTGGTTCTCATATGGAACATGCCATTGTCGGTATGCTATATGCTTCGTCATACAATACAAGGTCTGCTCTTTTGGTGTGTGGACGCTGACGAGATGGAGAAACCTTGACTTCATTAGACAGAGCGGGGGAGAACATCAAGGCAAAGGAGAGCCAACCAACATTGTCTTGGCATAAGATTAATACAGATGGGTCATGCAAAGCAGAGGTAGGCAGTGCAGGAGCAGTTGACGCACGGAACCAAGGGGAGGAGCAAATCGGCTTCTGAGTTACTAGGTCTTATTAAGAAAGATCACAGTTACAAGTTGATGCGCTTGGCCTGGCAAACCAATTTCATGCTCTCATCTGCAAGTGCAGAAGCATAATCCACAACAAGGACCGACAAGCAGTGATCAGACACATCCGAGGAGATTAAACCAATCCTCATAGGAGATTACGAATAACGATCCCAAGAAGACTTGGTACTTTATAGACTATGATTTGATGACCACAAGATGTATACAAATAAGTAGATCAGTATGAATTATAAAAAAGGGTTATACCCTCCTTTTATCACAAATACCTCACACTTACAGAACTTGAGCCATTCCTGCTACACAGAAGAAAATGACTCCCTGTAAAGTAAAGTTCGCTCACAAGCAAAATTTTCATACACTATAAAAGATAAAAGTGCAACATACTAAACAAGCAAAAGCTAGAACATAGCAAAAAAAAAAAAAGAAGCAACTAAGCAGAACAAACCATGGCAAGTACTTCTGCCTTGTTCAAATCCATGTAAAAGGAGTGCTACCATCAGTCACTATTATTTTGCTTTATCATGGAAAAAACAAGAGAAAAGGCTACTAACTTGGTAGGGACAAGAACAGGCAAGAACAATTATGTATCATGCAACTAAACTTTGAGACCGGAATGAATAGCCACCACCCCACCAACAAGATTTTCATATTCAACTTTTTGGAACCCTGCTTCTGCAATCATCGAAGCAAATACGTCCTGCATTCACCAGTTGATTAAGAAGTAAGTTCAAGGAAGAACCAAGTCAAGACATCGACAAGTGAAATGAAGAAGATAAGACATGGCAACCCAGATATGATCCCCAAAATAACATCTGTATGATGACCGCAAAACACTATTCAAATAACGTGGGAGTTTAACCAGATTACTTGAGAAATTAACAGTGCATCTTTGCACAAATCCACATATACACATGCAAACAGAAAAGATTAAAAACCCCATCAACATGTTATTTTCACATGATGCTCAAAGACAATAGCTTCAAAGGAACAGAGAGGGGCAAACAGTAAGAAGGTAAATATTAGGTAACCATTATACAACTACACCATTGTGCAGAAGAATACATAACAGAAAACACTATAATTAGTTATCCAAAATAAGTATATGTCAAAATTTTCCTGACATTTTCTTGTCTCAACAAACCAAAGTTCAATTTTCGAGTTTTATCAGTAGCTTTGTTCCCATGAAACTTATTGCTGAAATTTATAAACAAGGATGGTTGCAACTTGACAAGTCACCTGGGATGGGAAGCGACGTATGCTTTCAACCAAGTATTGATAAGAGTCTCTATCTCCTGCCACCAACTCACCAACATATGGGATGACAGAAAAGGAGTAATAATCATACCTGGAAGGGAAATGAGAGTCCACCATTAAGTGTAGCAACTAACAGGAAAAAAAAAAAAAAAAAAAAAAAAAAGCACAAGCTGGGGAAGAAATATATCTACAGAAATGTTGTGACCTAGTACAAGTCAAAATAATGAACCCCGCCGTAGTATTATGAGTCCAGATGGTGGCTCAAAAATTACAACTAACCAAACCTCAGGTCATGGGCCTGATTCTATCACTCTCCGAACATCCCTAGCCCCTTGTGCTTAGGGAAAACCTCATACAACTCCAGCAATATTAGAGTAATTTCTGTTGTGCCAGTTTCCTAGAAAACTAGTAGAAGAGTCAGAAGTTAATTTCCCTAATTTGTAGGTGCATTATTGCTTAGTAGGATTAGTGCATCTGTGCTAGTTCCCTTTCCCACGTTAGGGTCTAGTATGTATAGCCTAGTTTTCATCAGTTGTAAGGATCTTTGGATGATCAATATGAGTCTTGAAAAGTGGGATAAGTTCCTGAACAATTCATCCTGCAAGATTCTTGCTTGAGTGGTCTCCTGGGTACGAGATCCTTGGACTCAGTGGGTTCTATCAAAGCCAAATGAATCCTTTCAGTACAGAAAAGGATATTTAGTACTAATACTTACAGCTGCTTAAACAATGGGGCTTCAACGTGGCTCAGTTCAAGACAAATAAACCTCCCACCATGCTTTAGTACCCTATCACAAAAACAAACAGGTAAAATAAGAAACTTTAAAGGAGCAGATGTAACAAACCTGATTCATATCCATTAATTCATTTTTACCCTTGAATAAATGCAGCAAAGGACTTGTACAGCTATACATATAAGCTTTGCCTCTTACTGTGAATGTAAGCTTGAAGGATACAACACAAAATTAAGGCAAAAATTTGGGCACTGTGATTATTAGGATAGGATGACTCAGGGAAGGGGAAGCAAGGGGTTAGAAAGAAAGAAGAGAAAAGAATCAAGAAATAGAACCTCCTTTATCAGATGAAGGAAGAAATATAGAGAAGCACTGCACCTTACAGATATACCGCAGTCTTTAGGGATATTGAAATCACTTGCATAAACTCCGCTATCTATTTTACTGTTAGCACCTTACCGTGCCTATTCTGAGATGTATGCTTCAAATGACACCAATGGGCGGTGAGTCAATGTTGATAGTTCTTTAGGCATAGGCAGTGTTTAACACATTATTTTCAAACATGCTCCCATCTTAAAGTACAGCCTTAAAGTATAGCGATACAATTCATACAAATAGGAACATCCCTCCCTTGTTTGTATTCCTTCTAAGTGAAATCGAGGTGCAAATTTTCACAATGTTGAGTCCCCAGACCAATACAGTGACAAGTTTCAAGAGAAATGCAATGAAATTTACCTATAAGCTTCTGCTAGAGCCTTCTCTATATGTGTTACGTTTCTTATCCCAAAAGCAATTGTGTACCCATCCATGGAATCATTTTCAAACTTCAGAGCTTCTGCATCTCCTTCCACCCACGCAAGTGAAGGGTCTTCTCCAAGACCTATACAGATAATGTAATGTAAGAATTCTTTCAGGAGCACAACAGTCCCTTAACATATAAGAAGGGTCTACACAGGGACTAGTTTGGCATGAACTTTTATGCTATGATAGCAGAATATGCAAAGTGGATATTGATCATGACTTAAGTAATAATGGACTTGAATTGAAGCAAATAAAATTGCTATTCAAGCACTAAAAGAAAATCGAGATTCTTGGAAAGTCAATATTAAAGAACATGAAATTTGAGGTGAGCATGACTATATTAATCATTGGTAAAAATGCAGATCAGAAGGTAAAAATATTAGAACTTTAACAAATTTGCAGCTTGAGGTTACAAAGGTCAAATCAAATGACCAAATACACAACTTACTAACAGCATCTGCTGGTCTGCTGGATAGAACAGCTAATCAATTTATCAATTGGGAGATCTAACATTCTACTTCCTGTACCTCTTTCTAGAGCCCTCCTTTTACCAACGTCTAACATGTTGGGATTGATGTCGCAAACATATATCTTAGTTTCTTCATCATAGGACACATCTCTCTTTGATATATGCTTGGCCCTGTTTATAGCATCTAGGACCCTGAAAGCAACATCACCTGAAAATATAGTCCCTCGGTAACTGGTGAAATAATATGGTATGATTGAATAAAAAAAGACCAACAAAGAAAACACCAAGTAAGCTCTAAGAAGGAGAAGGCCACCAAAATTTTCATACCAACTGCTAGTCGGAAACTGAAAAGTAAACAACGAAGTACCTGTTCCACCAGCCACATCAAGATGCTTCATTCCAGGAAATGGGCTCAAGTCTGAGACCAACCTATGGGGAAAAAACATCCATACTTCACAAATAAATTTGAAAATAAAATGCTTGCTAGTCCAAAAAACATTACAGAGTGCTAGCTATAGACAAAATAGTGCCA
The DNA here is from genome assembly GCA_963922045.1 of Persicaria maculosa. Classification (NCBI taxonomy): domain Eukaryota; kingdom Viridiplantae; phylum Streptophyta; class Magnoliopsida; order Caryophyllales; family Polygonaceae; genus Persicaria; species Persicaria maculosa. Next base: position 49,513,804 of record OY998256.1, read on the forward strand.
GAGCAGACCTATCCTTCCACAATCTGTGCAGCCCAACACTCATCAAATCATTCATAACATCATACTTTGAAGCAACATTGCTGAAGACATTACCAACCATCTTACTTTTTTCTTCTTCGCGCACTTCCTTGAATCCTGAAAAAATAACACCAGCAGATTATTGACAAAAGCACCCACAACAAGATAATATATGTGCAAACCAAATTTGACCTATTTTAATAAGAGGATAGATAGGCAACTTCAATGAACCACAACAAAGAGGCAAAGGATAAAGCTGAATGGAGATTGTTCGATCGGCAATGTTGAAGACCACCCAACCAGCGATATTGAAAAATCATTAGCAAAAACTATTAAGTGATGTTTCAGAAATCTATCATGACAACACAAATTCAGATAGAACAACTTATGCTTCAGTGCTAAATTAAAAGCCGCATGGGCATATAAATCACCAATTCACCATTGAGAAGAGGTGCCAGAAAGATAGGTCTCACCAAAGCTTGTAGCATGAGAGTGCAAATGAGAGGCCGAAGAAAACATTGGAAGGTAGAAATTCCGTGAACATTTAGCAATCCTTCTAAGTGCCATCATAGTAAAATATCGCTGCACCAGGAACGAACGAATTAGTGGCAAGAATCAAAAGGAGTGATAATAAGCTTTAAACTATACAGGTATACATTCTTACCAAATCATACAAATCTAAGCTTGCTCTAACATGAGTAAGCATAGGAACATCTACAATCGGATAATTTAATTAGAATCTGTCTTTCATAGCATCTCATCCTCCCACCCCCAAATTCCCAACCACCAGATGACATCATGCTAACAATACATTTTCTGCAAGCATAATAGTTTTAGGGTATTCAACAGCAATCGATAGAGAGACATTGTAACAGCAATCGGACCTAAAAACCCATCCCTGGTGCCGATTTCTTGAAGCAAAACAAGAGCAACAGCAATTGGACACACAAATATAAAATCAGCAATTGAAAGAGATACATTGTAGCAACATTCAACAATAGTCAGACCAAAAAACCCATGGCTTGTGCTGCTTTTTGGAACCAAAAAATCAACAGTAGCAATCGGGGGGTGGGGAACAGCAATAGAAAGAGCAGCAATCGAACCAAAAGAACCATGGCATTGAAGAAGAAGAGGCATGGCGTTCAATGAGGAGAGGCATAGAAAGAAAGAGAAGAAGAAGTACCTGTTCGTTCACTGGATGGCGGCAAACCCAATCGGCGGGGCCAAGACTATGGTATGATTGAGAGAGAAGATCAGACATTCAGACTTACTAGGTTAGAAAATGGGAATAAATACTCTAGCGATAAATAACAAAAAGGCCAAGAATATGGTGGGATTGATCGAAAGCTCAGATTGAATTAATTGCCTAATGTTAAAGTGTATAATTAATGAGCGGATACATTCTCTTTATAGGCAAAAGCAGTCTAATATATATTAAAAAACTGATTTAAGGTTGTAAGGATCGTAATACAAACAAACGGTTGGATAGTGAATAATTCACGGACAACGCTTCGGAGAGTGATACACGTACACCTAGTGTATGTTTAAATTTATACACTACCAATCATAATTCAACATGTGTCTATAAGAAAAAAGAAAAAACTTTTTATAATTAATTTCAAATTTGTAGAACGTGGGTGGAATTTAATTGGAAGAATAACAAAATATACCCAAATTAATAATAAATGAGTTGCAAATATACCTTGTTTTTTATATTTTTGCAATAATGTCTAAAATTATTACAAAAATGCCTAATAAAATTGCATATTTGGCCAAATTGAAAAAATAATATGAATTAATAAAAAACGAAAAAAAATAATATGAAATTAGTTTTTATAAAAAAAAAAGGAAAATAAAAGCAGAAAAAAAGGACTAAAAAACAAAGTAAAAGAAAGAGGAAAGTAAAAGTACGAATAAACCATCTTCTTCAATCTCTCCTCTCGTGTTTCGCCCCAAGCCGCCACCGCCCTACCGTGATTGAAGATCGGAATCTCATCCTCATTTGGAAGGGATTCGCCTTGCTCCGATCACTATTACTACCAATGTTCCGCCTCCGCCATCAACACCGTCTCACCAACCATCATGTTTCATGTTGAAGCAATCATACACGTGTTCGCATCCTAGCTTTACCATGTTTCATGTTGAAGTATTCCTCCTCATTGATAGATTACATAGGTCTTATATTGTATAGTGGGTCCCAAGGTCCAAAAGGCCCAATACATTTGTAACATATATATATGTTTATCAATGAATGAAAAACCCTCAAGGAGGTCTACATCAAATCTATCATTCTACATGGTTTTCAGAGTCTTTTCTTCCTCACGGAACCCTAATTTGATCCTCCCGCCTCACCTAATTTTCTCTTCTTCTCCCTCCCTCAACCCGGCCTACGCAGACCCCGTCACGCCGCCCACCGCCGCCGGCATCTCTCCCCGTCGCTGCCACGGATCCGCCACATTCGAGCCTCCCTCGCTCCCTCTGGCTCTCGTCCTGCACACCCGCCGCCAGTCACCCCGTGCCCAGATCCGGCACCCCGAGCCTGTTCCTCACAGCCATAGATCTCGCAGCCACAGATCCAAAATCGCCGGCCTCGTTCCTCGCAGCTCCCCATCGTCGCCTATTCCAAGATCGAGCCCTAGCTTCGCCGCCGTCGAGCCCAGCCCGAGCCACCACCGATTGGAGCCCTCGCCTTCGCCGCTTCCATTCGCCGACAAGGAAGACCTCCATTGCACCTTAAATCATAGGTTTTTCAATTTATTTTATAGAAATTACAAAAATGTCCCTTATGTTTATCTTAATTTTGTTTCTGGCCCTAAGTTAGTTTCTTATTAAGATCAGCGGCCAATACTTCTTAAAAAAAAATGCAACCGTACTCCGGATATCCTGCCCCTCGTCATGCCGGTACTCAGGCCTATCTGACATCGTCCGATCCAGGCTATGTTCCGCCTGCTATGCATCACGCCTTCTCCTCTACGCTTGCAGCCGACGTTCCCCGACTCTTCGTGGTACATGGACACTTGTGCCACCTCTCATATGACGATCCTCAGGTAACCTCTCTTCTATTTCCTTTAAAGGTCCTGCATACTCTATTATCGTCGGGAATGGTGGTCGCCTTGCTACTTCGGGGATTGGCCACGCCAAATTACAGACCCCAACCCACCCATTACACCTTAAAAATGTCCTCATTGCCCCAAAGATTGTCAAAAACCTTATCTCTGTCCGTCGGTTCACTACTGACAACAATGTTTCCCTTACGTTTGATCCATATAGTTTCTCTGTGAACGATCTTACTACGGGGGTTACTCGAATGAGATGTAACAGCACCGGGGAGCTCTACCATGTCACACCACCTCCTACGTCCAGTCAGTCGTGCCCGGTCGCACTCTCGGCATCATCGTTCAGCCTATGGCATGCACACTTGGGCCATCCCAGTGCTTCCGTTCTAGATGTCCTCCGTTCTCAGAGTCTTGTCACATGTCCTAAAGACCTACGCTCTAGTCTATGCTCTTCCTGCCAGCTAGGCAAACATGCCCGACTGCCGTTCCAACGGTCTTTGACCTCTACCCTTGCTCCCTTTGATATCATTCATAGTGACATTTGGACCTCTCCTGTGCCTAGCAAGGAAGGTCACAAGTACTACCTCTTGTTTCTTGATGATTACACTCATTTCTTATGGGTCTTCCCGTTGCATTTCAAGTCCCAAGTGTTTCCTGTCTTTGTCAAATTCCATGCCTACATCAAAACTCAGTTTCACACATACATCAAATGTTTCCAATGTGACAATGGTCGTGAATTTGACAACAAAGACTTTCACTCTTTCTTTGCCACGAATGGGATCTCCTATCGCTTGTCTTGCCCCGACACTTCTCAGCAGAATGGCAAGGCTGAACGAATCATCAGAACCATTACCAACATGATGCGTTCTCTCCTCTTCCACGCATCTATTCCTTTTCCCTATTGACCTCACGCCTTATCCACCACATGTTATCTCCTAAACATTCTCCCATCCACTACCCTACACCATCGCTCGCCAGCTCAGGCACTTTATTACGCCATGCCTAGGTATGATCACCTTCGCACCTTCGGGTGCTTGTGTTTCCCAGACCAGTCCTCCACAGCCCCACACAAGCTTGACCCGCGCTCCACTCCATGTGTCTTCCTAGGCTATCCGTCTGATCATCGCGGTTACCTTTGCCTCGATGTCAAGACCCATAAGCTCATTGTGTCACGTCATGTCACGTTTGATGAGTCTCGCTTTCCCTTTTCTCCTCCTCCTCTCCCTTCTTCCACACCTCTTGTGTCTCAGTCAGAGTCAGAGTCTTCCTTCCCTCACTTTCTTCTTCCCAAGAGCTCTCCCGGTGCTCCTGCCTCTCCCCCTCCACCACCACCACCACCCCCTACCACCAGACCACACACCCGTAGCGTCTCCGGTATCTTCTGACCCCGTCAGATCGTCTCCGTGCACACCACACATCGCCCCGCCTTCCAAAACCATACATACGCCATGTCATCCCCTCCCCAAGAAGTGATGTCGCGACCGCAGCAAGATGCTGCGGCCGCCGCCCATCAACAACCCACACCCCACCTCTCGCCCAACCTACTGGCGGCGGTCGCAACATCATGCCGCGACCGCGGCCAAGCAACGAGTTGTGGGCTTGCTGCGCCCGCAGCCTTCCCCTCCGCCTCCACACCCCCTGCACCTGTCCTTCCCGCCTCCCAATCACCCCTTGCCTCCAACCCGACCTCCCTCTCCCCCATTCCCACCTCCCACAAAACAACCCTCCTCGGCCCGAATTGGCAGGCGGCTATGCTCGACGAATACAGGGCCCTTACGAAGAATGGTACTTGGGTTCTTGTCCCTCGTCCTCCTGAGGCGAACGTCATCCGCTGCATGTGGCTCTTCCGTCACAAGTTCCGCTCTGATGGGACGTTGGAGCGCTACAAAGCCCGTCGTGTGGTCATGCCTGCCACTATCTGAGTGGTATTGAGTTTAGCATTGTCGCGCAACTGGGCCATCCATCAGTTAGATGTCAAGAACGCTTTTCTGCATGGCCATCTGAATGAGACAGTCTACATGTTTCAGCCGCCGGGGTTTGCTGATGCTGATCGTCCCAAGCACGTATGTCTCCTGAAGCGCTCTCTGTATGGTCTGAAACAGGCTCTGCGGGCTTGGTTCCAGCGCTTTGCTTCGCATCTGCTACGCTTGGGTTTCATTGGCAGCCGTTCGGATACATCTCTGTTTATCTATCGCAGAGGCTCAGACATGGCCTTCTTGTTACTATATGTCGACGACATCATTCTCACCGCCTCTTCTGATGCTCTTCGGATGTCCATTATTTCACAATTGAGTGCGGAGTTCGCCATGTCTGATCTGGGTTAGTTGTCTTACTTCTTGGGAGTTGTTGTTCAGCATCATGCGTCTGGTCTGTTTCTCTCACAGAGTAAGTATGCTGCTGAGATTGTTGTTCGGGCTAAGATGGTCAACTGTAATCCAGTCGCCACCCCTATCGATACATCCAACAAGCTCAGTGCTCATTCTGGTCCTTTGGTTGATGATCCGACATTGTACAGGAGCCTCGTTGATGCTCTTCAATATCTCACTTTCACGAGGCCTGATATCAGTTACGCAGTTCAGCAGGTCTGCTTGTTCATGCATGCACCCAAGGAACCCCACTTTCAGGCCTTGAAGCGGATAATTCGGTACATCAGCAGCACCCTCGAGCTCGGCACCACGATCACTCCTTCCTCTAAGCTTGACCTTGTTGCTTACACTGATGCGGATTAGGGTGGTTGTCCTGACACACGTCGCTCCACGTCTGGTTACTGTGTCTTCCTCAACGACACCCTTGTGTCGTGGTCAGCCAAGCGTCAGTCTGTCGTGTCTCGCTCCAGCGCTGAGGCCGAATACAGGGGTGTTGCCAACGTTGTCTCCGAGTGCTCTTGCCTCCGCAATCTCCTTCTTGAGCTCTGTTTCCCTCTTCAGAAGGCCACTCTGGTCTACACTGACAACGTCTCCGCCGTCTATCTGGCTAGCAACCCAGTCCAGCATCAACACACGAAGCACATTGAGCTCGATCTCCACTTCGTCCTGGACAAGGTTGCCATTGGGCATGTCCGCGTTCTACCTATCCCGTCCTCCTATCAGTACACTGATATATTCACCAAGGGTTTACCTCGATAGTTGTTCATTGATTTTCAGTCCAGTCTCACTGTACGAATCCCTCCAGTTTCAATTGCGAGGGTTTGATAGATTACATAGGTCTTATATTGTATAGTGGGCCCAAAGGTCCAAAAGGCACAATACCTTTGTAACCTATATATGTTTATCAATGAATGAAAACCCTCAAGGAGGTCTACATCAAATCTATCATTCTACACTCATGTTCGGGTTGGTTGTCACCCCACTCTTTTAAATGATAACGATGACCTCTACATGGAGCAAGAAAACCCTCACAATTTGTGTATCCGGCATCCACCAAATAATAATATCCTATAAATAATTTCATAATATTAGAATAAGATAGTTTTTTATTACACGTTTTATCAATATAATTTGTATTGTTTTAATGTTTACCTTTTAGGATTTTTAAACCACGTGGTCTTGAAATAGCATCACGAAGGACACACCCATCATGTGCGGATCCCCCCCACCACGACAATATATATATATATATATATATATATATATATATATATATATATATATATATATATATATATATATATGAACTCCATATTAGGTGAACAAACCCCTAATACATTCATAGCAAGATCACCCTTCCTCGTTCTATAACTTGATTTATCAAGGTGTGAGACATTGACACTAATGTAGGTACCATCTAGCGCTGCTGACAATTCTACAAAAAAGGGATAGCAAATGAGTTTGGAAATGATCATTATAATCTATGCAATCAAAGTTTTTAAGTTGATTTTTTTAGTACCTTGAACATCTTCCATCTACCGTCTTGACAATCATCTCTTATAGGCGTTGGTTTCTTGAGTAAGTGATGGTGCAACCTTAAAATCGCACGAATACATAGATTGAATTGTCGACTCGCACTTTCCCCGCTTCTTAGGAAATAGGTTGCAATTGTCCTATATTTTTTATGATGAGCCAAAGTATATAAAAACATTGCAACCATTTCATCCACCTCCATGTGTCTAGTTCTACGTAGACCCCCTATTTCTTGGACCATCTCACAAAGCACTCCAAAAGTGTGTCGATTCACACGTAGTTCACTCTTACAAATCCTATCACTTTCGACAATCAATCTACATAAATTTGCCAATCTTTGGATTTCTCTTTCCTTTCGATTAGATTTAACCTCCTTGATTTGTAGAGATTGTTCATGATACCTTTTCATCATGAGCATAAACCATTCTACGGTAAGCATGATGACAATGTGTATTAGCTTTTGCCTTTCCTTGTCTCTCCTTATCAATTGGTGCTCATATGTCTCCATTTCTAATCCTAATCGAAATCAACATGAACCAAGAATGCATCACTATATATATGGATTGAATAAAACTCAGCAACAATGATTGAAATAGAAACCCTAGGCAAAAACGGAATTAAGGCAGCATAAACGAAGAAAACTCAACAACAAACCAAGAAGAAAACAAAGATGCAGCAACAACGAAGAGAAGAGGAGATGCAGCAAAAACGGAATTAAGGCATGGCTGAGGGCGGTGTACGACTCAGGGAAAGGGAAGAGGAAGAGGAGATGTACATGAGGAAGCGAAGAGCAGCGTGCAGCAGTAGAGAGGGCGAGCAGAGGCGAGAAGCGAAGAGCGTCGAGTAGAGAGCGCAAGAAGACTGCGAGAGGCGAGAATCTGATATCTGATATCAGGGTTCCATACCTCCCAAAATTGGGGGATATCAGTTTTGGGCCGGATTAGTATATCAAGTGATATCAGGATATCACTTGATATCTATACCTTGCCCCAACCAAACACTAAATATCAGATATCAGGGCTGATATCTGATATCTGATATCTAGATATCATTACCAAACACACCCTTACTAATTAATTATTTGCAAGGTCGTGCCGAATGCGAGATCACTACCACCGTAGTCAACTCGGAATCGAAATGAACAAGGAGGCACCCATGGGAATTGTTGGACTTATCTATACTAATTTCAATTTGGAAACGTCAGCTTCCACCGATTGAGTCCTATTCCACGACGCGAGGGTTGATCGATTTACCTTGACACCGGACGATTGAGCGTTGTACTCGTTAAACCCGGGTCGAGTACGTATCATACCACCATCACCAGCACATCAGGATCTTGTCGTACGCCCTCGGCCAACAGTCAGCCTGCCTCCCCTGTTGATCTCCTCTCATATTCCTCCTCTCCTCTCGCCTTTTTTGGCCTAGCCTTCGAGCGTTGTTCCGTCGTCGTCTCAGACAACAATCCAACACCAATTCGAATTGAATCAGAGCGTTCGCCCTCGGTCATCAGTCGGTTTGGACGCCTCCGTCGACATCCACTGAACTTGTTTGACCTCCTCTGAACTTCCATGCTATCTCTGTCATCACCACCAATAGAAGCCCTAGGCTTCGAGATTACTTGCAATCCATGGCCATTACAAGAGGTTGTAAGGGCTCGAGTCATATAAAGGAATGAAAGGGGAAAAGAAAGAGGAAATGTATAGAGCCAATGCCGAGTCGAAACAGTCTAATTTCGAGCCCTTATTCATTGAAGGAGATGGAAGCCAATGATGAAAATGACACACAATGGAAGATGAGGACGCGAAAAGCACCCGCCAACGACAAAGCCAAGGGAAAACTCTTCAAAAAAAAGACGTAAGTGCAACTGCTTGGTGTTGATTTGAGACATAATTTTGCTATTTGTTGGAGATGTTTAAATGTTTTTGAGAAAAACATCAATTTAGTTCTCAATTCTCCACATTGAGTTGCACTGAAGATCAGCTTGAAAGCTGTGTGGGTCTATGTGTAGGATTCGGACCCCGGTGTGGTAAAAAACAGTGTTTTACCGAACTTTTAGAATCGGTAACAAAAGAACTTCCCCTATTGTTGAAGCGAGTTAATACTTTGACCAAGTTGATCAAAAAATGGGGTGAAGACCTTTTAGGCTAACTTGCATCCCCGGTTTGAAATAGAATAAGCGAGGGTAAGTGAGTCAATTTCATTACTTATATCGTTTAATAACCCTTGTGTGTATGAATAACATTGTGGTATATGTATTTGGCATGGGTGATTGCGGGGTATACACGCTCAAGTACATTGAAGTTTTGAGCTTTGAAAGGTCTAACTTGGAGGTGATAGCGGACAAGTTTATGGATGGATATCGCAGATCTTTCGTGCAAAGTGTGTAGGATGGCAAATAGGAGTCCATGTGATAGTATGTTTTAGAAAGTAGGAAATTTTTATGATCGATGGTTTTTTATGGGTAAATGTATATATCAGATTTGGAACTCGACTAGTATTACATTATGCTAGGCTGACAAACGTTAGACTTAATATCCGTTGGTGATTGGTGTTTTGGATTTTGAACTTTGTAGTAGATGTTTGATGTTATGGAACCATCACCATGCTATGGAGCCATGAACTTGTGTCTTCGTCCTTTTGTTCCACTTGGTTATCTATATATTGGTGTTAATATCTCAAGCTGCTTGTATATCTCTAAAGAAGAGGTCATTACAATATTAGGAAGGTGAAGCAATGAGACGATGTGGTTGTTAAGAATGAGCTGATTATTGCATCGACGAATTCATATGTGAAGGATGGTAAGCGACAATATTCCATGAAAACACTTGATGTTTTGGAGCATGTTCGGAACGATAGTCGACGTTGGAAACTTTGAAACGAAGCAAATGTCGTAGCCACTTACATATTAACAGGAACACACTTATAACCTGACAGGATAAAAACAAGACATTGACAAGATATTCTTATTAACGTACAAGACAGGATTAAAAAACAAATGTTGACATGAAGACACTTACATATTGACATGATAGTGTTATACACGTGTCAGGATACATAACAAAACGTAGCCACCTGAAATGAAGTCGTAGTCACCTTTCGACCCGGAATCCTGATCTTTTGTTGGGTCGGGATATCATTCACCCACGTTAATTTTGACACTTGATAGGAACAAATTTATAACCTGACAGGATACAAATAAGACATTGACAGGGTATTTTTATCAATATGACAGGATAAAAAACAAATGTTGACAGGAAGACACTTACATATTGACATGATAGTGTTATACACATGTTAGGATATGTTTTCGAAAATTATGTTTTTTTTTTCAATTTCCATAAATATATTTTTTTTAAATTATCGAAAATCCAAATTTTCCCAATTTCCTAAAATCTGTTTTTTTTTAATTTCGAAAATCCTATTATTTGCAATTTTTGAAAATCTAGTTTTTTTTTTAATTTCCAAAAATCCTATTTTTATATATTTATATTAATTGAAAAATATTTAACTTTACAATATTTTTATTGCACATATACCCAAATAGGCATCCGTTGCAATTTGGGAGAAATAGGGGTATTTTTGCAATCTTTTTTTTTGGTAGGGTATATTCGCAAATTCGCCAATTAAATTAAAGGGCAAATGGATTATTTTGCAAAAAAAATTAACAATTTAATTTGATTCGATTTTTTAGTAACTGTATTTCTTAGATAAAACCCTACTTTTTCAGGGATGAAAGTTAAATTTTATTTATTTAAACGGACAGATTTGAGAAAAGATTGTAATAAAATGAAGATAGTGATATAACTAATCAAAATCACAAGAAAAAAAACAAAATGTTAAGGAATTAACACCAAAAAAATACGATTAAAAAATTAATGAATTTAAATCCCACGATCTATTTCAAATTAGAAATGATAAAAAAAATATCACTTTTTTGTAATGTGTTTTTTAAAAAATTTCTTCTAAAGACAAATGACACCATTTAATTGGTAGTGTAAGGTGTATGACTTTAAAAATACACCTAGTGTATGTGTACATTTGTCCCAACGCTTCCCCTTAAATAAATATATAGCCTGGGGTAAATAATGATATCTCGTTAAAACCTGGCTAAGGAAAATCCAGAAGGAAAAAACAAAGCGTAGGAAAAATAGTACAGCTTGGTTTGTACGCTTCCGGGATACTCTAATGTCTCAATAAAAACTTTGTCAGGAAAATTCAATGGGATAAAACCTGAGTCAAGGGAAAAAGGGTGCAGTGCATACTATTTTCTCCCCCTCAATTTAATGTGTCTCTCAGAGTCGACACATCACGATCTTGTACACGGGTTCTTTAAACCTGTTTGAGGTAGTGACTTTGTGAATAGATCGGCAAGATTATCACTTGATCGGATCTGTTGTATATTTGTTAGGGAAATTTACATAAAACCACCCCTTAAATATGGGTGCTTTCACTTAACCACCCCTTAAATTTAAAATTACAGAAAACCACCATTTAAATGGTTTTTACTTACAACTCATGTAACGGCCCAGGATTATGATTCCCGGGTTACGTTTCGAGGGATGAAACCCCTCGTTAGGATCTTGCGCCCCGAGTACAGGTTGAAGGTTTGAAATTCTATCCTAACATTTTGAAGTGGGATTTCATACCCAAAATTCGAAGGGATCGTTGGAATCCCCGGGGAAGTCCCCTGTACCTGTCATAAGTCTAAGCGTGGAAAACCAACAGTCATGCAAATAGTAGACTCAAGGGGTAATACAAGAGGGTGACACGGCAGAGCCGAGTCAAAACCAAATCAATAAGCGTATTTATCGAAATTTAATATACAATGTTAGTGGGGTTAGACCATTTCTTTGAGATCGCCCAAGAGAGTTCCCACGTCACGGAAACAAGGAATAATCATGCTGCAAAACAAACCTAAAAAAAATGTATGCGGGGCGGTGTCAGATCGAAGCCCTACGCAATATAATCCCAAACAAGCAGACATATACACACGCTAGTCCTAATAAAGATGCTTCTAGATGCAAGGCGGAATATTAGCACACTAGCATGGTCCTAAGATCAAGTGCATAAATATAATAAGGCCTTAACACCGAATACCAAGTGGTATATCCCTCTCCTACCTCCACCCCCTTCCGATAGGGCGGAGACTGGCCAGCTCGTGAATGCATTCATTCATAATCGGGCGGCACGCATGCCCAACCCGCTCCACAATAAAGCCCGCAGGCATCTCATAATATAAGGAAGTTCATGACTCGATTGACTCAGGACGGGACCCGATGAGACTAGGTCGTCCTATAACCCTAGCAATGACTCTAGTTACTTCACAGATAACGGTCGTTCTGTTTACAAAAGCAATGAGTAAACGAATGCTCAATCATGAGTGCAATCCTAGCAGGATACTACATGACATGCTTTATTATGAATGCAAGCACCTAGTATGCACATGGCTACAAGCAGGGAGATCTCTTTTCGAATCTGAGTGAGCTCATATAGGAACTCACCTGGAGGTGCAGAACAGCAAGGTAAGCATTACGATAGATTAAATATCACCTAGATACATATCAGAACACATATATAAGTCTACGTCTAACCATTCAAGCACTGAAAGCATATACACATCATTAAACGAGAATAACAACCATATCACAATCATCATTCCATCAAGTTCAACCACGCATCTCATTGCCACATTCCGTAAGACCACATCATTCTCATCATTTCATTCAACCACATTCATATTTCCGCAATAATAATCCGCATAGCCATTTATCTCAAGTTGACCATATTCATCATAGCTCATAAGCGATAAGACAAATGATACATAACTTAACGTCTCATCATGCTATTAGTCAACCAATCATGTCATTAGTCCACACAAGTCATGATATTAGTCAACCAATCATATCAACATGCTAGTTAGTCATCGAACAAGTAAGATTCCCAAGTTACTTCCAAAACCATTTAAAATCCGAGTCAAATAGTTAGGGTTCCGATCCTTCAAAATGTACATCAAATTCCTTTTTCGAGTTAGATCCGATAATACCTTTTTAAATCTCCAAGTCTAATAATATCATATTTTTAAACCACAATAATAATATTATTATACTTTTAAATCTCATCATTAAGTTTATATAATATATAATATTCCATTTATTAATATATTTTATATCGAAAATATATATAGTCTTAGGAATTTTTTTTTTTCCAATTAAACACATCATCAAATTCTAGGCCCAAGAGGAACAAAAGGCCCAAAACCCAACTTAAATCCGGATCCAAACAAAAACCCATTTCCAACTCTCTTTAAAAGGAACCGGTTCACCCTATTTTATATATTAAAAAAAACCGAACCGGTCCCATTTATTAAAAATAGAAAACCGGACCAAATTGGCACTGTTCATCTTCTCCCCCATCTGATTGTTTCGAAAACTGGAAAAAGGAAGGGGAGAGAGGAGCCTCGCCGGCGGGAACTGAGATCCGACTATTCAATCCAACAACAATGGGGCACGAATCTGAACAAGGAAGGGAAGAAGAGGAGGGAGCTCACCGAAATAGAATCTCGCTGAAAAAATGAAGCTCGGCGAGGCTGCGTTTGGGCTCGTCGGTGTTGATTCTTCGATCGAGAATGCTTGGGAGAGACGTGGGAGGTTAAAGGAGGGACCTTTATTGCGGTTGGAGGTAAAAGGAAGAGGAAGGAGTGCGAAATTGATCCCTTACCTTTCGAAAATCAAAACGGGGGAAAGCGAGGTCGGAACTGCGCTCGGACTCCGGGGAAGATCTCCAGCTGCTGCTTGTAGGCTCCGGGGAGGCGTAGGAGGGCGCTCCTGCTGCTGGCTCGGGGTTGGAGAACGAGGACACGAAGGTGGAGCTGCTGCTGCGTTCTCGGCGAACAGAGAACGGGGCTGCGGTTTCAGGAGATTGGAGAATGGAGGTGACGGTGGTTGCTGGTGGTGGAGGCGACTGGTGGTGGTTCTGGCGTGTCGTGGTCAAGTAGTGAGCGTTTGAGAGGAGATGGGAAAAAAATGAAAGAGAAGAGGTGGGAGATTTCTGAATTTGAAAATGAAATGGAGTGAAATGGGGCTGCTTGCTTTATGACGAAGAGAAAGATGTTTCCAGCTGGTCAAAGCCATAGATTATTGTTTGTTTGCCAAATGAAGTGGAATCAAGTAAGAGAGGGAGGGAGGTGTAGTGCTAGCTATAGCCTGCAGGAATTGGACCAAGAAAGAGGAGTTATTTGTCATCTTTCCACAAATTGGGTGTTATGAACATAAAGAGAGGGGAGGCAGCCAGCAGGTGCCTGCAATTGGATTTTGAAATGTGGTCAAGATAAATTGGCGTGGGCTGCGTGGGAGCTGCTACTTGACAAGGGGAGAGGGAAAAAGAGCTGGTCAATCTATGGAGGAAGAGACCAGGTTTAGAGTGGTTCCAAGACCTCAATTTTAAAATACCCGAAATAATTTTTTTTTTTTTGAAACCCTCTTTTGATCTAATCTCGACTCGTTCAAAATAAATTTTAAAATTTTCAATCCAAATTATCGAGTTTTCCGTTAATTTCCACTTTTAAATTCATTTTGAATTTTTTTTCGCAAATTAGGATTTGAAAATCCGAGCCTTTACATCATCCACCTCTAAAAACAAGTCTCGTCCCCGAGACTAAAACCAAAAACAAGGGAGGGGATGAAGTTGGAATAGGTGAATCCAATGATCATTCCATTGATCCCGTAAGTGCCTAATAAGTGCCCCTATGAGATTATCACAGTATCGTCGTAACGGCCATAATATCCCCGATAGGTCGTAGCGAGAGTGTGATATGGGCCCTTACCACATACTTACCACGACTTCTCGGTTATATCATAACTCGAAAAGCATTACAACATCTCCACTAGGTCTTAGCAAGCAGTCTATAAGGGCCCCTATAAAATGCTTGTATCCACTTCGTGTGGCGTTATAATGCAAGCTCGGTTAGAAAAGTTCAAGAGGGATCTCAGTTCGAAGAAGTTTGGTTTCAAAATCATTGAAGTTCTTTATCACGTTCAATTTCCCAAATCCAAGTTAATTCTTTTTGACATCATTCAATTCCCTCAACCTGATGTTAGTCAAGCAAATTTCAAATTTAAGGAGGTGGAATCATCCACCTCTAAGGGCTAATCCCATATTTTCTTCCTATGTTCCAAGTCAGAATCACATTTCATCAATTTGGTTCTAGCATCCTAGCATATCCAATTCTGGCATCATATAACATAACAATCGTATAACATAGCAATCGTATCACACATTCATAATCAAATCATATTCAAGTCAAGGATAGTCACATACCATAACAGATCTAGCATAGCATCCTACATAGTAGGATCCATCATATCATATCACAGAAGTTACAACTCATATCAATCAGATAAGCACATCATACTTACGCCAACTACCAAGCATCAAAACAAGTACTTCCGCACACTAGCATTTCATCAAATTCAGGGGACAACTATTGTTAGTACTAACAACTCGCTATTGTCTATGACGATACATCAAGGAATCAACACCGTCTAAGCATAGAATTCACAAAACATTCGACCCTAAGTAAAGTATAAGCTAAATCACATCCTCAGGAGAATCTGCCTACAACTACCAATCATGACAAGACACGATCACCTTTCATCATCTCTCGCAGCAAGATCAACCTCATCTAGGTCTACCATCTCAATCTGATACTAGTTCTCCATACCATTGTATCCCGCTCATATACAACTCTCTAGCGTCATAACTATCCGCAATTCAAGGACTACATCCCAAACCAATTACTAGTTATCCCAACTTTTATGCCATAATTCCATCTAAGGGTCCTTCTACCTCAATATCCCAATCCCAAGTCCTAATCTCCTACTCATCCACGTGAAACCCATATTTAGGAGTTCCCAATCACATGATTCCTTATTCCGACAAGCTTAACACCTCGACCGCCTGCCAAGACTCTCCACGCACCTCCTCGTCCTAGGGGTTCCCTACTAGTCCCATCTTTACCCTTTAAGAGAAATCTCGAGTCCTCAACTGAACCGTTCTCACGATCGATCTAGGTGCTCCTTAACAATCTCGCTCATTCTCCCTAGATTCTCAAGACTCCACCTGACTATTATCCCCCGAAGAGACATCTCGAATCACCTTGCTAACATGATCACACTTCCTGCACCACTAATCACTCTCACTAACCATCCACCTCTAAGAACCCAACTCATACCGACCACCTCACACCTGACACTCTCATCCTTATCCTCGACATTACCAACACCAGCATCCTACCTTGCTAGAATCCACTCAACCGCCTACTCTCGACAACTCTAACGCAGAAAATTGTCTAGTGCTAACTCATAACCACGAATCACCGAGTTCCTCATCACCCGCGCCTATCCTCAATGACCAATCACAAATTATACCTACTTGTCCCATTTCGATTCTCATGAAACCTGAACATCCACGGTTCCTCGACCGACCTATTCTAGATCCCAGTCTCAACATATTCCCAAATTTCCTCATTCCAAATCTTACTAAACCTTAACCATTCGAAATCCTCAATTTGTCCTACTCTAATTCCTCATCTCTCCATATTCATAAATTGCCTCAAGCTCCTACTTCTTAACCATGAGACATTATCGTCCAAAGCCCTCTTTTACCGATCAATCATTTCCGTAAATCCCTAAATCATCCTCATCCGAATTTCCCAAGTACCGCAACTTCGCCAAACCTTCTAAAACCAATTCCCCTAACGTTCTCAATGCATTCTGCCTTGCCTAGTACAGTAGTACCCAAATCCATGCTCAAGATCTCCCTATCTCAATCTCAAGCCCACAGTCTTACTATAATCTCAACGACATCCTTGCCTAACTACCAGCCTTTTCTCGAAAACCCATCTCACATCCCCAAATACCTCAATAGCCCAAAACAATCTCCACACATCAATCTCGATTCCTTTCCTATACTAAAATCCTCCAACAAAGCATCTAGAAATCCTTCCCTCAGGACTCCTCCAAGCATCACTAACCCTATTTAAGCAACCCCAAGTACTCATCCCAGATACAGCCTGATACTACTCTTTCTTAGCGATTCCTCAATCTCATCCTTTACCATAAACAGTTCCCAATCACCACACATAGAACCTAGTCCCCAATTCTGCAATCCCTTAGACATTCCTCAACCAATCATCCTCGATGCCGCCCACGATCCGCTCCTAGACTACCTAGACACCTTCCTTAGCTCACCAATCCATCTCATAACACTTCCCTTCGAGAGTCCCTCCGATCCATTCTTAGCTAACTCATCCACCTCTAGAACTACACTAACCAACTATACTTGCACCCACTACCTACCGACACTTCTAGCTAGGACATCTTCCTTGAAATCTCACCATGCTAACTCCACTCTTCACCTAAGACCTACCTGGAAGCTCAAATATACTCACTTAACACTATCTCCGACAAGTCATAACTCACTCGTCTCTACCCAAGCTAACACATCCCTCATGCACTCCATCTCGCACAACCAATGACCAACTCGAAGACCTCAATCTACCTGCCATTTCCCGATCCGTCTCACCAAGGAATCACTCGACTCATGCACAAGAAAGAAACACCACCACCTATATAACTCATAACCGATTTACTAGCAGGTCAGTGCACGTAAGCATAAAGGCACATCATCACAGACACAAGTTAGTCAGACAATTATTCACTACCAGCTCAGCATATCAGTCATCACACATTCATTTAGTCTATTCCAAGCCTATCGCACGACACCAATTCCAATTCGCATAGGAGAGAACGTCACTTTTTGAGTCATCTAGGAGGATTACGTCTGCAACCGCCATCTTCGAAAGGCGCTCGTCTTTTGGTGACGTCGATTCTAGGGTCCATGGGCCCACCACGCTTCCGTTGCGCCACTCTGATGCCATTCGATCGCTTGTTTTCTCTTCTATGTCGATGTCCATCAAGGGGATCGCGAGGGGTTAGAAGTCACGGAGATAGAGGAGGGCAAGGGAGGACAACACGACTTCCTTACGGATTCAGACATAGACCAGGACTAGAGATGCCGAGACTCAAAACAAGACGCGAACTCGAGAGTTACAACAATGCCCTTAGGGTATTCTATGAGGTTACAAGTGCGGGAAGCAAACACGTAGCAATCACAAAATATCTCAATCATATTATTCCACACTATCATGTACCTATTAAAGGAATAGCGTCCTATGCATCCATAACGTTTCACATAATCAACTTTACATGCACACGGGACAGGCTAAAACTTATCATCTCATGCACTAATCATGCTTGACATATTAATATCATGTATGCACAAACCGACAATAGACATATGCAGCATAAGTTATATATATGACATAGAGAGATATCACATGTATGATCCATTACTCACTTAGTGTACACATAAGTAGGTCAAAACAATGTGGGTTCCAGGTAAGCATGTTAAGATGCACTCTAATAATCGTGTCAAGGGGTATGGTTAAGTCATTTGGGCATAACAACTATCACATCCAACACAACCATATACATGTAGTATGACAAGTATGGCACATAGATGCATGATGGTCAATAATTAGGAGATGTATATCCTACATGATACTACCAACACTCATTAAGAAAATACATAGTCAATGAGGTTCAATTTGATTAACTTAACATGCTCAAAAATTCATTTCTCATGGCACTCTTACAAGGAGGGTTGACCACACTATCATGGACCTAATTCAAAGGAGAGTAACAATGATGGGAATTCATAGATTCGATATATATATTCGTTCATAAGTGCGATCATGCAAGTTATCAGACAAGTCATGCTGAAATATACCAACACACCATGTCATACAATCACCGACTCATCACCCTGTTTCCCCGTGGGACGCTAATATGACTCGCTCGGTATGACACAAGGACATTCACACTGTTTTCGAGATGAGAGGGTATAATTTGTGTTTAGACTCTCGTGGTAAGAAGACACAGTTGATCAGTATAAGAACCGAGAAGGATAACTCCATAAGACAAATCACTCCTAACTCGAAATTGTTTCATTGATCACCCTCCCTAAAACACTCATGGATTTCCCATATCCGACACACCCCCGGAAGTAGCTAGTTGACCGACCCAAATTTTCCCGTGGAAGACACCAACCTAAGGTACGTGACTCGATAGAAGCATTGGTGGTGGGATACAAAACAGGACTCGAAACGGGGAGAGCGGATGCTCTTCGACCCTTGCTAACATGCCTAAATGTGTTGATGGGACGGTTGACGGAGTCAGAATCATGAGGGGTTTGAATTATGGAAGAGATATTCCGACAAGACAGGAGTTCCAATGACATAAGAACAAGGTATTCTCCCGCTATCCCGTTTGTATAGTTATTCAATACATGATTCAAGTGAAGGTATACTGATTAGTTCTCTACCCTAAGCACAATAGCACTCAGCATGGAAGCAATCAACGATCAAGCTATCCTATGGGCCGCCCTTCGAGGGGCGACTAACCTGAGGGGCAAAACCTAACGGTCTCTACTTAACTCGCCACTCCAGCCACTACGACGCAAAGCCTTGGAGTCTTGTAGGCCCATCTGTAAAGAAAAAGCTATATTTTTGCCTACCCGTTCCCAACTACATCCAATAGGGATGGTCTAACGCCTTTACTACCCCTTCGTTTCCCTTTGTTTGATTACCGGATTTATAGAGTCAAGTTCGTATTTAGTCCATTTGAGTTAGCCATATTAAGTTCATTTTGCCCTTTCTAAAACATTTTGGAAACCATTTGAAAACCTTGGGCCATTTTCAAAACCACTTCAACCTATCATACTCGGTTTGCACAACCTCAGCTCTGATACCATCTTTGTAACGGCCCAGGATTATGATTCCCGGGTTACGTTTCGAGGGATGAAACCCCTCGTTAGGATCTTGCGCCCCGAGTACAGGTTGAAGGTTTGAAATTCTATCCTAACATTTTGAAGTGGGATTTCATACCCAAAATTCGAAGGGATCGTTGGAATCCCCGGGGAAGTCCCCTGTACCTGTCATAAGTCTAAGCGTGGAAAACCAACAGTCATGCAAATAGTAGACTCAAGGGGTAATACAAGAGGGTGACACGGCAGAGCCGAGTCAAAACCAAATCAATAAGCGTATTTATCGAAATTTAATATACAATGTTAGTGGGGTTAGACCATTTCTTTGAGATCGCCCAAGAGAGTTCCCACGTCACGGAAACAAGGAATAATCATGCTGCAAAACAAACCTAAAAAAAATGTATGCGGGGCGGTGTCAGATCGAAGCCCTACGCAATATAATCCCAAACAAGCAGACATATACACACGCTAGTCCTAATAAAGATGCTTCTAGATGCAAGGCGGAATATTAGCACACTAGCATGGTCCTAAGATCAAGTGCATAAATATAATAAGGCCTTAACACCGAATACCAAGTGGTATATCCCTCTCCTACCTCCACCCCCTTCCGATAGGGCGGAGACTGGCCAGCTCGTGAATGCATTCATTCATAATCGGGCGGCACGCATGCCCAACCCGCTCCACAATAAAGCCCGCAAGCATCTCATAATATAAGGAAGTTCATGACTCGATTGACTCAGGACGGGACCCGATGAGACTAGGTCGTCCTATAACCCTAGCAATGACTCTAGTTACTTCACAGATAACGGTCGTTCTGTTTACAAAAGCAATGAGTAAACGAATGCTCAATCATGAGTGCAATCCTAGCAGGATACTACATGACATGCTTTATTATGAATGCAAGCACCTAGTATGCACATGGCTACAAGCAGGGAGATCTCTTTTCGAATCTGAGTGAGCTCATATAGGAACTCACCTGGAGATGCAGAACAGCAAGGTAAGCATTACGATAGATTAAATATCACCTAGATACATATCAGAATACATATATAAGTCTACGTCTAACCATTCAAGCACTGAAAGCATATATACATCATTAAACAAGAATAACAACCATATCACAATCATCATTCCATCAAGTTCAACCACGCATCTCATTGCCACATTCCGTAAGACCACATCATTCTCATCATTTCATTCAACCACATTCATATTTCCGCAATAATAATCCGCATAGCCATTTATCTCAAGTTGACCATATTCATCCTAGCTCATAAGCGATAAGACAAATGATACATAACTTAACGTCTCATCATGCTATTAGTCAACCAATCATGCCATTAGTCCACACAAGTCATGATATTAGTCAACCAATCATATCAACATGCTAGTTAGTCATCGAACAAGTAAGATTCCCAAGTTACTTCCAAAACCATTTAAAATCCGAGTCAAATAGTTAGGGTTCCGATCCTTGAAAATGTACATCAAATTCCTTTTTTGAGTTAGATCCGATAATACCTTTTTAAATCTCCAAGTCTAATAATATCATATTTTTAAACCACAATAATAATATTATTATACTTTTAAATCTCATCATTAAGTTTATATAATATATAATATTCCATTTATTAATATATTTTATATCGAAAATATATATAGTCTTAGGAATTTTTTTTTTCCAATTAAACACATCATCAAATTCTAGGCCCAAGAGGAACAAAAGGCCCGAAACCCAACTTAAATCCGGATCCAAACAAAAACCCATTTCCAACTCTCTTTAAAAGGAACCGATTCACCCTATTTTATATATTAAAAAAAAACCGAACCGGTCCCATTTATTAAAAATAGAAAACCGGACCAAATTGGCACTGTTCATCTTCTCCCCCATCTGATTGTTTCGAAAACTTGAAAAAGGAAGGGGAGAGAGGAGCCTCGCCGGCGGGAACTGAGATCCGACTATTCAATCCAACAACAATGGGGCACGAATCTGAACAAGGAAGGGAAGAAGAGGAGGGAGCTCACCGAAATAGAATCTCGCTGAAAAAAGATAGCTCGACGAGGCTGCGTTTGGGCTCGTCGGTGTCGATTCTTCGATCGAGAATGCCTAGGAGAGATGTGGGAGGTTAAAGGAGGGACCTTTATTGCAGTTGGAGGTAAAAGGAAGAGGAAGGAGTGCGAAATTGATCCCTTACCTTTCGAAAATCAAAACGGGGGAAAGCGAGGTCGGAACTGCGCTCGGACTCCGGGGAAGATCTCCAGCTGCTGCTTGTAGGCTCCGGGGAGGCGTAGGAGGGCGCTCCTACTGCTGGCTCGGGGTTGGAGAACGAGGACACGAAGGTGGAGCTGCTGCTGCGTTCTCGGCGAACAGAGAACGGGGCTGCGGTTTCAGGAGATTGGAGAATGGAGGTGACGGTGGTTGCTGGTGTTGGAGGCGACTGGTGGTGGTTCTGGCGTGTCGTGGTCAAGTAGTGAGCGTTTGAGAGGAGCTGGGAAAAAAATGAAAGAGAAGAGGTGGGAGATTTCTGAATTTGAAAATGAAATGGAGTGAAATGGGGCTGCTTGCTTTATGACGAAGAGAAAGATGTTTCCAGCTGGTCAAAGCCATAGGTTATTGTTTGTTTGCCAAATGAAGTGGAATCAAGTAAGAGAGGGAGGGAGGTGTAGTGCTAGCTATAGCCTGCAGGAATTGGACCAAGAAAGAGGAGTTATTTGTCATCTTTCCACAAATTGGGTGTTATGAACATAAAGAGAGGGGAGGCAGCCAGCAGGTGCCTGCAATTGGATTTTGAAATGTGGTCAAGGTAAATTGGCGTGGGCTGCGTGGGAGCTGCTACTTGACAAGGGGAGAGGGAAAAAGAGCTGGTCAATCTATGGAGGAAGAGACCAGGTTTAGAGTGGTTCCAAGACCTCAATTTTAAAATACCCGAAATAAATTTTTTTTTTTGAAACCCTCTTTTGATCTAATCTCGACTCGTTCAAAATAAATTTTAAAATTTTCAATCCAAATTATCGAGTTTTCCGTTAATTTCCACTTTTAAATTCATTTTGAATTTTTTTTTTCGCAAATTAGGATTTGAAAAACCGAGCCTTTACAACTCACCACCCCTTCATCTATTTTCATTAATTTATCATTAAATATATTATATTTTAATATCTTTAAACTCAATTTTGATAATAAATATATTCAAAATTTGAATTAGAGTGCTCGATTATATTTTAGTGATCATTTTATTTATTTTTAAAAAATAATAATAAATAGTTAATAATTTTCAACTTAAAATATGAGTTTGATCTATTTTATTTGTTACACGTAACTTTTTTCTTTAAATTTACCTAAATTTTAAAAAATTACGATATCAATTAATCATATAACTGAAATATAATTATTAAGATAATAATTATTAAGATAATTATTAATGATAAATTAATGAAAATAGATGAAGGGGTGGTGAGTTGTAAGTAAAAAATATTTAAAGGGTGGTTTTCTGTAATTTTGGATTTAAGGGGTGGTTAAGTTAAAACATCCATATTTAAAGGGTGGTTTTCTGTAAATTTCCCTATTTATTATGCCTTCTTTCTTTAGACAATGAGTTCAGAAGAGCTTCGATGAAATGTGCTTTGTCCAATCACCTTTGATATATCCCTCTTTCACTTGAATGACACATGTTGAATTGTCTTCATAGTTAATGGCTGGGCTTCTAGCGATTGATCTTAATCTACATTCTCTTTGTATATAACCAATTATGGATCTCAGCCAAACATACTCCCTTCCCACTTTATATAAAGCAATTGTAAAGGCTTGGATTTTCAAATATATCCTAATTTTCGGGAAAAAAATTAAAAATGGATTTAAATCGGATATTTCAAGAAAAACTCATCCTTAACCTAACAATCAGATTTAAAACTCATGGGACGGATTTTCGATCTAAAATAAAATTTTGAAAACTAACTTGACCTGGTGACATCCTTCCTCGGATTTTGGAAAATCTAATTGAGCGAGAAAGTGGAAATGGGGAATCTAACCCCGGGAAACTAATTTTTAGGACTAACATCGGGATTCGAACTCGTAAGGTCGGACGAAGACCCTCGCTCTCACTCTCCTAACCCTAGCCGATTCATCCTCACCCAAACCCCAACCCTTTGGAGCCTTGAGACCAATTTGAATTTGAGTCAAAGATACCTTCCATATTTGGGTGAGATACCCACACTCTCCTTTTCCCTTCTCCCTTCCTTGCACCCCAGATTTTAGGAAGGAGACGAGAACCCTCTTATCCATCCACATCTTCAATCTCATCTCTTAAGGAAACAAGCTTGCATCTCTCACTCTTATTCAAACAAAGCCAAACACAAGAGAAAACCCTAAAAGCAAAACTTATCCAACTTGAAGTGAGAAAACACAAGAGAACCCTAAACACCTCCCACTCCCTCCTTGTGCCGCCACCACCACTCCATCTCCAGCCACCCATCACCACCACCTCCAGCCACCTCCTCCACCACACAACCACCACCAAAGTCGCCTCTCTCTTCCTCCTTTTCCCCCTTTGTCGAGAAGCCCAAACACCACCCACCTCTCCCTCTTTCATCTTTCTTGCAAGCAAGGAGCTTCAACAACTCCCTCATTCTCCCCTGGAGTAAAGGAGATCCATTGGAGCCACCCAACAGCCCCAGAAGATCAAGATCGAAGCTCTGGAGCCTCCCTTGCCCATTTTCGGTCCTAGAAAAGTAAGAAGCTCATTTTCTCTTCCTTTCACTTCCCAATCTCCAAAGTTCTCTCCTCTAACCCCTCTACTAACTTCCCAACCTCCTCAACGAGAATAGTTGGAATGAGCTCGAAAATTACCGCTCGAGCCATCCCGAAGAAGAAAAGAAGAAAAATAAGAAGTTTGGGTGAGCGATCTCTCTTTCCCTTGTTTTTCACGTATAAAAGGGTCACTGACATGTTTCTGTGGGTTTTGGTAAGAGTCGGAAAAAGTGGGTAAGGCTAACAACAACAATCAAGGCCAAAAAAGGGCCCAAAACCGAGATCCTGGCCCAGACTCACCACTGCGAGTAAGAACTCGCGGCTGCAAGTCATAACAGAACCCTAGGGGTCTGACTCGTCGCTGTTAGATTTTTACCATTAAGGGCACGACGCGAAATGTTACAAAACCCCAAGGGCACCACGCGAAATATGCAAAAGAGTTGTATACCTCGCGAAAATTGCAATACCCCAAGGGTACCTGGCGAAATTTCTGATTGAAAATTTTGGGCTCAAGATATATAGATATATATATGTGTAAACTATTAATTGGGCCCCTTTAGAAGTTGGGCCCAGGGCAAGTGCACTTGTTGCCCTACCTTATGGGTCGGGCCCGGGGTGCATAAAGGGATAGTAGACTTGTCCCGTTTTACCTAAGACTCTTGGTTAGTCTTGTCATTTGTAATACTTTTGGGTTTAGCCACCATATCTATATACTAGTTTTATTTTACCTGCACTCTTGTGCAGTTGATTAATTCATTTTATTATATTAAAAATAGGGGTATTTGCAAAACTAACCCAAAAACCCGGTTGGGTTTGCACCCCATATCCCCTATCCACATTAGTTGCAAAATTAACTCCTAACCCCTTAAAAATTTGCACCCCAACCAGTTACAATAGAGGGAGAGACCGACTGCATTTATGGAGGAGAGAGAGTGAGATGTGTGGATGGGGAGAGAATTGACAGGTTTTTACAAAACCTGTCAACTCAACTGCCTATGAGAGAGGGTTAATAAAGGGGAAGGGGAGGCCTAGAGTTGCTCTCTCTCTCTCTCTCACACACACACACACACAGAAATTCGAAAACGGAAGGAAGAGGAGGAGGGAGTTCGAAGAAGAACAAGAGCAAGTCTGCAGAGGAGAAGAAGAAGGGGACATCAAATAGGTCGAGTGGAAGAACCAAATGTGTTTGTCATTGTTTAAAATGCGATGAAGAACGAAATTTCTATTCGAGGTTCCCTCTGTCATGTAAGTAGTAACTATCGGCATGTAAAAATCAAGGGATGGAAAGTTTCTGAACGGGGGTTTTGACGAGGGGGATAGAAGGGAAATTGGGGGAAAATAACAGTTGGTCTTGAACATTGGGTAAAATTGGGGATGGTTGGGGTTAAATGGAGGGAAATGGATATATTAGTTGTAGTTAGATTGGGAAATTGGGGGAATGGGGGAAATTGGTGAAATTGGAAGAATTGGGGATTTTGGGGGAATTGGGGAACGACTATGTGGAATATGAAATACCAGGAGTAGGGCGACTTGAAAATGTTTAATGTTGAGATACCTTTGAACATTTAATGGATTTGTCGGCACTTTGGTTTCTATCATGTTTGTAGTAGTCAAATGTCATGTTTATAACTCTTCATGTCATGTGAAATTCGAAACTACCTCGACATTTGTTCTGTTGAACCTTGTAAAAGCTTACAAAGTTTGCTTTGAATGCGGAGACGTTTGATATGTTTAGGGGCGACTGACATGTAGCAGTTGGTATGTATAGGGTGGGAAATGGTTTGCAGCGTCGTTATTGTCATGTGTATTGAAACTGGTGTCATATTAGATAACCTTATTGTCATGTGCATTGTGACTGGTGTCATTATATACAGGCTTTGTGTGGAGCATCGTAAGGTTTTGCTTCCCAATTTTGCAGGATACACTACTATAGAAAAGGGAATATAACCTGGATATTTATAACCCGGTTATGGTCCGGCTTAATGGTCATCAGGTTATATAGTTGGGTACCTATATAACCCGGACTCAACATCCGGGTTATTTTCTTTCAAAAATCTGGTTACCTGCATCCCTTATACATCAAATCTCCGGGTTATTAGGGGTAACTATATAACCCGGATGTATGACATGTCTGGGTTATAAAGTGGAATTATATAACCCGGATATATTGTATTTGGATTTCAAATTTATCCTATATAACTCAAACCAATGTCCGGGTTATGTAGTCGACTAATTTTTAAAAAAACTATGGGTTCTACCCGATTCATTTAATTAATCCGGGGAGAACCCATATGGTTTCCTACTCCGGTCCATGTACCGAACCGGCTAGGAAACCCCTTTTATTTAACCAAAGAACAAAAACAATTGGTTCTAGAAAATATATTAAGCATTCACGTTTTACAATTCAAAACTAGCCAACACAATCATTCCAACGAGCAAAACACAACAATGTATTTTCTTACATTTTTTCTTCCAAAATAATGGAGGGGTAAAATGTCATACAAAAGTGTTTGATTTCGACAATTTACTCTTGTACAGTTGAATTTGTAATGGGGCAGTAGGCTCTTCAGCTTCACTGGATGGGTTCCACCCAACTGACTTCATATCTGGCCAATCACCACAACACCCTAACCGTATGTATATATTCTTCTTCCCTGCCAAAAACACAAACCAGAGAATAAAACATGAGTTCTTAGTCCAATCATCCAAAGGACTTAACATAGCTAGTTTGATTATCATGAAATTTTAGTAAAGGAAATAATATGAGTAGCGAGATATTCTGTATTTTCATGGCTATAAGCATATATCATTAATATATGTTCTACATGTTCCCAAGAACACAAGTGCAAAGACATGATAACGAAAAGAACGACCTAGTTTCTATGTAGTGCCCATTGCTATAGAAGCATTCAAATTCACAAACAAAAGTTATTAACACCTCTAGATAACAGCGAGCCTAAAGGATGCCAATAAATAAATAACCATTATGCATGAGTACCTGGAGCTTCTTCTCAGAAAGGACAAACTGTTTCAGAGCACCCAAGGAAGCCTGTGATAATATACAAGAACTATCTAAGGCACTACAAGCAATAAACAACAAGAAGTAGCAATAAAAAAAAACCTAAAGTTAATGTTGGTTTAAGAAAGGAAGTGAGAGATTACCGAGAAGTTCTTGGCATCAAGGATAAACAATAAACACCCCTAAAATTGTAAGGAATTTTTCGCCCTCAACAATAACACGATTTTGAGATCTTATTACACGGTGATAGCACCAGTTTTTCCTTTATCTTTGCCTGTAATAATCATAGCCTACAATTATGCAACTAGGGGAAAAAATCATACAAAGACTTCAATAAAAACAAGGCAAGAGAAGGATAAGAGGACTATCGTCTGTTGAATCATTATATTTTTTTCTCACCATATTCCAATTTTGTTTTAAGCTTTTGAGGTGCTGTCCGACCCATTGCATAATGGAAATGAATCAGTTCTCCTCTTAATGAAAATCATGAAATAATATGAAAATTCAATTCAAATTTATAAAATTCTTACAAGCTAAACCAATGCAACTTGTGACAGGTTCAACGTCCAAAATTTCCTGTATAATCAAATTGTGTCGAATTGCTAGTCCCGTGATTTCTTTTCTTTAAAGATAATGAGCAAAAAAAAAATGTCAGCCATCTTTGACTCTTCTCGAGGCACTATTAAAATCAAGAAAGGGTCTAAGGGATTGGCAACTAGTTATCTTGACATTTTTTCAAAGCGAGCATTTGTACCTCTACAAGAAGCTATGCAATTATTGACAACTAGTTATCCTATACCTGTGAAGTATGATGATACACTGCTGTAAGAAAAGCATATCAGCAATTCGTTAACGCATTACTCTAATGATGCTCTAATTCTAACATGAAAAAGATGCCTCTGAATCGAGTTTCCTTTCATAGAAATCATTGGACGTAACATACTCTAACTGAAGGCAATGTTTATCACAAATGGATTTCATGCTACATGTTAGCTTTTTTGAAGGACTATTTATCTCCTATCAATTTTCGTATAATCATGTTATATTTAAACAAACAGAAAAAAAAAGTCCATTGCTGCTTGGCTAGATTTTTTTAAATAATGAATTAGAATGTGTTATGTTTAGTCCTAGTAAAAAGATCCCACGAAGGAAAAAAAAAGAGAGGTTAGAGAAGGGGATGAGGGGCTAACAATTAAACCCCAAATTGGTTGCATTCAGGATTTCCCATTAACAAGATTGTAATTTATTTATTTTTCATTCTAGACCTAAATTTCACCCTAGGTAATGAACATTTTCCAACTTCATTGACGCCTAGTAAGAAGAATGAAAGAACTATAATCTATATATATGAAATTGAGACCGGTCGGGAAATTACTGAGGGAAGAGTATTCATGTGTGGAGCCCTAATTGATCAGAAGAACAAACGATTCAAATTCTAGGAGAAAAGGCGACAGATAGAAGCTTACGGTAAAATCGAAAGATGCTTCACTTCCAGTTGAGAAGAGCCATGGATAATTGAGAATTGAACTGATAGAAACTTCGCTTCTTCTTTGTATCGATCAATTCTAGGGGAGAGAACAAGATGAAAGCTCAAAATCTTCCTGGAGACCCGGTGCAGGTTGGAGGCGCTTCGCTTCTCTGTAATCGCATCTCCCGATTTATTTTACAATTTTAATGACCATAACCCGGGTGCTATATTTCAAAATATTTGATAAAAATATGGAACAAAATACACCAGATATTAGCCTATCCGGCGTATAAAGGTTCATCTTTGCGATTTCACACCTTTATAACCCACAAAAGACACACCCGAGTTATATTATATGGGTTATTTTCCCTATTCTATAGTGGTGATATCCAGCAAAGGAGAACATGTCGACTAGCCGCTCTGTAAAAAGGATTCCCCATTCCCAAACAACAGGCGAGGTATGGTTTGCGTAGTGTTAATCTACGAAATTTTGTATTGTCGATGCGCGACTACCATTTTCACCCTATTGTGCAGGTCATTTATATTGTCCTCGAGAACCGCCATTACAAGGGTCGGGTCAACCTGCAGTACGGGCAACCCTAGGTACTTGCCAATATCGACAATTACCTGAGCGAGGGGGACTGGAAGCGTTTGATGGCAGGCTCGTAGGCCGCAATCGCGAGGCTTGGTTCGCGTGTCCAGTTCTCAGCCCAGCTGGTCCACTACGTCCTTCAACGGCAGCTGCGGACGAGAAAGGAGAATGAGACCTATAGTAATCCTACATTAGTGTAATCTAGATTAAAGTAATTTAAACGACATATGTTTAAAACTATTGTAATCTAGTGTAACTTATTGAAACCTTAATTACCATATGTTAAAACATCAATTACAATTTTTAAATATAACTCTAGATGAGTGTGCAACCTTAATAATTTGTATTGTAGTTAATTTCTTGTAATCGTTCTTAATTATTATAATTATATTTGTTACTAATTTGTTACTAATTTCTTGTAATTGGTTGCGGACTGGAAGCGTTTGTTACTAATTTATTGTAGGTAATATATTTGATTCTTGTAACTAATTACTTATTACTAAAATTATTGTAACGAGCGGATTCTTGTAACCATAATTGACGATTGGACTTTGAGTTACAAGCAATCGTCCATATGAAGCAACCGTCCGCTTGGATGTCTTCGTCCTTCACCTTCGTTCTGATGGCTTTTCCAGTTCAATTCGAGGCGAGTGGAGGCCGGATTTGGAGTAGAGAAGGTGGAATCGAAGTGGAGGAGCCCTCGCAGAGGCTTGGTGAACCGCTTTGTTTTTTTTATTGATGAATGAATAAGTGGGCTGGGATTTATTTGCAGTTTGACGTGTAAGCAGATAGTTTTAATTAGATACCCAAAGCAAAACGACATGACACATATTGGAATCGACTGGACAAGAGTTAACGGAGAAACAGATTCACCGTCGACTTTGGATAGAAAATGGGGAAGTTTGCTTTCGATAAAAAAAAATAGAGAGAGAGAGAGAGAGAGAGAGAGAGAGAGAGGAAAGCAAGAGAAAGTCTATAGAGGAGAGAGAAAGTCTGCAGTTGAGAGAGAGGACAGGAGAGAGGGAGAGAGAGGGGTGAAAAAGAAAAGTAACATTGCAGAGAGGAGAGAGAGAGAGAGAGAGAGATTAGTGAGGATAGAACAGAGAGAGATGAAAGAGTGACAGTGAGGGGGCATAACCTTTATCAAAAGCAAGCTTGCCCATTTTCTATCTAAAGACGATTTATGTGTCCAGTTAAAACTAACTGCTTACACGTCAACCTGCAAATAAACCCCTACCCAATTGCTTCTTCGAAGTGAAAGAGTAAAAGTACAGTCACAGAGGGGAGATGACTCTTCCATCTCTCTCTCTCTCTCTCTCTCTCTCTCTCTCTCTCCTATCCTCACTGATCTATCCCTCCTCTGCAACTTTACTTTTCTTTTTTCACTATTCTCTCTCTCCTGACCTCTCTCAATTGCTTTCTCTCTCTCTATGCCTCTCTCCTCTATAGATGGGACTCTCTCTCTCTCTCTCTCTCTCTCTCTCTCTCTCTCTCTCTCTCTCTCCTTTTCCCGCCTCCCACATTCCCTCCCTCTGCCTGACGCTGCCAGGTGTCGCACAATGCAAGGTTGCACCCCCCTCCTTTACCTGCTACCGGTTGCAAGGGTTCCCCCAATATCCGGTTTCACCCAATTAAAAACCGGGTTGGGTTAACCCTACAACAAATCTGGATTTTTGGATTATTTTTTGCATTTTCCTCTAAAAAATATTTATTATTTTTTATTAAATTATGAAGGTTTAAACAGTTTATTTGAAATCCTTTTAATTATAAAGGTTTTAAATGCTAAGCATCCATGGTCATTTGGTGTATTTTTTAAGGGGCCGATTAAAGGTAAAGTTTAAGTGAAGTTTGGGAGTCATTTGGTTAAAATCAATATACAAAGATGTAAATAATTATTGTTGATTATAATAAGATTTTACAAATTAGATATATTATATATTATTGATCATCTTTCCATGTTTTTTACATTTTAACTTTTTTCCCTCTAAAATTAATCTGGAGATTGTAATAAAATCGATATTATTTAAATTATATCATTTTTATTAATTATATCACATATTATTTAATGGTGACTCAATTTTAAAATTAATCTCTTCAGTAGTATTTATTTATTCAGTAAAAAAAATTCTTGTTTATAAGATATACTGAATAGGTCAAATTTCAATAATCAATAGTAAGAAAGATAGAACTTTTGCTTAGATAAGATCGTTCAGGCATATGTATAGAAATTTCTTTAATTTGTAGATAAAAAAATATAAAAAAAGATACGTAATAAATCCAAAACAATTCAAACATGTGAAATAAATTTGAAAATTAATCTAAATATTTATATTAAAAATGATAGGTTTTGTAACCACTTAAGATATCATGTTGAATATTTATATTAAAATTTAAAATTTAATCTTCAATTAAAATAGACACATAGGATGACACGTGTGTAAATAGATGATGTAATCGCATGACGTGACTTAAATATATTGGATCATCATTAATTGGCGTGTCAAAGACCCGGGCTAGATTGTACCAGAATACGACACATAAGCGAATCGCACCAGAGTCCGCCACATAGGATTTCCACGTTTCTTTTTTTAGTATGGGTCTTGTTAGATACACCGCAAATGATACTTAAGGATTTGCACGTCCTTATTAACGTGCATGCAAGTCGTTATTAACGTGTAAATGTGGTGGGTGGGAAAAAATGCACGTCGGCCTGCACGTCATTAACAACGTGGAAGAGTGCATGTCAGTTCGGACGTGCAACACTGCACGTCATTAACAACATGCAAGAGTGCAAACCCTTCTTAGGGTTAAAGGCTTAGGGTTAGGTTTAGGGTTTAAGGTTTAGGGTTTACCAAGGGTTTAGGGTTTATGGAATAAAAAATGATGGGTTTAGGGAAGGGAGGTTTAGGATTTAGGGTTTAAGTTATTCCGAGCCTTGGTGAGTTTTATTGGCAAGTGAAAATTAAATGGCAATCAATTATTGTTATGGTTTTCATTCAGATAATAAGCGAATAATGTTACAAGGCACGAAAAAAAAGGTTTACATCCATAATTGTAATAGACTCGTGGAATAAAATCTAGACAAAGTGTACAGGGCGACCGGAATCGACACGTAAGGCTCGGACTCTGTAAAACTGAGCTTGAAAAGGAGCATCACATCCTTCAACGCTAGGTTGATGATGTGCAGCCCATTCTGGCGCAAGCGGCGGAATAAGAGCATTAGGACGCAACCAGATCTATGAGAACGGAAAATTAGAGTTAGAGTATTGACATATAGGTGAAAAGTAAGAATATGTAATATAATACATTTGAAGTCGTACCGCGGAAAAATGGTCTTGGTTTCCGATGCAGGCTAAACCAATGGTTGCTGATTTAGGGTTGTCGCCAGGTGTCGACGAGGACATTGGGAGACATGTGGAATCTGATATACCGTTGCAAATAATAAACCCATGATGGGTAGCTCTATCCAACGTCTCCTATCACCATGCACAGGTCCCGCCCATCTCTGGTTGTCGACGAACTACTAGAATGAGTACCCTCCCATATAACAACCGACGTAGAGATCGGCGTTGACGCGATCGTGGGATTTGGCCTGTACTTATTACCTCATCATGACGACAAAATGTATTAAAATACTTGCCAGCCTTAGCCAAGAAGGGTTGTGATTAGATTATTGATTTACTAGTCCAAGAGATGGGGGTGATGCATTTGGCTCACGAGGAATTAATTTGTTATACCGTCGTCTTTTAGAGGAAGTCAGGCGATGTTCTTATCCCAAGAACGTTCTTCTCCGATCAAAAACCTAAAGAACTCAACTCCGGGGGCTTTAGGTCGGGGAGATATTCAGAGCTCTTCTTCTTCTCTCTTGAATCAGATCCTTGTCTTTGAGGCTAGAGGGGGGTATTTATAGGGAGGCCAAGCGAGCAGCTGGCTAGTGACCTCGTGGTCTAACACGGGACACGTGTAACGTATGCCCTCACGCTAGGGTACTAGGCTTTACATGTGGGACTGTTGGAGGAGAGGTGCTTGAACCAACGAGCTGCTTGTCTGGGCCCCGAAGAGCCACGAGGTTTTTATGGGACCTGTTATGGTCTTCATGAACGCTTACGTCGAGATACTGATCGCGAGGCTATTTAGGATGAAGACTCTTAGGGTGTTGAGTTGGGTCGGGATTTGACCAAGCACTCTACTCGCGATGAATCTTGACGAGGGGCCAGATGTCCTTTGCGTTGGGTGGCCTATTTATGATGTCATATCTTTGTTAATTAGTAGGTCTATTTTCTATGGCATCGTCATATCTCCTCGTAATCGGATCGCGAGGGATACATCGTTCGCGATTAGGTTTCGATAAACGCGATGCTTCCCGCCAAAAACTTATCTTTTAGATGGGTCGGGACTGGGCTTGGTGTGTTTTTTCGGCCCATTTGTGGGAGTGACCCCACGGAGACCTATAAGTGACGTTTTCAACCCGAGCCATTTCATTTCACATTCCTAAACACAAAGTTCAAAAAGAGAGAAAGAGAGAGAAAACCGAAGGGTTTCTTGTTTCCTGAGAGACGTAGCCGGCGTTCGGTGGTGGTTTATTTCTCAGTTTTCCAAGCTCCCCGGTGCTGATCCTTTTTTTACTTCTATCGAGTAAGTGCTTCTCCGATTTTCTTCAAGTTTTACTTAATTTTTAAGGTTTGTACCTGTAATTAGGTTTTGAGGGCAGAGGGAATGACACCTTAGTGGGAAAACCGCCTACCTCCGGTGAGGAGCATGTCGGTTATAAGGCCGACGTTAGGGTGCTTCCTTGGCGTCCCATTCCTTCTCTTTTTCTTCCCTTTTCACTTATAGTCAACTTTCCTATGGGAATTTTAAGTCATCCGGTGGCAGTACGACGGTGTTGGGGTACGTAGGGTAGTGTCGAGGAGTTTCTGACAGTGGTGGGTGGATGAGGCTTTTCGGCTCCCTTCTTCCTTGCTTTTATGGAAGTGGCTCCTCGAAAACCGAGAAACTTTATGGAGGAGACAAAAAGGCGTTTCTTAGCCGTCATCCTCCGGGGGGGATGTCTTTTCAGTGCCCTCTTGAGGGGCTCGTGAGGCGCCAACATAACCCTAGAAAGGGATTTTATGGCGCCAAATCTGTTTCAATCGCGATGCTGAAAAGGTCATTTCCCCTTGTTGATTTTTTCTTTCTTTACGTCTTTTCATGGGCTTTTCTTCTGAGTATAGCTTAAGATGTCGAATGAAAGTGATAGCCAAAACAGAAGTGTGGGTTACGAGGATGAGGAGGTTAGCTCCTCGCGTACATGGACGGAGACCCTAGCGCATGCTGATTCGAAATCCGCAGTATTTCCCGCTCCTCCCCCGCAAAATAAGAAGTCACGCGAGGTGAAGAGAAAGAAACCTAATCCCGGGGCTGCACAAAGCGCGAAGCGGCAAAGGATGGCTGGGTCTATCAAACGCACTTTGAAGAGAGATGATCCCGAGTATTGTCATACCTCGGAATCCATCAATGAACTGGGGAGGGGTGAGTCGTCTCGCATGGCCACAGAGAGAAAGAAATTTATTCATGTGGTACCAAGTGATTTTGCAGTGCTTCCCTATAAGCAAACGGAGGTGGACAATTGTAGCTTTTGCGAAGGCTACGTTCCCGCAACCCCTCCAGCCTTCCCCAAAAATTTTAAAGAGCGCGCGACTCCCACTGTAACTAAAACATTGGGAAAACAATCACTTTTCGAAGTTGAGCACTTGGAGATGATAGCTAAGCTTTATCCATGGCCAGTTCGGATAGAAATAGGCTTGGCTGCTAAGAAAGAGGGATGTTTAAACGCGTACAAAGATCACGTTGTCGTCCACCTTGGAAGCTTGCTTCAGGGGTTTCGCCTTCCTCTACCCCAGCTCTATTCTGAATTTTTGGCGCGTATAAACCAATGTCCAGCCCAGCTCGCCTTTAACGTGTCGATGTATCTTGCGATCTATATTATGCGGTGTGCCGCTATCAAGCATACACCGACGTTAGATCATCTTTTCTCAGTCTTTCCTTGAGACATAGCGAGGGATTGGTATCTGCTTCCCTATCTGGGAAAATAGTTGAGAGATTGTCCAGCAACTCGGGGTGAAGAAAGAAATGGTTTCTTGTTCGCGATCCAACAAGAACCTTCTTGAACTTTGTGACCCAACCTGGCGACTACGCTCCTCCTTCTAAAAATAAAAATATTGCGATGGAAAGATGGAGGGTCGCGTTTGGGGAGGGGGTCTCGTCGACACAGAGTTATAGAAAAGTCGTAACTCCGCTTCACCTAGAGATGGCCGGGCTCAGTCTTCCGCACCGTCCGAGTCGGTGTCAAGGTGCTTAGGCTTTTTATCATTTAAATCGCGATTTATTTTGAGTGACCTTTGCCCTAATTCTTTTGCGGCTATGTTGATTGATAAGGCAAGGATTTCTGCCCTGGCGAAGAAAAAAGGTGCCACCAGAACTGCTCTCACTATCACTCCACAGGAGGGTTATAACCAGTCGCAGATCGTACCCCGTGACTCCCCCCTCGCGATGAAGAGCACAAGAGGGAAAGAGCCTATTGAAGATAAGGAGAATGTATCGTCAGATGACATACCCCTGGCTCAACGTGGGCGAAAAAGGCCCAGGGAGGAAGTGGCGGTTAATAAGCTTCTAAGTGTCGAGCTAATCACCTCATCTAGTATCTCGATGACTGCGTACCAGCAACCTGGGTTTTCCCCACTTGATATTAAGAAACTGGTAATCCCTGGAAGGAGCTGCCTGGCTGAAAAGGATTATCTTCACAATCTGACCGACGAAGAGCTATTGGAACAGGGTCAGAAAACTGGGGGTTGGGTAACTTCCTTCGCGATTAATTCCTTCCCACCTATTTTATTTTGCACGCATGTTTACTATCCTATGTGTTGTTGTAGGGTACTCTGCAATGGTTTGAGCGGGCCAGACGTTTAAGGAACTATGACGACACAGTGAGGGGCTTAAAGAAAGTCAACAAGAGTCTAAAAGCGAAGGTGGAAAAATTGAAGGATGCAGAGCTCCATGAGGTGACTATCAACAGCTTGCGAGAGGCTTTAGAGAAATCTGGGAAGGAAGTGGAGATGGTGAAAGACGAGCTAGATGTATCGCGAGTCGAGCTCTCAAAACTCCAAGAGATGGGGTCTGCTCGTGAGTTAGAGATTACGCGCTCGAACGGCCGGGTTAAGGAGCTCGAGACTGAGTTGGAGGCGGTGCGTGAAGAGCTTATTAGGGTGAGATGGCAATTGGATCGCTTTACTTCTGGTGAAGACGATGTTCTTACCAAGAACACACTTCACGATTTTATGTTAAGCGACGAGGGTCAAGGGTGGTTGACCAGCTTCTCGGCGAAAGACGGTCGAAATTGGTTAGGCCGCTATCTTGAAAATGATGGGAAGGATGTCCTCTACGACAAGCTGACCGGTGCCTTCATGCATGGAGTGGATGGTGGGGTTATTCAGAGCGTTAATCGCTTTGCTCATCTTGGGGACTCTGTGAGGATGTTTCCTCCCAGCTATGATACCGATGATATGAAACTCGATGACCCTCAACGTGACCTTCCTCCGCCGCTCAATGCTTCTCTCGATGAAGTTGTAACCCTCGAGCCTCTTCCTGCTGGTGAGGGCAACTCCGATCAGCCTCGCGATGAAAACAACGACCCATCTGTTGGCGCTTAACCAGCCATCCTTCCACTCTTCATCAAATATTTGAATTTGTCGTGTTTGGGAAGCAAGTTTAAAACATTTCTGCCCGTGGTGTGAGCTTTATGCTTCGTTGTAGTTTGTATCCTGATTTTTTGGATGGGAAACATTTCGGCCCATGATAGGCGGTATGCCTTGTTATGGTATTTTTTATGTTTGTGAATACTTTATTTCTATTTTAGAATATATCCGTTTATGCTCTTTGTTTTTCTAGAGTTTAATCTATTGTTAATACTCTTGTTCGTTCGCGACTAGAGTTTAACTTGCTATTTATTTCTTCTTGTTGGAGGAATTGTTCGCGATACCCCTACCCATCCCCTGTCATTGAACGTTTTATGGAATGAATCGCGAGATGACAAGAAATAAGGGTTCGCGGAATTATTGCATAACGAAATGTTATAAGCACTTTTATTTGGTGCGATATAAAGTAGAAAATAATTTATATCATGTATATCTACATTTCTTCATAACACAAGTAGTCGGGGAGTACATCTCCGTTCTCTTCTGGGCCTGGTTGTTCTATGGTGACATCAAAGTGTGATTCTCCTTGGTTTTTGAAGGTGAGGCAACTTCCTATTCTTAGGTTGTTAGATGTCGCGAAAGACCGCCATCCTTCTGATAGAGAGAACCAGTCCCCTTCGTCTATTTCGACTAAGACCAGGAATTCTTGGTTTGAAGGAGAACATAGGATTATTTGGTCTGGTATGTCGTCCCCGAATTCTACAAAGATGTAAGGTAAGGGGAGCCTATGTAGTTGGTTTTCTCTGAGCATTATTCGGATGAACTTGGGATTTGGAAAAAAACATTGTATTTGTGATAAAGGTAGGTGGGGAAACTTCACCAGAATCCATGTCGAAACATGGCATTGTCTCTCCCTCTCTTTTTTCTGAGCGTACTTTGTTATGGAGGGGGTACTTTATTTATATTTGGTTGTTGCTTGTGGAGATAAGAATTGCTCTTCTAGGTTAGATTGAGGTGTCCTTATGCTAGGAGGTGCGTGCCGCGTGCTAGTTTTCCGGGTCGCTAGGTGTGGTTAGGTTTGCATGTCTGGTTGTTGGTGTTCTTTGAATAAGAGATGTGTTTGCCAGGTGGTTTTTGTCATGACTGTTGATCCTTACCAACCTCGTGGAGCGGATAAGGTGTATTTGCGGTGAATTTTGTTGTGTGTATCCTGCCCACCATCATAAATGGGAGAGTACTTTCGTATTTTGTGGTGCATTTTGGTAATAATGACGTCTTCCTTTCCGATAGATATCCCGGGTCGAGCCATTCCTCGTGTGAGAGGGTTCACCCGAGATATAGTGGTAGAGGAAAACTTGTACAGGCTGGTGAGTTTTTATTAAATAGCTCGGTTTGTAATTGGAAATTGATCCTTTATGAGGTTTTTATTGTTCTTGTAGCCGTTGCCGCGAGTGTATCGTGATTATGGTGACGAGGCCCTTGGCCTTGTACAATTATGGACGTAGGCAGATGAAGAATTTGCGGTGATGGCACATCAGGTTGGCCTGAGTTCGTAGTTTCTAACGAGCTTCAGATAGGAACACGTTTGATCTTTGAATATGAAGGGCACTCTTGCTTTGATGTTGTTGCCGAAATTGACGAGAGAGTTTCTCGACCAAATAAATTTGTAGTCAAGACCCCGCTATAGGATAGTGGAGTCAAATTCGTCCTCAGGAGAGAAGTCATCGATTCTAGGTTTGGTTGGTTTCGGGGTTCAGGGTGAAATACCCCAAATTATTTTTGGGCTATTTCTTATTTTTATTTAATTGAATAAATCTATATTATATTACATTATAGTATATCTTGTGAATTTGGTCATTTAATAAATTCACTTAAGATATAGCTATGAATTAGAATAATTAAATTATTCTGAAGAGTATAATATATGATGGATTTAATTACATAAATCATCTAAATACTCATATTATTTAATTTATAAAGTTAAATTAAATAATATCCTTCAGCACATCGTTCGCCTTCACGGTGTTCCTTCGTCCATTGTCTTTGAGCGTGATGGACGATTCATCTCAGAGTTCTGGAAGAAGCTGCATGAGGGACTTGGTACTCAGCTGAATTTCAGTACCGCTTTTCACCCTCAGGCAGATGGTCAGTTGGAGAGGACCATCCAGACATTAGAGGATATGCTACGAGCCTGTGTCCTGGATAGACCGACAGATTGAGAGACTAGTTTGAGTCTTATTGAGTTCACCTACAACAACAGTTGGTATTCATCCATAAAGATGGATCTTGTTGAAGCCCTTTATGGACGGAAGTGTCGATCGCCATTGTGTTGGGATGATGTGACTGATGCCATCCATATATGTCCGGAGCTGTTAGAGAAGACAGCTGAAGAAGTTGCGATGATCAGGCAACGAATGTTGACCGCTCAAAGTCGTCAAAAGTCTTATGCCGACCCTAGGCGTAGAGAGGTCAATTTTGAGGTGGGCGACAAGGTGTTCGTGAAAATGTCATCCACGAAGGGAGTTTTCCGATTTGGAAAGCGAGGAAAGTTGAACCCTCCATATGTCGGGTCATTTGAGATTCTGCAATGTGTAGGCAATGTGGCCTACCGCCTTGCTCCGCCTCCGTTAGCTCATCCAGTACATGACGTCTTCCATGTATCATTGCTACGGAAGTACGTGCTTGACCCGACCCACATTTTGAGCTATGAGGACATTGAGGTCTACCCCATCGGAACCTATGAGAAAGAACCGATGCAGATTCTAGAGCGACGAGAGAAGCAACTTCGCACCAAGGTAGTTCTGCTTGTCAAAGTGCTTTGGTCAAAGCACGAGACTAAGGAGTTGACTTTGGAAACTGATGAAGAAATGAGGAAACGCTTTCCTCAGTTGTTTTCTACTTAGCTCGAGTCGCATAGTTATTCCATTACCTCCTTTATTCGAATATTAATAAATAAGGGAAGCTTGGCAGATATCTTTTGTCATAGTTCCTTTGATTAATGTTTTGGATTCATCTTTACAACCTTACAGGTTTGAGTCAAAGTGGGGAATTGGTGTGTGAATTGGTAATATTCTAACGTTGAATTCCATATAACCTATGAACAATTCCCTACTAATATTCCTTTCATGTTATACATTCGGCTCTAGTATGTTGATACTTCTGATTCCATACCAAGTTGGTCAATCCGTGTTTTTATATATATCGAAAAAGAGTCGGGAAGTGCTCCTTATAGACTCTAGAAGGGCTCCTTTGTTTTGCTTATGTATAAGCAGGAATCATACCCGCATGTGAAATCAGTGATTAATGATCGATATGTCATACGTAAGGTCCTTCAGGAGGATAATTAGTAACTCTTTATGTAGGTAGGTTCACTTTTCCTAAATCTTGATAGTATTGAACGATCATAGGTTATATATCTCATCTCTCCTTTCCATGATCGAGCAACCGAACTCTCATTGGTAAAAAGCTTGAGAATAATAGTTTTAAATATAGATATGCGCGATTTATGTTTATGAAGAAGACAAGGACGCAAGGACGCAAGTGCTGAAGAAACGGACAACGTTCCCGTCGATAAACTAGAAGACGAAGACCCGCAACTCATCTCGTATGAATAAGGCTGGCTAGTTTTGTCACAATGGTTGCCTTCAAAGCCACCCGGGCCATTTGGCAACCTGGAAAAGGAAGCCAGATGGGGTTGAGACGAAAGCCAATGACAAGCTAGTTAACCCTAATTCTTATGTGATGCGAGTTCACTTATCTCGAGCAACGAGAGTGAATGTCAAAAGATGTCTTTCAAAATTTTATTATCCTTATTTTAGATATTTATAGCTATAGAGATACGTTATTTTCATATTAAAAAAAAAATTAAGCTTTGTCATCGAGGAGTTCGGAAAGCAATGAGTTACTTTGGATGTAATTCTCATCGCTCACGTATTCGATAAGTTCATTAAGCACACCATGCTTAAACTCTTCCTATTCGAGAACCATTGTTAGATACACCTAGCTCTGCTTTGAGCAATCTATGTCCTTTCATCTATTTCAAGGTTACTATCCTATCTTTAATTTATTTCTCGTTTCTTTTCTAAGTTTCGGGACGAAACTTTTTTTTAGTGGGGAGGTATGAAATACCCCAAATTATTTTTGGGCTATTTCTTATTTTTATTTAATTGAATAAATCTATATTATATTACATTATAGTATATCTTGTGAATTTGGTCATTTAATAAATTCACTTAAGATATAGCTATGAATTAGAATAATTAAATTATTCTAAAGAGTATAATATATGATGGATTTAATTACATAAATCATCTAAATACTCATATTATTTAATTTATAAAGTTAAATTAAATAATATTCTTCCCGCTAAAATGGAGAAATCTATCTTCTATTTCCGTCTTTATTCGCTTCTTTTATTTCTTTTCCTTAAAATCGATTATTTACTCTTAATCTCTATTTTTTTTGATTTAGAATAAAAAAATCTATTTTTTATTTAGAAGTAACAGTATAGATACACGTCAATTCTAGGGTTCCACAAACCAAACAAGCCCACCCCGCCTCTCAAAATCACCGTCCTCCTCATCTCCTCCTTTACTCCCATGAGCAGCCTCCTGACCACCATCACCGCACCTTGTTATCCATCCAACCACCACCGTCGGCGACCTGAGTCCGAGCCGACCACCGCTGCCCATCACCTCTGACCGTCGTCCTTTCCCGGAGACGCGCCACGAAGCGAGCCGTGAAATCCCCGTCCACCACTGCCGAGCCCGTCGGTGAACCTGAGTCCCGAGCCGTGACTGGCCCCGGTGACCATCCTCCTTCGCCAGCGAGCCACCTGAGTGCAGCCCTGCCCGGAGATCGCCCAAGGCCAAGGCCCTCGCTGCCTTCCTCTCCGATTGCCGCTACCCGAGCATCCGCCACCGCTTGCCACCGACAATCACTGCCTTGCCGCCGCCAATCGCAGCCCGAGCAATCGCCTCCGATCGCTACCTACCGCCGTTCATTGCCGCCGAGCCTTCGCCCTCGCTGCTAGCTCTCGCCGCCGGATCCCTCCGCGCCGAGCTCTTCCCTGCACCTGTACGGGTACAACTCCATTGAAGCGAAACGAAAGGAGTTTTCAAGCTCTTTTTACAAAATTGCAGAAACTCCCCCTTGTTTTTATTCTATTCTTGTTTCGGGACCTAATTTAATTATTTATTAAGTTAAGCGGCCAATATTTCTAAACTATTCGATTCTTGCCCATTTCAGCGACACCAAGAAATCTCGAAGCACTCACGCCGGATCCCGCTCCCCGAGGAATTCATATTGGTATATAATATTTAACTTTATAGAATTAATTCAATTTTAAATTGAGTTAAGTAAAGTTAATGGTATAAAATATCAATATTAAATGTCCCCTTTTCGTTGGATTCAATAGGTGCTAAAATCTCGTCTTGTTGTCGTCAACCGATCAACGAAGGTTAAGGCAAGTGATTTCGTTCAAACGCCCTTTGTGTGTTTCGTGATTCTTTTGTTGTGCCTTTTAAATTCTTCCGTGTCGAATGCGGCCCTGTGGCCAATTTCCTTGCCAATTTCGATAAATTGCATACCCGTCTGCTTGATGTAATTTATCTTTTTAATCATAAATTGGCATGAGTTAAATTAATGGGCAATTATTAAATGAATTATAGTATTATGCGAATTAAATGTGATTTGTTTGTTTATAACTCGAGATAAGTAAAGGTTGCCCATTTTCTTCTTCCTAAAGTGCATGATATTCTGCTTGTTCTTTCATGCAAACTAGTGGCATGTGATAGTAAGACCCTTTGAATTATCCATGATTGTCCCTGTTTGATTTAATGTCGTTATTATGATCACCTAGTATAAACTGTTTATGTATGATAAGATAGGCACCATGTGATGCTTAGTTATGATATGTTAAAATGCGCACCACGTGATGCGAATGGCTTTATGCCTTTGGCAAGTTATGCAGTAGACTGACTTGCAGGTTGTGGTTCGTTAAGCCACCGCCTTACAAGGTTTCATGAAACACCATCACGGAATGCATTCTCTGCGGGGTGATAAAACAACGATCTGATGTAGGTCGTGGTCCTTGTTAAAGGCCCGACCGGTACCACGTAGTATTATTATTATCGTTATCATTATTGTGATTATTATCGACTGTTAAATAGGTGATCATTTCAGTTATTATACTTATCAGCATCGAGTATAATTCCTTTTCCTATCTTATAATCGATCGTTATGATCATCCGAGTCATGTGTGAATTTTTACCCTTTTTATTCAGTTTCCCCTATAAATATTCGTGCCATTCCCTTAACCTGAGACATACCATTTTATGGTCACTGTAAGGTTAAAGTCTGAACATTTTCCCTATCATTTGCTAGTCTTTATTGTACTAACCATCCTATTTATTAGATGGCTGGTGTCCTTCGTTCTCACGAAACACCAGACCATATTCCACAGGTCTAGTGCAAGCAGCAGAGCAGGAGAGAGTTGAAGAGCAGACTGTCATTTATTGAATGTTTTACTACAAGTTTTGAACCTCTATAAGTTTCCGCATCGCTACTTGGATTTCAGTTATTTTGGAAGTTATTCCTACTTTATGGTTTTGGTATTTTTATGTTATTGTGATCCGATATTTTAAACTAGGATATTTAATTGACTTCCGCATATCTTATTTTAATTGCTTAAATTATCATCTTGTTTATGGGAGCATGGTTGCATGTCCCTATAAGCCTCAGGTGAATTCAAAGACATTAAAGTCTGCGGATTCACTGGCGCTGCAACACTCCTTTGGGATCTAAAAAAGGGTGTTACACAGGGATAACGGGAAAATGTGATGAGGGTTGTTGTTGACGTCGGCTAAGAATGGGTCGATGTCGAGAGATGGATAGGGAATGATGATTGGTGTCGGGTAAAATCTGTGCAGAATGTAAATAAAGAAATAAAGTAATAAAGGTGCAAACTTCTAAGGTAAGGGATCACCGCAATGATAAGCAAACACACAAAAGATAAGATAGAATAGTTATGTAATCACATTAAAAGATTAACCTTTCGCCTTTTCCAACAATTAGATAACCCTTTCAAGTAACCCTAATTGTATCTACCAATTTTATTTTTATAATTCAAGTTGTTAACATGAATCTCTATTTTTTTGAGTACGCAATAAACATATAAAAGGTAGTGGATGATCAAAACATAATAAATATCAAAATTTTACCTCAAGTGTGCATGACTATCGT
Source organism: Persicaria maculosa (assembly GCA_963922045.1). Taxonomy (NCBI): domain Eukaryota; kingdom Viridiplantae; phylum Streptophyta; class Magnoliopsida; order Caryophyllales; family Polygonaceae; genus Persicaria; species Persicaria maculosa. The sequence goes on from OY998256.1 coordinate 49,558,394, forward strand.
CGGGCTCACCCCGACCCTAGAAGGGGGGAACTAGAAACAAAACATAATAAAAGAAGCTAACTTCAACATTAAAATCAAACTAAAACTTACAAAATATTCCAATCTCGATCTTCCTCCTTCTCACCCACACGGCTCTCTCTCTCTCTCTCTCTTGAATGAATGAAAATCAGCCCCCTGGTCCGTACAACATCACCCAATGTGTCCATAACCTCGTCGCACAACGCGTCGAACCGAGGGTCAACCGTTAGGGCCCGTAGATAGCATTGGATCTCTCGAATCCGCTTCTCTTGATGAGGAGTGATAACTGCAGCCTGAGGCAGGTCCACCCATGGATCCATGGTGATCGGGTGGACAGGCGCTGGAGGGTCCGGATGGCGTGGCATGGTGGACAACACGTACGGCCGGCTATGAGATGCGTACCACGCCATGTAGTCATCAGTGACACCGGCCTGACAATCCTCGCTAGTCCACCTGTGATCACCCAACCGGTAGAAGCGAGCGTCGTCCTGGCTCTACCACCTGTCGTGCTCGGCGTCAAACCTGGCGACTTACCTCGGCATCAAGGAGGCCTCGCAGGTGACCTGCCTCGACGGGATGATGGGCTGCGGGACCCCCTGGACTCATCCAAACTGTCGAAGATACCTATCGGGCATGTATGGCTCCTCCGCCCCGCAGAATGTGATCGTGTCCGGGTAGGTGGACTGCCGGTACTCGCCGTCGAAGTCAAGATCACACCCAAAGGGCATCCACTCCACCTATAAATAAAACAAGCAGCTGTAAGTCACATTTACGAAATATATGTCATATATTTAGAGTTTCGGTGCCATACATCGGCAACGGTAAGGCGGTCGACCTCGTCCCGCATCCTCTTCACCTGCTCGAGCTTGCCCGCAACGTTCCTGCGGGTATGCACCTTCGGAGGAATGAACCTCGCATACCAGCGTCAATCCTCAACCCTAACCAGATCGCTGGACAGATCTCCACGGAAGCGAGTACACACATATCCAAGCCTTGACACAAAACACAATTTGGTAAGAATGAGAATAAAATATTACTAAACTATAAAACACATTTTGCGGTCTCGTACCTGTAGTAGCGGTGTGCATCCATCTAAACCCTTCGCCTTTACTCGGGTAGCCTCGCCTAGGCCCCTATACAGACATGCAAGGGCACCTTCACCCCATGCAATGTCGGCCGTCCGGAGGATGTCCCATGCAAGGCCGAACATCCTCCATGGAACCCGTCTCTGCGACTTGTCCACAAATAGAGTCGCAGCGAGAGCGATGGATAGGTACCCAAGGTATAGAAATCGACGTTGGTTAGGGTCATCTCCTGACTGCCCCCCACCCGTAAACATACGGAGACGCTGCTGCTCAGGGTCATCTACGGGTTCGGGGTCAACGAGCGGCCCGTGTCTCTCGATCCTTTTCTCCGTTAGCACCCCAACGAAGACGCCGTTAGCTTGTCTGTACGCCCTCAAGGTATCTGGGATGAGGTGGTAGTACTCGGCAACCGTGAGGATCAGCTCCACTTCAAGTAGGTGTGACAAACATGACAGGCCCTCAATCCGAATCCCTAGCAGGCAAGCTACGTTGTGTAGCGTGGCGGTCATCTCGCCCTACGGAAAATGGAAGAAGTTGGTCTCCGGATGCCAATGCTCCAAGAACGCTGTGACCAGGAACCCGTCCACACCCTCCCAATGAAGGGCTCGCAGCTGCGGGATACCCGAGGGAATCAGCTCCTACCACCAGGTCCCCGGGCCCTCGAAGACATATGGGTCAATAGCAGCAGGTGACTCGCCCGATGGTACGGTGGATCTTCAGCAGTGGCAAATCCACGGTCGCATCCCTCCACACCCTTTAGGCTCGGTGGTGCATGTAAGGCACCAGTAGATTGCCCGGAGACAAGTAATATGCCTCCTGCGCAGCCGGTCCAGCAGACTGCGCAAGGATGGGTGCCAGCTCCTGCTGCCCCTCCTCCCTCTCATGCTGCCCCTGTGGGCCCTCGTGGCCCCCTGCCCCTCCTGCCTCTCCTGTTTTTCGTCCACCCCATCTACGACGTCAGGGATGGTGTGCGGGAGGTCGAAGCCTCAGCATCATGGGTGGCGAAAGTAGAAGCCTCGTGGACGGCGGAAGTCGAAGCCTCGTGGATGGTGGGGGCAGCTGCGCAGCCGGTCTACCCCCATGGGCCGGTCGGCCCACACCAATATCAGTGATGCACCTGTCGAGTACATCGTCGGACCGCATCGAAAGTTGCTGCGCAGCCAACGAATCTCCGGAGGGGCGAAAATCAGGCAGACCCTGCTAGAGTTGTCATCCTCGTCGTACTGGTGGCTCCCCATGGTCTGTCGGGCGCTCTCTGCAGACAACATCAGATCATCTACTGTATGGGTCGACATCTCCTCTCTAACAACAGGTACCGTCAACCCCTCCGCTCCTCTCTCAACCATATCCTCCCCCACCCTCTACCCTACACTGACTGACCGTTGCCCGGTCGCCGACCCTAACAACCCGTAGGATACCATCAGTCCTTAAGAGTCTCGACGCCTGTTATTATGAAATGTTTAAAAGTATGTTACTTCCTGTATTACTTATGCTAATTCATTAGATGCAGTTGGTTCATACATTCGTAACTTGTTCATTCTTATAGTTCGTAACTTGTTATTTCGCCTTTTAATGTATTTTTAATGGTTTTTAATGCATTTCAATGGCTTTTAATGGATGTAAATGTCTTTTAACGTCTTTTAATGGCTTTAAATTTTTTTAATGGCTTTTAATGTCTTTTAATGGCTTTTAATGTCTTTTAATGTATTTTTAATGTCTTTTAATGGCTTTTAATGACTTTTAATGTCTTTTAATGTATTTTAATATCTTTTAATCTCTTTTAATGTCTTTTAGATATTGTTATAAAAACTATATTTTAATGTCTTCTAATGTCTTTTACATAATGTCTTTTTATGTTTTTTAATTTCTTTTAATGTCTTTTACATACACATGAAATAACATAACAACTATAAAAACTATATACTATAAACTATAAACTATAAACTATAAACATATAATAAATATTCCAAGTAATGAAAACTATATTATAAAACTATAAATATAAAATAACATAACAACTATAATCTATTAACTATAAAAACTAAAAACAATAAAAACTGTCAAGTATATACTATAAGTTTTTTTTTTTTTTTGATTAGGAAAAAATTCGGGTGGGCTGGCCCTACCCGGCAGCATCCTTGCGGATGAGGTCAAGAAGACCTGAGTCATTTTTAATATCGACTCCCTGGGCAGAGTGGCTAAGGTGTGCAACCTTATCCGCCACTCTATTGCCCATACGGGGAACATGAAAGAAAACTACTTCTTCCACAGTCGATAGCAGGACTTGAGCATCCGAAAGTATTAGTTCGATCTCCCAAGGGCAGTTAGATTTTCTATTTAAGTGGTCAATGATTATCTTGCTATCTCCTTCAATTTGGATCTTTTCTATATTGAGTTGCCGCACTTGTTGGATCCCTATTTTAAGAGCTAATGCTTCCGCTGTGAGTGGTGTTTGTTTGCCCAACCGTTCGTGGTGTATAGAAATTGGGTGGCCTACCCAGTCCCTAATAATGGCACCAGCAGAGCTGTCGCCATTAGAAAGGGTTGATCCGTCGAAATTGAGTTTGAACGTACCCGTGGGAGGCTTGCGCCAGGAAATTGTTTTTTGCTTCTGACTTTTTCTAGGAGGGTACCGACGAGGAGGGCGAAATTCCTCCTCGAAGTCAGCCTCAGCTGCAGATGTTTTATTCCAGTTATCTATATGAGATTTAATTAGTAGTAAGACTTTATCTTTTGGCGGGATTGCAGCCTGCTGAAAAAGATATTGGTTCCTAGTATACCACGTCGTCCACCACGAAAAAGAGAGGGTGGTCAGAGCAGAAGAATTTAGGCTCCTCCCTAGAAGAGATAGTATTGGCTTAATATCCCGAGATTGTGCAATCAAGCAGGCTATATTTGATTGAACTTGGGACGGAAGCTGGTGGATTGCTCGGATAAATGGACATTCCAAAAACAAATGGACCTCATCCTCTGGTGCCGCATTACACAAAGAGCAGGTGGAAGGGACAGACGTACCCCTGTTGGACAGCCTAGTAGCAGTTGGGAGCCCGTCCTGAGCTATTTTCCAAAGAAAGTTTATGACTCTCGGGGGGATATTACTCTTCCATATCCAGGCATTACTGTCCGGGAGGGATGCTGACTGAGCTGTTATCAATTTATATGCACTGGCAGTAGTAAACCAGCCACTTCCCTCTTGGAGTTTTTCTTTCCACCACTTCCCTCCTAAAATATAATCACTAATAGTTTCGTCCTGATTGTAATTTAGAGGGCATTCTTCCCTAGCCGAAAGAGAAGAGGTTGTGATCCAATTATCTGTCCAAAACTTAATTGATCGCCCATTTCCTACGGACCAAATAAGCCCCTTTTTGAATTTATCAATTAACGCAGACAACTTGGACCACTGCCAAGAGCTAGACCCCGTGTTTTTGTAGTCAAAAATACTGGCAGAACGCAAGTATTTATGTCTAATCAATGATACCCATACATTACTAGGCTCGGCCAGAATTTTCCACAACAGCTTCATCTGGAGGGCCACATTCATGTCGCTAGATTTCCGAAGCCCCAACCCCCCAAAAAGCTTCGGTTTGCAGATCCTGTCCCAGCAAATCAGCGGACGGTACTGAAGATCCTTATTCCAAAAGAACGAGCGGTTTATCTGGTCGAGTTCTTTGTGCAAAGCAGCGGGGAGCATGAAATTCTGCATAACATATAGCGGCTTAGCGGATAGGTTGGAGTTGATAAGGGTGGCACGACCTTGTTGTGAGAGGGCGTTGGCCCTCCACTTTGTCAATTGTTGTTTAGATTTACAGATGATATCTTCGAACGTGGTTTTGGTAACTCTTCCATTGATAATGGGACAGCCTAAATACATTTCTAAAGAATTTTCATTAGAAATATTGAGGAAGGTACGCAGCTCAAGGATCCTGTGGTTCGTAATACCTTTAGTGGCTTGAAAACTAGACTTATGGTAATTGACCTTTTGGCCCGACACTTTGCAGTATGAATCAACAATCGTCTTTACTTTGTTCCCTGCAACCAAGCTACCTTTCGAGAAGATTATGATATCGTCAGCAAAGGAAAGGAACGGGATCCGAGGGCCGTTATGTCCAATCGGGAACCCAATGTGTGTTTTATCTAGACTAGCTTCAGCAGCCAGTTTTCGAGCCAGAATCTCAGCCCCTAAAATAAATAGAAAGGGGGATAACGGGTCCCCCTGGCGGAGACCCCGCGTAGGATAAATCAGATCTGTAGGACCATTGTTGACTAATACCGAGAAAGAAACCGTCGTGATACATTCCATTACCCAAGAGATAAACGTGTCGTGGAATCCAAACCTTTGAAGCACCTTTTTTATGAAATTCCAGTCAACTCTATCATATGCTTTTTCCATATCAAGTTTTATTGCTAGCCATCCCTCCTGGCCCCTCCGACTTTTGTAAGAGTGGAAAATTTCATGAGCTATCAGGACATTGTCTTGAATAGCCTTGTCTGATACAAAAGCACCCTAAAGAGGATGTATAAGTTTACCAATAACTTTTTTCATTCTTTCAGTCAAGATCTTGGATATAATTTTGTAGACATTAGAGCATAAGCTGATAGGGCGGTAGTGACTGGTGGTCGTGGGGTCGTCTCTTTTAGGTAGAAGGGAGATAAAGGTATGGTTTATTTGTTTCAGCATTTTTCCAGAGTGAAAAAACCCTTTGACCGCACAGATTACAGATTTACCTACAATATCCCAGTATTTTTTATAAAATTCAGCTGTGAAACCATCAGGGCCCGGGGATTTGTTCCTCCCAAGGTTGAAAACCGCTGTTTTAATTTCCGTGTTAGATGGGAGTTTTATGAGAAAATTGTTTTCCTCCGGCGAGATGGAATGTTGTATAAGGTCCAGCAACTCACTGAGAAGCCTGTCGTTTATTGGTTCTTTCTTGAATCTCTTCTCAAAATCCTTTTTTATCTCATTCTTAACATTCTCTTCGCCCACAACCACCGTGCCAGAGGAAGAGGTGATGTTGCGAGTTTGTTTCCTGCGCCTTCGACCTGTCGCCACTCGGTGAAAATAAGCTGTGTTGGAATCTGAGAATTTGAGATGTTTGGTTTTCGCTCTTTGGCTCCAGAACGATTTTTGAAATAGTAGCAGCTTCTCTTTCTTAATGATGAGGCGCTTTTCCTTGCTTTGATTTGATTGAGGGTCAATCCCGAATCTAGAGGATTGAATATGTAGGAGCTCCGACTCCACCTCTTTTAATTGACGGAAGATGTTTCTGAAACTCGTTTTATTCCATTCTTTTGCCTTCTTTTTCAGGATTTTTTGTTTAAACATTAATTGGAACATGGCAGAGCCAGGGCAATTGGCTCGCCAGGATTGCTTAACTACATTACGAAAATCTTTCCGAAGTAGCCAGGCATTTTCGAACTTGAACGGTGGGGCTTTGAAGCTAGAATTAACCTCAAAAGAGATGGAAATTGGGCAATGGTCCGAAGAAGAGAAAGCACCATTATATGTGATCATGTTAGGAAAAGCTTCAATAACCTGTTGGTGGACAAGCACCCGGTCAAGCTTTTCACGGATGTTGAAATTTTCCTCCGGGTTCTTCCTCCATGTGAACGGATTACCAAAGGTGGGAAGGTCTAGAAGAGAGCATTCATTTTTGAACGAGATAAGTCGAGAAAATCTGGATATCCGGGGAGAGGCCCCGCCAAATTTGTCAGCACTGCAGAGGATCTCATTAAGATCACCCTGAACAATACACGGAATAGGTGAGTCGTTGACAATTGTTTTTAACATTTCCAAAAATGGTTCTTTTTCACTTGGTGTCGGCGGTGCATAGACAAAAAGGACTAAGATCGGGAAACCATCAAGCAGGCTCTCCAACCTAAGGCCGATAATACGCGGTAAGTGGATAGCAATGGAGATGTTAAAATTTAATAGCTGGTGAGATTTCCAAAGGACTCCTATTCCGCCGGATCGCCCGATAGCCGGTGACCAAGCCCCTTCATCAAATCCAATATTTCGCCACATCTTGTTGTCCGGAATGTTTTCTGTCTTAGTTTCCGCTAGTGCCATGATTTGAATATGTTCATTTTTACACATTGAATCAATTTCCGTCCAGAAAGTTGTTTTTCCTATCCCCCTACAATTCCAAAAGCAAATATTCATATATAACTGTCGATGATAAAAGGACTTGTTTTCGGAGTCCTTAAACCAAGATGATTTTTATGTATTATTATGCAAGGGGCCACCCCGGGTATTTTGAATTGAAAGTAGTTGGTGATGATCCGAAGGGCCGGACTAGGCCAAGAGACCCAACCGAAAGAAAGAGGCCAATCAGAGGCTTGAAATGTTACCTGATGTGTTATGGAGTTGTTTTTTAAGCAACCATTTAAGCCTTGGATTGTAATTGGATGGAATTCAAACCATAAAGTGCAATGAAAACCATTTCTGCCATAAACAAATATTGCCCAATAAATATCCCACGCGCACTTGTTTTCTACACCTGATTTGTCCAATGATATTATATGAGTACTGTGTACATTTTTGTATAGGAGCTCAAAGGCATAAGAATGGTTTAAACTGTGAACATGCGATATTTTAAAGACCCAAACACTTGTGCACCAAAGCAGCTGCAAGGATGTTATTAGAAAGATTAGGTATAAAGCAACTTTCTTAGCAACAAGTTCAAGCCATGGTTTTGAGTTCATAATGCATATTGTTTGAGCCGGCAGACTAACGATAACTTGCTTAATAACACTGAATAAATTACAGCTGCTAATCCACCACATACACAAATAATTGGTCATAACATTTATTTTCACATGGATTTCATTCCCAATGTTTACAACAATGATCAAAGCATCTTGTAACACGATGTAGTGGAGACAAGAATTCATCAAAATTTGTTCGATAGGGTTGCACCTAATCAGCAGAGGATTTGTACAATAATTACAGTAAAGAGCAACAATCAGAACATGTTGGCAATGAATGGTCCATGTTTGTGCAGAATACAGACCCAGTCGCATGAGCAACGACATAGCAGGTTCACCTATGCACCCCATACGGATGCGTAAAACAAAGTTCGTTGAGGCCCCGACCTCCACCCGAACAAACACATGCACAACCAGGGGGGCTGCACAAGGATTGACAGTGAAGGCAAGGGACAAACTAGCAGCAGCCGAATGAAAGATTAAGCTACAATAATTTTTGCAAAGGAGCTTAACAATTAGAGAGGGATGGTAAATTGAGTTGAAACTGAACAAGCTAATCTTCTCATCAAAGGGGAGATTAATCCACACGGAGATAGAAACCTCGAAAGGAGTTAACGGGCCCTTGCGGGATTTCGGGAGTGGGAGGACACTGTCCTCTACCACCATTTGTGCTGAATACAGCATGTCAATTCAACCAGATCAAATCTTAGTCCTAGGTATAACATGAAGCATACCCAAGAAACATGCTCGACAATCTGCCAAAAACCAGAACTCAAGAATTGCATTACAAGGATAGATACTCCTTTTCCTACATTGACAAAATATTTCGAAGAGTGCAAACAAACAAAAAGTATTTGCTCAACACATTTAGCATCAATAGATGATAGAGACGATAAATCCAGGTATTGACCAAGAGAAAGAAATCTCTTACCAAACACTGCTGATTTGAGCCATTGGTAATCCGCATCAACGGTGGGGATAATCACGTCCCTACAACTGGATAGCCAATATACGAAGGCTGTTGAAACAAGTTGTTCGATGTCCTTAACTGCAATGGCATCCAATGAGCGTTTTATTTCAAGCCCGGAGGCCTGTGATTGTTTGTTGCCCCCGTAGGGGATTTGAGAGACAGAGGATGGAACCTCCTTGTTTGTTCGGTTAGTTTCAAGAGCAACAGTAGTATAAAAAGAGCCAATTTTCAAGGGAAAAGAAGTGAGTACCCGAAGACCAAAGGGAAAAGACCTCCTGATCAGGAGCCAAGCAGGACAAGATCTATCATTGGCCGATGCAACCACACATAAGCAATCGGGAGACAAGGTCCCGGAACGCCCAAGGCAGGAGAAGCCGGAACTGAGACCTACCGACCTCACAACGCCTACATAACCTTTAGTAAAAATCAGTTCTCCTTTCGAACTGGGTAAAGGAGCCATTACAACCCCAATCACCACAGGTTTTTTAGGGCCCGAAAATCGGGGGGTAAGAGGTGGAGAGACATAAGCCTCTAACACCCGGTTTTTCAACCACCAAAAGGTGGTGTGTTTCATGAACATTAAAATGAAATTACATGAGAATAGGAAAGGGATTTGGAGGAGCGACCTGTATAAGGGTGTTGGAGCCATTGAAATGGAGTTTGGGGAAGAACTCCCCATCAGTACAACACAAGAGGAGCCGAGATGGACGCCATCCACCCACCCGCAACCGTCCGACAGAGAGCAAGCGACCAGGGCACCCACCACACCTCCATCGGAACGGAAAATCCAGACACCGCCCACCACGCCCCCGGAGAGCATCTTCTTCCTTTTTCTGAAATTCATCTCCCGCATATCTTTAGCTTTCCTTCCGGGTGACAAATGCTTGCCTCGCCAACCACCAAACCACCAGCCCAAGGCCAGCCAGCGACGAGGGAAGAAACGACGAGAAGAAGGGCAAATGAAGAACGAAGGCCAGGACGGCCGATCGACCTCCTGAACAGCACCCCCTTTAGTAGATTTGGGCATCACGAAGCCGAATCCGCAACGGATTAGCCGATTAAGAACACCAAGAAGGCAAAACGGAACGAAATTACCCTTAGACGAGGGTTCAGGAAGGGTGAGGGCAAGGAGAGAAGGGGGCGCGTGAAACGCGCGTTGATTGGCTCCCGGGGGAGGTTTTCCTTGGCGATTTATTTATCTATATACTATAAGTTATAAAACTATAAACTATAAAACTATAACACTATTAATATCAAATAAAATAAATAATTCAAATAAATTACCGGTGGCGTCGGGACAGGCGAAACCTCCATGCAACGCCACTTCTACGGCGGTAATAAGGCCTACGTCTCCGGCACCACCACCTCCGCCTCCTCTCCGACCGCCACCTCCGTCGGCACCACCCTCTGCTCCTCTGCCACCCCACCACCACCACCCTCCACCGCCACTATGTGCTCCTCCTCCGTCTCCATCCCCTGCACCTCAGCCGCCCCACCACCACTACCCTTCACCGCCACCCTATGCGCCTCATCCGTCTCCATGGGTCGACATCTACTGTATGGGTCGACATCCACTACTAAAATAATGCGAAACAGGGACGACCATTAGGAACGAATTTAGGGACAAATAGCCGTCCCTAATCACATCAGAGACGGATTTAGGAACGAATTGGTTATTTGTTTCTAAAACTAGCGATGGTAAATAGCAACGACACATAGCAACAGATATGGGGACGAGTTTTAAATTAGTCCCCAATTCTTTCTCTATTACCAACGACCCCCGATGTGACTTAGGACACCCCCAATAGTAACGAGAATTGTGACGCCCTACATATGTTCCTACTTTTGTTCCTATATCCCCCCTAAATCCGTCCCAAAACATATGCCTATTTTCGTCTTAAAATTTGTTGCGACATTCATCTCTACTTCTGCCCTGAAAATCACTATAGCATCGCCCCTAAATTTGTACCTAAATCCCTTTCAATATCTTGTCTCTAAATTCGTCCCTAAATTCATCCCTATACTTGTCCCAAAATTCGTTTCTAGATCAGTCTCTTTGTCCCTAAATTCATTCATATATTCATCTCTGTATTTGTTTATCTTCGTCCCTAATTTGCCCCTAATTTGCTTTGCTTTCCGTCCCTCACTCCATTTCATATATTTGTCATCCATATATAAATATGCATTTGTCAACAAAAGTTGTATTGCAAACCAATCTATAACTCTTAGTAAACCAAGAAACACTAATCCAACTAAAATTAGTTAAACATCTAACAAATCCTACTAAAATTGTTTATGAAAGAATTAACTTATAATATATATACAATGAATGTTCCAAACAAAATCCAAGAAGATTGTTTATTGACAAATAATTTTTTTTAACCATGTTGATAATGGTTTTTTTAATGACTTTGCTCCAATACATCATTGTTCAGTATCGTCTGGGTTCGGATAGCTTCAACAGATATGCCAAATAATCCTCCATTTTGTTGTAAAGTATCCACCAAATTGTCACATCTTTACTTGAAACAAATCCGCTTGAAGTTTCTACTCCGTTGGTACATTGAACAACCCTTCCTTTTTCATTCCTCTAGCATTCATTCATGATACACCTTGGACTTAGTTTCATTTCCCTGCATTCAGATAAGAACCCAAAACACGAATACAATTTGATTTAGAATTTTCCCAAATTCAACCCTGGAATCAAATTGTGCAATCAATTTCAAGAAATTGTCACAACAATTTCATAAATTCAACACTAGAATCAATTGATGCAATCAATTTCAAGAAATAACTACATAATTTATAGACAAACCTGGATGAAGAAGAAATATGTCGAGGGATGAGCCGAGAGGAGTAGGCCCGACGACGAATCCAACTGACGATGGACAAAGAGAACGAGGTTGGGGATAGAGATGGAACGCCAGATGAAGTCGGTGAGCAGTAGATCCAGTCAGAAATAGATGGTGAGTTGCGGAGACAGTTGGAGCGCCGGATCGATGACCATGGTGAGCAGAGCGGCACTTCGGTAACAAAGTGATTTCGGGAGAGTTGTGAGCATGAATAGGGTTTTTATTGACCACAAAAAACAGAGACTAGGTTTTTTTTTTTTAACTTTTTTCATGAAGGCAATAAGCTTAAATTATTTAAATTCCTTCTTATGCGGGTCAAGAGATCGAATCGATAAAGGATAAACCGATATGAAAATAATTAAAGGCAAAACGAAAAGGCATCAGCAAAGTAAAAAAAAAAAACATTTGTGTACACGGTGAAAGTTTAATAAAAAAAATTGTTATAATATTTAGTAAATGCCTACAATTCCCAAATATTAATATATTATTTTTTAATATATAATATACTAACAATAATTAACTAAATAAAATTGAATATAAATTTTGTTAAGATTACTACTAGAACTAGAATTTCAATCTACGTACATCGAAAAGAAATACAAATTTCAATTTACACTTATAGTAAAAGAACGTATAATTATGTTATTTCAATATTATAGTAGTTGCTTGACGTCTTATTTTGATACAACAGATTATGCCTCTAACATTAGTTACATCTAATAATATTTATAAGAAGTGTGATTTGAACAAAATTGATGTACTAGAGTTGATAGAACCCATTTTATATACTCCTTATAGTTTATCGTGATAATGTTATATGCAAATATGCAATGATATAGCATTTATGAAATGAAGTTAAATACTACTCATTCTTGCGTGCTTTGTTAGTATGCTATATTAAAATATTTGAAAACCGTGAAATAAAGTATATACGATTTATATTTTTATTCTAACTACACATTTATAATATTGATTATTTATTGAAAAAAAAATTTAGGGTTTAATTTTTCGTCCCCTCAACTAATTGTATCAGGATCCGTCACTGCATGAGAGTACTTTTATTTGAATTCTCTTTATTATTTTATCACTTACTTGTTTAATAAAGAGTATATAATAAAATAAAAGATATTTATTTTATTTATTATTTAAAAATATAAAATTATATAACAATAATAAAATATTACATATTTATTTCTTGGTGGTAGTCTAATGTTATTAGATAAAAATTTATCCCATAAGATGTAAAAGATTAAACAAATACTTAATTATTTTAATTGATTTTTATTTATTTTTGGTGAAAAAGATATCCATTGTATAACTAACTTACCTAAAATATAATAAATAAACATTATAGTTAGTTGTTAGAGTATTATAAAAGAGTTTAATTAAAATATAAATATGATAAAAATTTAATAATAATTGATGTAGATAAATAGATGACATGTGGATAAAATATGTTGGATCATTGATTGATGTGGCTAAAAGATATCTAATCATTAATAGTGTCTAAAAGAGGTGGAGTCAAATCTTACCAAGAATCAACACATTTATGTAAATTCGATTAAAGTAAGACACATAAGAATTCAGGTCTCTGTTTTTAATGTATTTATATTTATATTTCTACACAGTGAAACAACCCTACCATATAATGGAGAAAAAAGTTGAGCCATTAGATTTACAAGAATCAAAGGTTTGATTAAATCCCGAAAGGTCTCAATTAATTCCGAAATGGTTTTTTGGTGCGTCGTACTAGGGTGGTTCTCGACAGCGGGTCTGGTTGTTAGTGGCGTCCTTTGTCTGAGTTAGAGTTCTGGCGACCGGTGTCGGGTCTGGTTGGGGTCTAGGCAACTCCACATTACGGATAGTTCCTTGGAGGTTCGTCTTCACTGTCCACAGGGACTCATGATGTACCGCTGGCCAGCGGTGTCACTTCTTGGTGGTGCTTGGCGTCGGCTCTTAGTCTACGTTGTCTCCAGCCTGGTTGGGCTTAATTCGTCTTCACTGTACCTTTTTTTTGTTTCTATGCTGTATTTTTCTATTTCTATGTTGTATGTTTAGACGGCTTGTCGTCTTCCGACTCTGTCGGCCTCTCGAGGTTTCGGACTTGTCCGGCCTCGAATTATTTCCTAATAATAAAAAAAAACAAGAATCAAATGTTTATATAATTGTTTTGAAAAAAAAACATGTAACTACCTAGTACATATATGTACACATTTAACGTTATATATGAATACTACTTGTTTAAAAGCTTAACGTTTAAAGCTTGTATATGTCAACTATTTTTTTATCAAATATGTTAATATTCATATTTAATGACATAATTACTCAAATATTGCGAGTGTATTCAATAACTATCGGTAATTGATTACTAATAAAATCTAGATTACAATTATATGTAGCATGTCTGACTCCAAATTACAAAGTATGTATGGATATATATTAAGATCTTTATATATTTATAGCATTGAATTAACGAGAAGATGAAGTGAAAAAATTAAAATTAGAGGCCATTCGTCAATATTTATGTTAACGAGTTAGGGACGGATTTCGCTATGACATCATCAACGGATTTAGGGATGAATTTAGCGACGGCATCAACAACGGATGTATGAACGAATTTCGTGACCGAATTAAAGTCATTGCTATCACCGACAAATATTGCCACACATTTATATTTCGTTGATGAATCTGCGTCGAACTCTCATTCATCCCTACGTTCTTGAGTACATAGGCATGAATTTGGCCACAAAGTTGGATTCATCTCTATATAGAGACGAAACATAGAGTGGTTGCTATATCCCTAACAATATAGGGACGAATTTGGAAACCACATTTCACCTCATCGCAATTAAGTAGGGATTCAGGGATCGCATTTGAGGCAACGCAATTGGCAATGAAATTAGTAACACTACATTATTTTGTCCCTAATCAACAATGACTATTGCATTCCGTGGCGAATTCCGTCCCTAATAGGGACAATTTTAGTTACAGGCGAAATCCATCCCTAAAATCCGTCTCTAAATCAGCTTATTTTAGTAGTGATCTCCTCTCTAACAACAAGTACCGTCAACCCCTCCGCTCCTCCCTCAACCATATCCTCCCCCACTCTCTACCCTACACTGACTGACCGTTGCCCGGTCGCCGACCCTAACAACCCGTAGGATACCATCATTCCTTAAGAGCCTTGACGCTTGTTATTATGAAATGTTTAAAAGTATGTTACTTTCTGTATTACTTATGCTAATTCATTAGATGCAGTTGGTTCATACATTCGTAACTTGTTCATTCTTATAGTCCGTAACTTGTTATTTCGTCTTTTAATGTATTTTTAATGGTTTTTAATGCCTTTCAATGCCTTTTAATGGTTGTCAATGTCTTTTAACGTCTTTTAATGTCTTTCAATTTTTTTAATGGCTTTTAATGTCTTTTAATGGCTTTTAATGTATTTTTAATGTCTTTTAATGGCTTTTAATGACTTTTAATGTCTTTTAATATATTTTAATATCTTTTAATGTCTTTTAGATATTGTTATAAAAACTATATTTTAATGTCTTCTAATGTCTTTTACATAATGTCTTTTTATGTTTTTTAAATTTCTTTTAATGTCTTTTACATACACATGAAATAACATAACAACTATAAAAACTATATACTATAAATTATAAACATATAATAAATATTCCAAGTAATGAAAACTATATTAAAAACTATATTATAAAACTATAAATATAAAATAACATAACAACTATAATCTATTAACTATAAAAACTAAAAACAATAAAAACTACGGAGTATCAACTATATACTATAAGTTATAAAACTATAAAACTATATTATAAAACTATATTATAAAACTATAAAACTATTAATATCAAATAAAATAAATAATTGAAAAAACATACCAGTGGGTTCGGGACAGGCGAAACCTCCATGCAACGCCGCTTCTGCGGTGGTAATAGGGTCTGCGTCTCCGGCACCAACTCCGGCACCACCACCTCCGCCTCCGGCTACTCTCCGGCCGCCACCAACGTCGGCACCACCCTCTGCTCCTCAGCCGCCCCACCACCACTACCCTCCACCTCCACCCTATGCGCCTCCTCCGTCTCCATCTCCATAGACTCCACCTCCGTCGTTGGCACCACCACCTCCGTCTCCATCTCCGGCTCTCTCTCCATCTCTTTCTCTCTCTCGGAATCTGGCTCTCTCTCTCGATTTCTCGTCGACGACGTCTCTCTCTCTGGTGGATCTGAAAATGGGGGAATGGAGACGACGAGTCACATTTATTCGTTTTTGAAAACACGTGGTTGCACGTCCTTATTGACGTGCAACAACGTTTCTGTTTTTAAAAAAAAATGTGCACGCACGTCTGGTTCTTGTGTGCCCTACCCAACCTGCACGTTAATTACGACGTGCATGCACGTCTTTATATAGTTTCCGCGTTATATTGATTTACTCATTCAAGAAAAAACATTAACCATCTAAAACCAGTTTTTTTTTTTTTTTTTTTTTTTTTTGTAAAAATAAAAATATGAATACTAGTTGTCTACTCCGGTTGTCATGACTTTGATTTCACCAGTGGAACTGAGCTTGAGTTCTTCACGTACCCCAGATAAGGAAACACTGGTATAAAGGTGAATCCAAGGGCAAAGTTGGGTGATTTGCATCTGCTTAGGTAGAGATTCCACAGTAAAAATAACCCAGATGACGATGAAAGCTCTGAATTTACTATAGTATCACTCTTCAGGTGATTTAACATTACATGTCAAAGAGGGCGATGCAAATATGCAATACACGTGTTGATCCATTTCCTTGTGTATATTAATTATGATGTATTTCTCTTTTAATTACTATAGTATCACTCTTCAGGTGATTTAACATTATGATGTATTATGATGTATTGTTCTGATTTTCTTCTCCGAAATCAAATTGTACAAGTTCTCAACACTTGTTGATATTTAAATTCTTCATAATTACTTGACAACAATATGGATAGGATTAACTCAAGGAACAGCTCTCCAAGTCCTTTTACTAGATCGGCATGGATATATTTATACATGGATGCTTCTCAATCCTGAGATTCATGGGTTTTTTTTGGACAACTTCATCCGTGCAATGGATATTGTGGTAAGAATAAGTTGATGGATTTTCTGAGCCAACCCATGAGACCGATTCTGCAACCGAGAAATCAACTGCCGGTACTCAGAGAGTGTATCTTCCGACAGTGGCAGCAAAAACTCGCAGTTGGCCAAAATCTCTGGGGGTGGTATCCCAGCAACTAGGTTTGTTTCCAGATCCGGTGCACCCCTGGTGTGTTCTCTCAACTCCTCTTTACAAGGGGTGTGTCCCAACCACAATGGAGATGCGCCGGGGACTACCTCTTGCTTGAAAGGAACTTCCCTAGCTGGTTGCAAGCAGAAGTCGAACCATTGGTGGATGAGTGGGGATGGGCCTCTTATTCTCCCTCCTATTTGTTCTGTTGCGAATCTAGAGACGGCTGGAATCGCCTGCATTGTATGGAAGTAGAGTCATAACAGATCAGATCTTTACAGTATTTTTTGAAAAATGACCTTTTTCTGGATTATAATATAATTGCTGAAAATGTTCAAATACCAAAAAAAAAAAAAAAAAAACCTTGATTTAGTCCACATTTCATAAACCCACAGCCATTATAAAGAGGCATGAAGATTGGTAGAATCCCAATCTTCATTATAAATAGTTGTTTTGTGTAACTTAACTGTTTCTTAATGACAATATTACTAAGGATATGTTGAATGAGTTCGGGTGTCAATAGCAGTATTTGTTCATATGGAATTCAAACTATGAGAAAGCATATACCAGGACGTCAGATCAACTTAAAGTCAACAGTCTGCCAAGGGCAATGTAGAACCTACCCAGAGATCAGCCCATAAACTAGCTCCAGATTTTGGCACAACCACTGCAACATCCGTTGTCCGTTTTGCAGCAGGAAGAACGTCATTACTCCAGCCAACAGCAACCCAAACATCACCTACAGTGAAAGCTTTTAGATATTGATCACTATCAAACAAACGGACCTGCACGCACCCATCAAAATATTTAGAAAGCAAGTGACTGAACTGTAAGACAGCTTGAGCTACATAAAACTTGTAGACAAAATCATGAATGCTATAGCATTCCAAAGATCAGGTTCTGCCTGGTCACCATTAACTTTGAAATTTCTAGTCCAAATGGGAAAGTGGAATTGATGATTTGAAATTTAAATTGCCCATCAACCGGTGATTTTGTGTTCTAAGATATTATTTAAAACTATTCATTCAAAACACTTGCCAAGTTCTCATCCTCATCCTTGTACCTGTTTTGCAAGCGCTGCTAGATTATGCTGGACAGCATTGATCCCACCAGGTACTTCTTTGTCAATATTCTTTGTGTTGTATGAAGCTCCCATATATTTTAGCACTGCTCCAACCACCTCTCTAGGAGAATCAATCATTGAAATTCTCCCAGCGAGCTCTGGGCGCCAAAGATCTGCCCAATCCTGCACAAATATTTAATTATACACATGTGAAAGCAATACAAACGAAGTACAAAACCGCTTCAGGAAAAATAGATAAATAAAAAACCGCTTCAGGAAGTACAAACATTTCCATTTCTATTAGTTTACAATTATATGTGCTGCCACAGCCTTTGAGCTGCAATTATGGGGACAAAGCACCCATGTTTGCTTAATGAGAATCAACCAATCATTCATTCGCATATATAAAGTTTATTCCTAGATATAACTGCAAGCGTGAATATACATGATTTCGCAGGGAAAAAGCACATTCATATAACCCAGGGAAGAAAGGTTGGTTAATGCTTAAAGTATCAGCTGCAACTGCAACATACCTGTATTGGAGCTATTCCATGATTTTTCAACTTGCTTTTCTTGTACATTATAACCATGCTTCCCCAACGATATGGAACAGCCCAAATTTTGCCTTTAGGATCCATAGTCCCTTCGCTATTCCTGCACAAGTGCACCTGGAACTACATCAGAACACATCCCATCCAAGAGCCAAGTTCATAAAGTTGTTCAGTATTCAAATTTCTATACAACTTTTCCTTACAACTTCAGAACTTTATTTTAGATGAATCATCTCCCCATAACTCCTACCTTCTTTCAATAATTGGCATAAATGTCATAGCTCTAGAATGTTCCACTTCAAAGCAAGCACAAAAGTGGGAAGTAAATATTTTTAATCCGAATAAGTAATAAGAGTGAAGATGTTAGCACTAGTTTTCCTGCACTATCTATAGGTATTAATTATAAATGGACAGTCTTCACTCTTGAGGCTCCATTTAAGAATGTCAAAGGACTCAACAAAGTGTACATTGTCCTTACCTTCCATTTTTCAGGCAAACTCATAAACCATTCTTGGTTTTCTACAGCTTGTATGGGCTCAATCATAGACTTGTTGATTGCCACATTCAACCAGGAATCACCTATTGTGACAAGATCGGCCAGAGCGGCAGATTTACGATTCGCCTTGCCTTTGCTTAAAGCAGCAGAAATCTCAGAAAATATGACCTCAAGATTACCACGAGCTTCTAATTGTAACTTGGATCTCTTTCCTTGACATTGAACAAAGTCCTATTTGTTGAAAATCACGGAGTCAGAGAAACCCACTGGATCGTAGGAAAAAAACATGCACATGCAAAGTGAGAATTTTAATCACTCTCTTCAATTCTAGGTAATGCAGTTAATTAAGAAAGAAGATCAGAAACAAAATCTTTAAAGGTTCAACAAACGATGTAAGAAAATGGGAACTAGAAAGTTGGAGCTTCTTTGGTTAGTAAAAAGTTGGCATCATCAGAAATATCTCTACTAACACCTGAAAGATTCAAATTTAACATCTGAATAATTTGCATTCAAGGCAATACAACAAATTCAACAGACCTTGATCCAGGAGGGAGGCACAGAGCTTCGTAGAGAAACAATTCTAAGAGGCACGGTCAAGGAAAAAGTCTTAGACTTCCATTTTTCAAAAGCTTTTCTCAACTCTTCATCTTCAAGATCATCTTCACCAGTCCTTTCGGATTCTTTATCTGCATCAAAGAATTGTATTAACATTTTTTTTAATTTTTAAAAAGGCCAAATTCATCCAAATTTTAAGATAACTACAACACATCATCAATACACTAACTGATGGATCACATGAAGAATATCTGGATTCCTAATATCATTCCATTGCAATGCATTATATTTCCACTAAAGGAACAATAATACCAAGACTCATGCAAATGTGCTGATTGGCCGTTTGATTAACAGATCTTCTCTCACCTAAGAGGTCATGGAGAAAACGCTCGTTATCTTTTCTCCATGCATACCTCAGCTGAATAATATATGCTTCCACCAAAAACAGAAAATTGCTAAACCCTGCCTTCTCCTTCTCACCTCACTTCAAATTTTAACCGGAAACAGAAACTTGTAACCTCTCAATCTCTACCTCGTACATAAATCCAACAATCTAATCTGCTAGTCACGAGTTAGCCTCCTAAGCTAGCCAATTGGATTCAGAAAGAATGAGGGAAGGAAATTGGAGAAAATCCAGAGTAGGAGAAATGTCACCTTGAGGGATGAACTCCTCCTGCGCCGCTGACCGGTCACCGACGCGTACAGGCACGGCGGCGGCGGCGGCATGGACGGAGCCGAAAGACGTCCAGGAGAGCGCGCCGAGGCCTAGGAAGAGGACAGCGGAGGCAGAGAGGCGCTGAAGGAGCCGATCCCGTTCGCCGGCTGCGGCGGAGGCAGATACCGTAGTGGAAAGGGAGGTGGCGGAAGGTTGATGGCGGGAGAAGAGAGGGAGGCGGCGAGGCGAAAGTGGTGAGCGAGGAAAGAGAGAAAGATGGTTGGGGCCGGAGAAGGCCTGCGCTGAAATCATATCTCCGACTACGAGAGATACTTTGGTTTTGGTAGTCTATAGTATCGTATGTATCAATCAAATGCACGGTCCGCAATTTATCTGTAAATAAAATTTGATTTTTCTTTTATAACTAGAAATTTTGAGTGAGAAAAACAAGTCAAATTAGGCAAAAGCATCCTTGCTCACAATTAGGGCTGGGCAGAAATTGGATCGGACCGTAATCGAATCGGGATCAGATCGAAAATTACGGTCTTGGATCGGATCGGAAGTATTTCGGTCTGATCCACGGTCCAAGGAATTTCAGATTCCGGTTTTCGATCCAAACCCGGGACCAGACCGGAAATTCCGGGTCGGACCGGAATAGACCGGATTTTGTTTTTAATTTAAAAAATATATAGGCTATAGGGGTGGACTTTCTAGTTTCTACTGAGCATTTGTGCTGCAGAAGCGTGCCTGACCAAAAGTGAGTAGCCTTTTCATTTTTCTTTTTCAAAAAAAACACTCACAACCCTAGAGGCGTAGACTACTCTCAATCAGATTCACAGCCTCTCTCAATTCTCGACTCCATCTCTCTCAGTCTCAGCCTCCTCTTCATGCTCGCTGCTCCCTCACTCAACTCCATCTCTCTCAGCCTCTCCCTTAGTCTTCATGCTCGCTGCTCGCACTAGCCACTCTCGCCCAGTCGCCGCCTCCATCGCTGCCGCTGCCGCCACCGCTCTCGCCCTTCGCCATCGGTCACCCACACTGCCCTTGCCAGTCGCCCTCACCCTCGCCTGTCGCCACCGCCATGTCCAGTTCGCCACCGGCCACCCCTAGATCTCTCTCTGTCGGTCATCGCCACCGCCCTCGCCAGTTCGCCACCGGCCACCCCTAACCCTCTCACATCTGGTTGATAGAAATTTCAATTTGTAATTTCAATTTTCTTATCCATGAATAGATCTCTTTACTTGTATGACTTAGATATCTCGTATTTCTCGATAGATAGGAGTTATTTCAATTTGTACGGGAGAATATCTTAAACATTCAATTTCAAGATTAGGAGAAATTTTCAGATCTAGTTTTCGGTCCAAATGGTCTTTACGGTCCACGGACCGGAAAACCCAGGACCATATATCCCGGTCCGATCCACGGTCCATGTCCTCTGAGATTCCAGTCCACCAGTCTTGGACCGGACCGGAATTTCCCGTCCGGTCCGGTCCGATCCAGACCGGATGCCTAGCCCTACTGACAAGAGAGGCAAGATCGGAATCGTTGTGCACCGAATGGCCAGGGAAGACAAGATTAAGATGTGATAGATGGTCAGCAACTTGGTTAGCTTCTCTATAGACACGATGAATCTGAAAAAAAGTCATAGGAATGCAAGGAGATGATGGAGTCGGAAATAATCATTTCCACTGATGCAGTGCAAATGGTGATGACTCATGGTGACATTGAGTACAAAATGAAGATGTCATTTGATGGTCTTATCACTCGTGCAAGGGCCAAGAAGATTCAAGATGTTACCAAGACACTTCTCATTCGTTACCAAGGAACTATGGAGCAAGGATTCATACCTTGGATCACTTTGTTCAGGACTTGACCATTAACTCGAGAGGTGAGCTTGAGACCACACACAAAGCTCATAAGGACTCGACAACAACCACCTTGAGTCGATGTCGAGTGCAAGGGGAGTCGATATCGAGCCCCCATGGGTTGATCGATATCGAGTGTGCTAGGGCTGGCCGATTTTCCTACCTATGTTGGAACATTATTTTATTATTCTTATTATTTTATGCAATTAGGAACTAAATGTGGGAAGGAAAATATCTTCTAGGATTTTTCCTTAATTACTAAGCCTAGTTTTATCTATCTTGATCTAGGTTTTTATCTAGCTTAGTTAGGATATTTATCTACTTTATTATTATTTTTATCTAGTCAAATTCTATCATTTGGAAGGAAGGATTGACAAACTTTGTTATTTAAGAAAGATTCTTTACATTCAATAAACTTAGATTGGAAATTAGAACTGAAGTACCTTTTGGCTAAAAGGTTCTTCAATTACCAATCAAAAGTGTTTGTCTTCATACATTCATGTTGTTGTTCTTGTTCATTCATCCAAACAATTACCCAAACCCAAATTCCAAACACAAAACCAAACACAAGGAGGAAACCCTAATCAGCAACCGTCACAAAAACTGAGAAGAAGCGTCACTGCGAAGGAAAGGACTTCTGTCGCTGAGCCCTCGCATCGAGCCCAGGTGATGGCTACTGCCTAGTTGTTGCGGTCACTGTGTAGTCACTGCCCCGTCGCCGCCTAGACGCCGCATCCGTCGCTGCATCAGTCACTGCCTCCGTCGCTAGCGACGGAGGCAGTGACTGAGGTATTTCGATTGACAAAGTGGACACTCCAAAAGCAAATGATGTGTGTCTTCATAGTTTGATTGACAAAGTGGGCAGGAGGTTGGCACACCCACCCCTCTATTTGCTAGCTTGACTGAGGTAGGTAGTCCATTTTTGAAAATGCGCCAGAGTAAGTCTTTTATTTTAGACCTAGTGTCTAATTGCCAAATCCAGTTAAAGTCTGATTTGGTGTGCTGCGTAGCCTTGTGAAGCATATTATCAATGGCTAATTTAGTAGAGAACCATCCATTCTTTCTCCATTTCCAGTAGAGTCTGTCGTGGTTGACATTTTTCAGGATAGGCATTTGTAATATTGAGTTAAGCGTGTCTTCGTCGACTATATCCTTTACAAGGGTTTGTAGTTTTTTAGTGTTTCAGGTTTTGTGGTCGTTAATAAAATCTTTGAGTTTTAGAGAAGAGTCGAATGTAGATCTGTTTTCAACATAATGGATTAGTGGGGAGTTTCTATACCAAAGGTCTTCCCAAAAGTTAATAGCATCCACATTGCCAATAGACCAAAAAAGTCGCCTACTCAGCTTAGCTCATTGTCAGGATGTATACCCTTTGCGTTTTTAATGTAGTATGTTTTGAATTGGTTTCTGAGGTATTTTTAGGTTGCAATAGTAACCCTTCTGTTTGTTGGTTCGGCTAGAATTTTCCAAAGAAGTTTCAGTCGAAGGGTGGTATTCATATCTTCAGAACGACGAATACCAGATCTGGTTTAGAGATCAGTCCACATAATTCTTCTTACTTCCTTGCAGGTGTTAAGAGAGAAGACATGGTTTTTCTAGCTACTAGATCTGGTTTTACACAGGGTTCTTTCCCCTTTAGATACATAGGAATCCCTATCTCTTCAGGAAAACTTACTGTCTCCCAATTTTCCCCTTTACTTGACAAGATTCTGACTAACATCAGCTACTGGAACACCAAGACCTTATCATATGCAGGTAGAGTGGAACTTATAAAAACGGTGCTTCAAGGTATCAGTGCCTTTTGGTTTTCTATTCTTCCATCTCCTTCTACTCTTATTGATAGGGTAAACAGCCTTTGTGCCAAATTCTTATGGAAATCACATAGAATTAAATGGAATGATGTATGTCTGCCTAAGGAGGAAGGGGGATTAGGTTTAAAAAATCTGAAAACTTGGAACATTGCCTTCCTCTCGAGAATGCTATGGGAGATTGAGAGAAAAAAGGACAACCTCTGGGTAAGATGGATACACCACCAATACTTACAACAAGGAAACATTTGGAATTGGCAAGTACATGACAAAAATGACTCTCCCTTACTTAAAAAGCTACTATCTATTTGAGATGCTTTACTAACCTTCACAGGAAGTATACAAGATGCCTCTGCAAAGCTCGACAGCTGGTGTATTGGTGGTAAGTTCAACATAGGAGCAGCTTACAACCATTTCAGAAGAAGAGCTCCAAAGCCTCCTTGGACGACAGTGGTGTGGGACAAAGCCATAACCCCAAAACATGCTTTCATACTATGGTTGGCTTCAAAAAGAAGGCTTGCTACTAATGATTTAATCAGGACAAGGGAAGTCAACCTCAACTGCCATTTTTGTAACCAAGCAACTGAATCACATGAGCATATTTTCTTTGCTTGTAATTTTTCTTCAATTATTTGGAACCAGGTAAAAAATTGGCTAGGAATATGGAGAAGAATGGGAACGCTTAGCAGTGGACTGAAATGGCTCAAGAAAAAGGCAAGAGGAAAGGGATGGTTCTCTAAAGCTAAGAGAGTTGCTCGGGCAGCCATGGTATACCACATATGGCATGCAAGGAATGAAAAACTCTTTGAGGGAACATGCAAGAATGTCGAGGGGATCTTTCACCTTATCAAAACTCATGTATACAAAGTCCTATGCCACGAGTTTTCACTACACTTCACATCATCAGCAAGCTTATAAGGTGGTTTGGACCAAGCAAATGGAGAAAATGGCCTAGAGTAGTCCCTGGTGACACTATAGAAGGCCGGGATTCAATATGTAATTTTTTATCATTTCACAAACCTTCTATGGCCTAGTCATCCCACAAGTTTATCCTGTGTTGGATACGATTTTGTAATATTTAGGTCCTGCAAGTAGAAAGGTAAATTATGGTTCTAGGTGTGCTAGGGTGGTGTTTGTGTAAATCCCTTGATGGCCGAGCCGAAGGGGGGTTTATACTCACACAACCTTAGGGGGTAGGTCTGACTTTCGATAGCCGTGGCTTGAAGAGACTGGAGTTACCCCGAGCCTTGTACTCACCACACCCATGGATAGGAACGACCTAGTTAGTTCCTTGATTTTTGCAACATCGGACAAAGTGGGTCATACCACTTAGTCCCCACTTTTGTACATTGTAATTATTTCATTTCTTGCAATATATTAACCTTTAAAATAAAAAAAAAAGAACGACGAATACCAAGGCCATCGTTATGTTTTGTCTTGGAGTCCTCGAACCAATTAATCATGGGTTTGTGTTTTGGTCTTTTTATTCCAAAGGAAGTTTATGTTGATCCTATCATGTTCAGTATGGATGGATGTTGGAAGCATAAAGCATTGCATCAAATGTAATTAAAGTGCTTCTA
The DNA here is from genome assembly GCA_963922045.1 of Persicaria maculosa. Classification (NCBI taxonomy): domain Eukaryota; kingdom Viridiplantae; phylum Streptophyta; class Magnoliopsida; order Caryophyllales; family Polygonaceae; genus Persicaria; species Persicaria maculosa. The sequence continues at coordinate 49,583,865 of OY998256.1, forward strand.
ACTTGTTGGGAGAGGGAGTTGGCCTTCCATTTACTAAGTTGACCTTTTGTAGAGTCAAGAAGGTTGCTAAAGGTGTCTTTGGTTACTCTGTCGAGTAAAACCGGACATCCCAGATATTTCCCAATATTCGAAGAGAAAGGGATTCTGAGCTCATTATGTATCATATTCTTTTGATGTGTCGTTGTGTTTGTTGTTATTTGGAAGAGAGATTTTTGCCTATTAATCTTTTGGCCCGAGAGGGTACAATATTCATGTAGAATCTTGTTGATTTGGTCGCAAGCTTTTTTAGTAGATTAGGCATAAATAACAATGTCGTCAGCGAATGAGAGAAACAGAATCCTGACCCCATGATGAGTGATCGAAATAACTAGGTGGGATTGAGGTTGGTGGGATTTAGATAGAAGTCCCCGAGCAAGGACTTCCAAACCTAGCAAGAAATGATAAGGAGAAAGGGGGTCCCCCTGACGTAGGCCTCTCTTTAGGATGAATAGTTCTGTTGGTTCATTGTTAACTAAAATTGAGTAAGATACTGTAGTGAGATATTCCCGTATCTTGTTGATAAATCGCATCGAGAAGCCAAATTTATCAAGGATTAAAAGGAGGAAATCTCAATCAACTAGGTTAAAGGCTTTATCCATGTCCAACTTTACCGTCATCCAGCCTTCTTTGATCTTCTTTTTTTTGGAAAGAATGGAAAATCTCATTAGCTACTAGGATGTTGTCCTGGATAGCCATCCCAGTAGTAAAGGCACTCTTAAGTGGGTGAATAAGATTCGGAATGATTTTTTTACTCTTGTTGACAGTACTTTTGATATGACCTTGTAGATAGTAGAGCACAAACTGAGAGGTCTATAATGACTTGTAATTGTCGGGTTGTCGCACTTTGGAATAAGTGTTATAAATGTATGGTTAATTTGTTTAACAATTTTTCCACTAAGGAAGAAGACTTTAACAACTTTTGTGACAGATGGGCCGACAATGTGCCAATATTTTTGAAAAAAACTAGCAGGGAAACTGACAAGCGGTGAACTGGTCGTTGATTATCGCCAAAGATAAATAACCAATACTTAACACTAATATAGCGAATAAGTACATGTGTCGATCCCATAAGTATGAAATTATTTAGTACTTCATGTCAACTATGCAGAATAAAGAGGAAAGAACACATCAAAGCTGCAAAGCAGCAAAACAAGTGATTGATGTGAAGGAAATTGTATGCAAAGTAATAACGAGTGAATAGTATGGTGAAAGTGGTTTCATCTACTTATGCTGACATGGTTGGTTTCAGCTTATTATTCAGGTCTTGACATTAAAGTCAAGACTCTTGTCTTAGAGAAATCTGAACTCAAGCAAGATCTCTCCTCTCTAAGAAGTGAACATCATGACTTAGAGAACGAGAAGATCTCCCTGAATAATAAGATTCAAGACCAACAGACAGCCCTCATAAGTTTTACCAAATCCAAAGGCACTGTTGATAGGATGTTGGGTGAGCAACAAAGTTCTCTAAACAAAAGTGGTATTGGTTACAATCCAAGGTTTTTAAAGAAGCAGCACATTACCACTTTTGTAAAGGCGAAAGGAAGCAGAACCTCTCCTATATGTCACCACTGTGCTAGAAAGGGACATGTAAAAGAGACCTGCCCCTATAGAAGAAAAGATCCACACATCATTCACAATACATTTCCTGTTCATTTGAGAAAAGAACGGATAACGCAAGTTTGGGTCCCCAAAGACACTATTTTACCAAATATGGTTTATCCCAATAATGGATCTAAATTTGCTTATTGGTCTAGCCACAAAGGTTGATGTTTGTTTTGCAGGAGATCACCAAGGTGAAGGAGCAAAAATGGATTATTGATAGTGGATGCTCGAGGCATATGAGTGGAAAGAGTTCTCTCTTTCATGATCTAAAGAAGCAATCCACTGGAACAATCACTCTTGGTGACAAAGGAAAGTGTGACATCGTTGGTATTGGTAGTGTTGGGAGTGATTCCAACCATAGTATTAAAAATGTTTATCTTATGAATGGTTTGAAGTATAATTTGCTTAGCGTTTCTCAATTATGTGATAGTGGCAATAGTGTCAGATTTAACAAGAAAAGATGTTTAGTGTGCAGAGAAGATACAGGTGAAGTTGTTCTAACTGCATATCGTTACAACAATATATATGCTGTAAATGCTGAGCAAGTGGCACAAGGAAGCTTAACCTGTCTAAAGGCTTTGACGGACGATCCAAAGCTCTGGCACAAGAGACTCGGTCATGTGAGTCCACATACACTACAGAAGCTTGTGTCCAAAGGGCTTGTAAGAGGGCTACCTGAGATGGACTTCAAAGGTATTGAGATGTGCAAGGCATGCACACGAGGTAAACAAACACGTACCTCTTTCAAACCCAAAATGGTTGTTAGTTCTTCTAGACCCCTTGAACTTTTACATATGGATTTATGTGGTCCTATGCGAGTCAAATCTCCTAATGGTAAAAAAAGTACATGCTTGTTGTTGTTGATGATTTTTCTAGATATACATGGGTTGCATTTTTAAAAGAAAAATCAGATGCCTTATTTGAGTTTTCAAAACTTTGTAAGGAGTTGCAAACTTTAAGAAACGAGCTTATAGTGTCAGTTCGAAGTGATCATGGTAGGGAGTTTGATCAATTTCAGTTTGATTTGTTTTGTGCTAAATATGGCATCTCCCATAATTTTTCTGCTCCTGGGACACCTCAACAAAATGGGGTTGTGGAACGAAAGAACCGCACCCTAGAGGACATGGCCAGAACTATGCTTTTAGAAAATGCATTACCTAAAACCTATTGGGCTGAAGCTGTTAACACAGCTAACTATATTTTGAATCGTTGTCTTATTCGTTCCATCTTAAAGAAAACTCCTTATGAACTTTTCAAACGCCGCAAACCACTTATATCTTACTTTAAACCCTTTGGCTGTACTTGTTTTGTTCATTAGAATAGAAAAGATAACCTTGGGAAATTTGATGCGCGTAGTGATGAAGGTATATTTCTTGGCTACTCCACAAGTAGCAAAGCTTATAGAATCTTCAACAAAAGGACCAAGTTAGTTGAGGAAAGTATACATGTTATATTTGATGAATGCAATGACGGTTCTTTGAGTGAAAGTGTTGCAGATTTAGATCTTAACATCCATACAGAGAACGGGGATGGTGATGATGCTGCTACCAAGAACACAGAGAAGAGGAACATGCAGGAACAGATTCTCAACACTGAAGAATTGGCCCAATGTGTTGAAGATTCGTCCAAAGCCCTTGGTGTCCAATCCAACAGTTTTGAAACGTCAGAAACTGTTGTAGCTGAACCTAATAGGTCCACGGAGTCAGATGTATTACAAATAAATACTGCTGGTGTGACGAATCAAGGAGCTGATTCTAGCAAAAGAAAATTCAAATACTCCTCATCACACTCATTAAAGGATATCATTTCTGACCCTACATCTAGTGTTCAAACTCGTTCTAAACTTAAAGATCTTTGTGCTTTTCACGCGTTTGTATCTCTTATAGAACCAAAGAAGGTAGATGAGGCCCTTCAAGAGCCAGACTGGATCATTGCTATGCAAAGTGAGCTTAACGAATTTGAAAGGAACAAAGTCTGGACCTTGAAGCCTAGGCCAAAGCATCAATCAGTCATTGGCAGACGTTGGGTATTTCGAAACAAGCTAGATGAGAATGGTAAGATCGTGAGGAACAAAGCAAGGCTTGTTGCTCAAGGCTACAATCAAGAGGAAGGTATTGACTACGAGGAGACCTTTGCTCCCGTAGCCAGGCTTGAAGCCATTCGCATTTTATTAGCATTTGCATCTTTTATGAGCATAAAATTATATCAAATGGATGTCAAGTGTGCTTTTCTAAATGGTTTCTTAGAGGAAGAAGTTTATGTGGCTCAACCCCCAGGTTTTGAAAGTTCGAAATTTCCTAATCATGTTTATAAACTAGACAAAGCGCTTTATGGTTTGAAACAAGCCCCAAGAGCTTGGTATGAGCGCTTGTCAAAATATCTTTTAGAAAATGATTTTAAAAGGGGGTTGATCGACAATACTCTTTTTATAAAGACCAAAGGAAAGGACATTTTGGTTATTCAAATATATGTTGATGATATATTGTTTGGTGCTACTAACACATCTTTGTGCAAGTAATTTTCTGACATCATGTGCAGTGAATTCGAGATGAGCTTGATGGGTGAACTCAACTTATTTTTGGGATTACAAGTTCATCAATCCAAGAAAGGGATCTTTGTCAACCAAAGCAAGTACACTAAGGATCTCTTAAAGAAGTTCAAGATGGATCAATCCAAAGCAGCCAAGACACCCAACATTATCTCTAGATCAAGACAAGGCTGGGAAGAGTGTCAATCAAAAGGAGTATCGAGGAATGATTGGATCTTTACTATATCTTACAGCTAGTAGACCTGACATCATGTTTAGTGTTTGCATGTGTGCTAGGTTTCAAGCTGATCCTAAATAATCTCACCTCGTAGCTGTGAAGAGGATCTTTCGATATCTCAATAGCACTAAGGAGCTTGGCTTGTGGTACCCAAAGCAAAAAGATTTTACATTAATCGGGTATTCTGATGCAGATTTTGCAGGCTATAAGGTGGATAGAAAGAGCACGTCAGGATGTTGCCAATTCTTAAGAGCATCCTTGATCAGTTGGCATTCAAAGAAACAAAACTCAGTTGCTCTATCCACTACTGAAGCTGAATACATAGCAGCTGGAGCATGTTGCTCCCAAATCCTTTGGATAGCTCAACAAATGAGAGATCTTGGCATCAACCTCAAAGGTATTCCCATTAAGTGTGACAATACAAGTGCCATATCAATCACAAAGAATCCTGTTCAGCATTCAAGGATCAAACATATTGATGTGAGACATCATTTCCTTAGGGACCATGTCAAAAAAGGTGATGTGTCCATATCTTTTATTTCAACTGATTATCAATGGGCTGACATTTTTACTAAGCCTTTGGTAGAGGACAGATTCACCTTCATTAGACGTGAGATTAGAATGCTTAACAAGGATGCACTTTCGTAGGGGGAGCTTTCCTTTTACGAAAGATAAATTCTACTCAATGTAAAGACCTTTGAGAATTATGTCAAAGATTGTGAGCTGAATGGTAGAGCACAGATATCGGATCATATATTTGGTTAATATCTTATTAGATATTTGATCAAATATAGTTTTTATGTTTTTTTAACCATCTTTATAAATACACATTTTATTTTCCAAAGAGATCTTATATCCGTGTGTTTTATTTTTGGAAAAGATATTTTCGGATGTCTTCCCTCCTATTTTAAATTGTGAAAAGAAGGTTTGAAATTTGAATTGAAATATTTTCAAAATGGAAATGTTATGATTACCCTCATTGGAACTCTAAACCCGTCCCATCACTTAACCCTCTCTCCCCTTTTAAACCCCAAACCTCACCCGATTATCTCACAACTTCAAATTTACCTAAAACCTTTCCAATTCTTCTTCTTCTTCAACCTATTATGAAACCGTAGCCGAATATCTCCATGGCTCCCAAATCAAAGAAAACCTCCACTCCCAAACGTCTTGGCGCCACCCCCAAGGGACTCGAGGCGACTGCTACTTCCCCTCAACCACAACCCACTCCACAAGCAACCGTCCCAGCTACTGTCCAGAGCACCAACTCTGAGAGCACGACTACAGAAACCAAGCGTTCTCTAAAGCGCTCAGCAAAGAAACCTCTCAGTGCTAAGCAAAAAGAGAAAAAGATAATCATTGCTGAGGAGGTGGAGGAAGAGGAGGAAGAGGAGGATCTAGATGCGATTTTGGAACGAGATGCCGCCAAGGAAGCCGAGGAAGAAGCTCTGAGAAAGAGAAGGGCTGAGGAGGAGGCCGAGCTGGCAAGGAAACTAGCTGAGGAGGAGGCTGAGAAAGCCAGAAAGCAGGCCGAGGAAGAGGCCCTAAAAGCTGCAGAGGAAGAGGTTCCCACCGAAGAGGAACCTGAGGAAGAGGATGACGACGAAACTGGACACAACGAGGACGCTGAAGGGTCCGCTGAGGACTCGAGGTCAGAGGATGAAGAGGATGAGGAGCCCTTTCTTCTCCTCGTATGTCTCAAACACAAGCTTCCTCTTCAACCTAAGAAATCTTTCAACCTCAGGATCAAAAGACAAAGTAAAGAGTAACTGAAAGAGATAAAGAAAAGCAAACTCCTTTCTTCTCCTCGGCAACGGCGCCAAGAATTTGGTGCGGCACGAACGTCGTTGGCACTTTTGCCCTTTGCCAAATAGTAATAATATCCAAACTTAAACACAAAACCAATAGATTAGGCAATCAATCACTTGATAAACCAAGGGTGTTGTTATGTACACCACAAATCCAAGGTAAAAAAATGCACGTCGTTAAGGACGTGCATGCCTTGTGACTAATTAACATTTAAAAAAAATTAATTAACCCCTTTTAACCATGCACGTCGATAAGGACGTGCATGATTTGGAGTGTATATAGCGAGCACGTAAACCAAATAACTACTAGTATAGCGATTAAGTCCGGTGTCGAACCCACATGGAGAAGCGATTTCCTATTCAATAACTCTAAGCAAAGACTCTTATAGCAAAGCAATGATTTGTAACAAATAGAAAATATGTAAAAGTAACAAGATTTATGATCACAAAGTAAATTGATATCAAAGTAGAAAGAACATTTCGCCTGTAATTCTCTGACAATGGTTGGAATTCATGGTCTTCGGATCGATATGTTAATTATTCATATTTCTAGGTCTACTTGACTAAAGTTGAGAGATCCGCAGAGATTCCCTCGTCTTATTCAATACCACTAAAGAATAGCATTAAGGACTCAAGTAATCAAGACCAATTAGCACATTGACTCAACTCAATTAAGACTAATAGCGCATACCGAACTCAGCCCTAATTGAATCTACACAACATAGATCAATTGAAATCATCCACTGCAAAGACAAAGAGACATCACTATCATCAATACCTTTGTTTGCTATCGAGAAAACAACAACGAATTCATAGCTAAGATGCAATTCTTAACATGTTGACCAGGCATAGAAAGAAACACAAATATAAATTAAGTACAAGATGATAACTAAGAACGTGAATAATCAAATAGAATCAAATCCTCACAATCCAAACAACCATGTCTTCGAATCACAGGCGAAACTATGAGCTTAGCAACTCATAGGCCAATTCTCTCTAATTGTGTTCATAGTCTCACAATAATCATCTCTCTAACTACTATGACACGATGAATAGAACTGAAAAACAACTAATAAAGACTTCTAAGAGTTGGAAAAACCCTAGTAGGAAATAGAATAGAATAATATAAAATAATGTCTTCGGATCCAAAACCGTGTATCCGGAAAACATGTCAACGGCGAGCGCCGTGCAAAGGGTAGCGGGCGCCGTCCATGCAGTGTCCGTCGTTCCTCAATTGTCTTCAATAGCTTCTAATGTCGTGCTTCCTTGCTTCTCTTTACCTCTTCCTCTAGACTCCATATGCTCCAAAACATGCTTCTTAAGCTCTTTCTAAAGTCCATCCAAGGTCGGAATGTAATTTTGCAGAATAAACGCTAAAAGCACATAGATTCCGAACTCGAATACTTCACAAGCAATATACGGAACTAGACTCAAAACATAGCAAAACAACTACCTAATAGCAATAAGAAATATCTATAATGCCTATATGAAATATGCATCATTACCATGCAATATGAATACTTAATACACCTAAGACTACCTATAAATGACCATATAAAATATACATTATCATTTATGCTTTTCATCAAGGCTTTGGTCATAGGTTTGGTATAACTTTTTTTGCGACTCTTGGATCTCGCTTTCTACAAAAGCAATTTGTCAGAATATATTACCGAAGGTACGTTTACTCCATTCCTTACTTTTCTGTTTAAGCTCGTGTAATTTTCTAGTAAGTTTAAAGAGATAAGAGGCAGATGGGTTGAAATGCCAAGCATCCTTTACAATTTTTTCGTAATCCGGCCAATTGATCCAAGCTAGTTCAAATTTAAAAGGTTGGAGTTTGGGATGTTGACCATCACTAAGTTCAATAGTTATTTGACAATGGTCTGAGGTGGTGAATGGATGTTTTTTTGTTGCCAGGTTTATGAAAGAGTTTAGGACATCGTTATGAACCAAAACTCTGTCGAGTTTTTCAAAAGTATTATCCTCTCCATGGTTTCTTCGTCTCCGGGTGAATTGGTTGCCAAAAGTTAGTAGATCAAATAAGTTGTTCCCAGAAATGAATTCAGAGAGCCTTAAGAACCTAGAAGGCATCGGCGGAGCACCTCCGAGCTTGTCTTTGGGTTCTAGTATATCGTTTAGGTCACCGATTATCATGAACGGGCTTGACAATGATCGCAGTATAGAAGACAGAATTCCATAATTTGTTCTTATTACCCAGTTGTGGTAGGGCATATACAAAAAGAATAGTGATGAATATTTAAGTGAGTTGTTTATGTGTTCCACCTGGATTAACCGATGGCTTGAGGATTTAATCTTAAAATTTGTGTTATTTACATGAATTTATTTCCAAAGGAGGCAAAGACCTCCTGAGACCCCTAAAGGTGGGCGGAAATAGATTTTAACGAAGCATATACTTCTCCAGCAAGCTTCTTTAGGTGGATCATGAATTTTTGTCTCTGATAATGCAAGAACTTGATGTGTCTAGCTCTTCAAAAGGCCTCGATTTGGGACCATATGTTTTTTTTTGCTAGCCCCTAACATTCTAATAACTAACATTTCATCTTCTTCTCTTTCTCCCTTTTCTTTCCCTTCCAGCTGGGCGAACGATTGTTGTCTACCTTTTGCATATATTCATCATGGGTGATCAATTCAAGGTCAACAGACCCTCCCGCAGCCATTTAGGAAGCCTCTTTGGGCCTCTCCTCCTCGGGAATCCCCGATCACGGAGGGGTTGCATGTGACCCCTGCCCATCTCCTGACAAAGATGAGGAAGAGGGCGGTGTATCCACGGACTAAGCATCCAACGTTTTGCTGACGCTCTTGGAGAGAAATGAGGTTCAAGATATTTGAGGAAAAAAAGACGAACCTTGGTCATTAAGCAAAACAAACTTACAACATGCGAACACTGATAATGCATATTCTGCATAGGCATTTCACGTAGTTTTAGGGTAATTTTAGGTTGCATTTTATATGTTTTGATAGTTAAGTCGCATCTTTATCATTCTATATTCGAAGTTTAGAATATATGCTTTTTATGGTTAATTATACAGATTCACGAATACGGTCTTAAAAGATGGCACAAGAAGGCGATGTTGGAGCCTTGAAGATACTAAGGACCTAGGATGACTTAGAAATGAAGAGAAGAAATGATCAAGAAGAAGCAAGGATGATGGTTGCTGAATAAAAGAGGAGAAGAATGGCACCCGCCGAGAGCGGCGCCTGTGGACATAGGAGATACGCCCACTAATGCAGATACACTCGAATCTCTGAATTATTATCAGATGGAGATTTGATTCTATCCTTTTCTTAATATTCAAGCCATGATTTTTAGGGGTTTTCTGCCTATTTAAGGCCTATAAACAGCCTAGTAATCTAGGGTTTTCAATCATCCATCATTACTGATGTGCGCCTATTTTGCCATGTTTTATATCTACTTTTATTCCGAATTCTATCTATATTTGATACTTTCAGGTTAGAAAAGTATGAGATTTGTGTAGTTTATGTTTATTTGTGAGTTATGGAGGTCTACACAAGTTTCTATTTAATTTCGTAGAAATCGGGACATTTTCGGAGCAATTTGGAGAAGAAGGAACCAAGCTGGATTTTCACTCGATGTCTACTGAAACCACTCAACATCTACTGGAGTGAAGCCGGAATTTGGCTAAGTGTTGGACGAGGCAAAGCTACTGAAGATCCACTTGACATCTACTGAAGATGACCCGACGTCGAGTCTACACAAGCCACACTTAGAGCCAAGAAGAAAGGAAGCCACTTCACACCACCAAGCATGAGTTGAGATTGAATGATGGCACTCGACACCATAGAGCTCACTCGAGATCGAGTGGAAGGCACTCGAGCCACACAAGGTGACTCGATATCGAGTGATGTGACTTGATGTCGAGTGAAGTCTCGTAGCCCTACGACGTGTTTTGACGAGTCCGGATCCGAGGGGGATTGCTTAAAGACGAAGTTGAAGATCTTTTATCCTCCTCAATGAACATTTATCCTTATGGGTTAAACTCTATTTACCCTAGAGAACTTTTATTTGTTTTATTTTAATTAAGTAGGAAGTTTTATCTTAGGAAATAGATAAAGATTTATTTCCTTGGCTAGCAAGGACTAGTTTAGCTATAAATAAAGCCCTTGGGGGCTAGGTTTTATTCATTCAATCTTTGTCCACAAGCAATTATGCATCTTAGTGTGTGTGTGTGTGTGTGTGTATATATATATATATATATATATATATATATATATATATATAGAGAGAGAGAGAGAGAGAGAGAGAGAGAGAGAGAGAGAGAGAGAGAGAGAGAGAGAACGACGGTTTGGCTTTGTTCGGTTTTTAAGTTCTCTTTTACTTCAATTCTAGTTAGTTATTTTATGACTATGATGATGTTTTCTGTGATGAAGCGCTAGTAGTCGTCCTACTTCTAGGATCTGGGTGAGCCTGACGATAACCATGTAAGTATGCTTCAAAGTTACATTATTTATGTGATTTTCATCTTCTATCCTATATGCATAATTCTTCTACAAGAGTAGTTGGTACTTCCATGTTTATAATATTAAAGCGAAAGTGAATTTATTATGAATTTGGATACATTAATTATGAAAAAGGGATAGTAACACTTAGGGTTTATGCGAGAGCCTGTATATTCCTATTTGTTAATGGCAAAAATTATTTGATGAAAGTACCTTTCATGATTTTGAGCATATTACTTGCATGGTTATCGTTGTGGTAAATTCCTCGGATTCGGAAGTCTGTTAGTATATTGTTTACAATAACCCTTTGCGATATTTCTATTCACTCTTCTTATTCATCCTTTTATTCTTCGAACATTCTTTTCCGACACAAAGTTACGTTTGTGTTTTCTGTTACTTTGACTCGAGATCGACTCATATTAGTCGATATCGAGTGGATTTGACACGATATCGAGTGTTCTACTTGACATTGAGTGTTCTGTGTTGTTTTGCAGGTTGAGCACTAGGAATCGACTGCTTGACTCGACATCGACTGGTCCTCGGTTGATATCGAGTGGCTCCTGGTCGACACAGAGAGCTTTTTACAAGAATAGATCGGCGAGCGCTGACATGCTTCCTCGTGGATCGATCCTGACTCCTACCACTAAATCGGAATGAAGTTGTTGATAGGAGGAAATCGAGTATGAAATATAACAAAATAAATAAACTAAGGCAAACCAGATTCCGTCCCTTGCAAATAATTATAAGACCTCCTCCTGATGCAGTAGTGGGAAGTCAGGATCGATCCACGAGGAAGCGTGTCAGCGGATCCTAGGCAGCAGAGAAATCTCACGGATAGAAGTCGACAACAGGTGCTAGATCTCGACTAGGGTAAATCGACAGGAGATCAGGCAAGTCGAACAGCGCAGCAGTCACAGGCAAAGGGCTAGTCGATCTCGACAAGGCCTACTCGAGATCGAGTAGAGTCTTGGTCGACGTCGGTTTGTCTCGTCGAGTACCTGCACACAGAAGCTACATCGATGCTAGATCGAATATCAGTGAACTCGATATCGAGTAGTGCAATTCGAGATCGAGTAAAGGGACAGAAAATAAAACGAAATAAATGCAAAGGCTTTGGGATTTCGAAATAAACTGTAAAAGACTTCCAAGATTGGGGTTTGCAACAACGATAACCAAGCATGCATAAGGCAGAACTAAAACAGATAATCATGTGAATCGCATCAAAGGACCAAGCTTTCGCCTTTTCCAACAATTAGACAACTCTTTCAAGAAACCCTAATTGTCTCTACCGATTTTATGTTTACAATCCAAGTTGTTATCATGGACCTCCATTAGACGGGTAATAAACACATAAACAAGTAGTAGATGCTCAACACATGATAAAAGTCGAATCTTTACCTCAATTATGCATGACTATCGTCGGGCTTGCCCCAACCCTAGAAGTGGGTTGACTACTCGCGCTTCATTGCAACCTCAGACATTGATTGATGAAAAGAAACTAATTGCATTAAACCAAACTCAAGAAAGTACAAACCAAACAAAGCTGGATCACTCTCGCTCTCCTGCTCTACTCGGCCTCTCTCTCTCTCTCTACTCTTCTTCTAATTGTTGTGCGATTGAATAAGATGCCTAATGCTCAGCCCCTAAGGCTTTATTTATAGCCTTCTATTCCTTGTTATTCAAGGATAGAATATCTATATCTATATCTAAAACTATATCTAAAACTTTAAAGATAAATAAAAGCTATAAAGAAATTAAATCTAAAATAGGGAAATATATCTAAAGTGTCTTCAAGTGGATAGATCTCTCTCTTCATGATGTATCTTGATAAATTCGGATAGAATCGGCAATCTTCGGGCCCAAGTAATCCCACACCGAGTAGAATTGAACAAACCGCGTAACGCGTCTCCGGAAGTCTCCTCGATCTCGACAAAGGGCTACTCGATCTCGAGTAGGATTGTTGGTCGACTGGTGTGGCTCGGCGTCTCGGCTAGCTGGTGCTCGATGCTGCTCGGTCATGGCTCAAGGGCTTCATCGATCTCGAGGACCCTTACTCGATCTCGAGTTAGGCGTCCGAGCATGGTCGAGTAGTTTCTCAGTCTCCTCGGACATGCTCTCCTCGACTCCGGGTTGTCTCCGAGGTCTTGTCGATCTCGAGTAGCCTAACTGGATCTCGATGAAGGTTCGGGAGTCGGGTTCTTCGTCTTCAGCTTCTCGACATAAGCTGCTCGATCCTGGCAGGTGTCTAGGCATGGCTTGTCGAGATCGACTAAGGCTTGTCGATGTCGAGTAGCTTTGTGCTCCGGTTCTTGCTTCTTGATTTTCTCCCGAAATGGTTCCATAATGGTTCCATATTCTGCGATATTAAACAGAAACTTATGTAGATCTCCATTTCTGACAAATAAGCATATACTACATAAATCCGACATATTCCCAACCCGAAATATGCAAAATGTAAAGAATATGGAACTAAAATATGCATAAAGACATGGCTACTTTGTAGACATCAGAAGTCTTGTAATTTTATTTGCAAGGACTAGGGATTTAGTTTGATCTATATTTCATATTTATTAGACTTGATTTCCTCCGTTAACAAATTACACAATTCAACCACAAAACCATTCAATAGTTTGCATATTTTCTTATTTTTTGAGGTAAGCCATGCTCGACTAATCTCATAGTAGTTTTGCTTACATTTCAAGACATGTTTAAGGATATGTGAGGGCTATTTTGCTATTTCAAGGTTTATGCATTATAATTATTTCAATTCTCTTTGTTCCGATATTGCTTATACATTGTTGATTCATCTCAAATGGCCACGAGGATGGATTTGCATCATGCTAAGGGTCATAGCTTCATTCCTCTATTGCGGGCATTAATCCATTATAGTAGCCAACACATCTTGCATGAATAGTTCAGGGAATCTTGATTTTGTAGGACAATTGACAAGTAAAAATCATCTTTTTTTTTTATACAGGTAAGAATTTGGAAGAGGCTAGCCCTTGCTAGTCCACCAACCAATGACATCCTTCAGATGCAAATGCAAAGTTCTCTATCTTGCAACGGATCAACCAAAGTCGAAGTCTGAAACAAGCGAGCGACACGATCCGCACAGCGGTTAATTTCCCTGAAGACATGGAAAATTGAAACGATCTCGAACTAGATGAGCAAAATCCGGATGTTGGATAGAAGGACTTCGATCTCCCAAGGGCACTGCCAGACTCCATTAAGAGCATTAATAACCACCACGTTGTCGCCCTCTACCATGATGCGGGAAATACCTAGCTCCTTTGCCTTAAGTAGACTAATCCTCAAAGCAAGAGCTTTAGACTCTACGTCGTTCTTAGGCCCTAGAAATGCACCACAAGTTGCAATTAGAGAGCCCATGTGGTTCCGAATGATGAAGCCTGCAAAAGAAACTCCAAAAGAGGTGAGGCTTCCATCAAAGTTTAATTTTTACGTATCAGCAGGTGGTTTTTCCCATGTCAAGTTCCTTTTTCTTCTAGGTGGTGTTGTATTGTTTACATTTTTTATGTTATCCTTGTCAATAGTTTTCGTTTTTTTCCAACTTGTCAACACCCGTTTCGTAAACATTTCCATATTCTAGATTGTTGTAGAATTACAGTTGTCAAATATTTTTCTATTTATGTTCGTCCATATACTCGTTGCAAGTGTTGCTCTCTGTTTTTTGTTCAGTTTTCGAAAGACGTGGTTCTTGTTTTCCTTTATATTGTCGCTGTTTGTATCAACGTCATGTATTTCCTTTTCTATTTCTAGATCTATTTTTCTAATTAGCGTCGTTGTACAATGACACTTGATGAAGAGGTGGGTTGGGGTTTCATCGGCTTGATCACATAATTCACAACTTGTTGGTATCGCAACATCCTTATTTGTCAGTCTCGTTTTTATCAATTCCTCAATTTTCCATTTCAGATATATATCTATAAATTTATCTATTGTAATGCTTGTATCGATTTGTCGATTCGATAATTGTCTTCCTTCTAGTGGTTCGTTATCTAACCAATATTATCCTTCCAAAAATTGATTGTTCCCTCGTTGCCTATTTGCCATACAAGTTCCTTACAGAATTCATCTTTCAGTGACATCAGTTTTTCCAATTACCATGATGTGTTTTTTTTTTGATATTTTAATATTCCTTGTCCTTTTAGATATTTGTGTTCCATTGTTTGTATCCATGGACTTTCCGGTTCAGCTAGGATTTTGCATATTAATTTCAATTGCAGTGCTTTATTCACATCCTTTGTTTTGTGTATTCCTGCTCCTCCTTCAGCTTTCCTTTTACATATCTTATCCCATCCGGTGATAGGTTTGTACGAGTTTTTTTTGTTCTAAAAGAATGATCTATTTATTTGGTCTAACTCTCTGTGTATTTCAGACGGAAGCATGGAGTTTTGCATAATGAAGTTTGGTTTCGTCGCTAGATTTGCTCTGATAAGTGTTGTTCTACCTTCTTGCGATAGGGCATTAGCTTTCCATTTAGTGAGTTGGGTCTTAGTTTTATTTATCGTCTCCTTAAATGTTAATTTGATCACTCTACCATTGATGATAGGACAACCCAGATATTTTTCTAGCCTGTTTTGGTATGTAATGATCATGGTGTCTTGAATAGTCTGTTTTTGCTTGCTTGTGACCTTCGGGGTCATTTCGAAAGCTGATTTACTGAAGTTGACCTTTTGTCCTGATGCTTCGCAGTATTCGTCTATAATTATTTTCACTATTTATGCCGCATTTTCGTTTGCTCTTGTAAAAATAATCATATCATCTGCAAATGATAGAAATGGTATTCTTATTTCTGTCCTCGTAATGTTGAAACCAATTATGTCTTCTGTTCCGTTACTTTCTGCTTGAAGCTTTCTGGCTAGTATTTTTGCGCCAAAAATGAATAAAAGGGGTGAGAGTGGGTCTCCTTGTCTTAGTCTTTTTTATGGTTTGAAAGGTTCCGACGACCCTTCATTGACCAAAACTGAGAAGGAAACCGTCCTCACACGTTGCTCAATCCAGTTTATTATTTTTGAATAGAACCCAAATTTTCTAAGTATTCTTATTAAGAAGTCTCAGTCAACCCTGTCATATGCCTTTTCCATGTCTAATTTTATTGCCATTCATCCTGTTTTCCCTTTTTTGTTTTTAAACGAGTGAAATATTTCATTGGCTATGAGAATGTTGTCCTCAATTGCTCTGTCCCATATGAATGCACCTTGTAGAGGGTGTACTAGTTTTTTGATGATTGGTTTTAATCTTTCTGCAATAACTTTTGCTATTGTCTTATATATAGTTTGAAGGTTCGATAATGTAAAAACAATGTAATAATAAATACTCTAGAAGGGGGGTTGAATAGAGTATGCCCGTTTTTCGCAGAAAGTCTCAAGACTTTTGGAGCTCGTATAAAACCCTTTGAGATAAACCTGAATCACAAAGTTAGACAATCGAACCAAGTGCGGAAAAAAGGTAAAGCAATAAAGAACACAAGTAATTGTTTACGAGGTTCGGCACGAACTTGGCCTACGTCCCCGCCTAAGGTTCTTCCACAACCCTAGGATTCAAAAGGCTTTATTGATTCGCTTAGCTTAGGATCCTAATAGCTCACCGAGAAGCCTCTCTCCTATACAATTGCAATCTAGTCAACTCACCTTCCCTTGGAGTCCTAAACCAATCTAGAAGAGCCCCACCTCTCTCAGCTATCTAGTACAATCCTCTTACTCTCACAAATCAATAGCCTAGTGCAACTTCCCGAGTTACAAACTCTCGAGTAACACTATAAATGAATATATCCTATAAGCTCACAGTGACTCTCAAAGGCTTTGAAATAAACAACAAACTCTTGAGCGCTAGCAGAGAGTACACTTGGAAGACAGATCTCACTTTGAATGAATGAAAGCTCGTGTAATACTTGTGTGTGCTGTCTTCATCTTCCTTCTCTATTTATTGAGACAAATCGGCACCAAGAATCTTCTCCAACGGCTATTCTAGATCATGACCATCTTTAAGATCTTCTAAACTTGGAAACAAATGAAGCCATAATCTTTCCGATTTGAACCTTCTCAACACCTGTCACAAGGAAGGAAATAATTCAAAAAACTTCCTGAAAGATTAGTCAAGCATATATATAATATAAAGGAAGTATATAATAGAATTAAATAATATTCGGACATATAAAACAGGTTTTGGATTTCATCAACTGTTAATGTTCCAAGACCTTTGACACAAACATCCTGTCAAGGCCTTTGAAACAATATTCCGATTTTCATCAAGGGAGGGAGTTATCAATCTCCCCCTTGATGAAAGACAAAACCTGTGCATCCCTTCAACTTAGTCAAGCATAAATAATATAAGAGAAATCGGACTAAGTACCTGCATGGGTTAGACAAATGTTGGATCAAATTTTTAAAGCATGCAAAAGCCATCCAACCGAAAACCAAAAAATCAAAAACCAAGGTCTTCCAAGACCTTCAAGCAGATAGAGGTTTTCAAAGTCTAAACAACCACAGATCATCTCCCCCTTTTTGTCTTTCAACAAAGGGAGGAGGTAAAACAGTCACCAAATGTTTTGAAAAAGTTTCCAAAAACCAGCAATGTATCAAGGATAGAGATAGGGTAGGGTTTAGGCTTCGTCGTCCGGAGCATCATCAGTGAGCCTCGTCCACAGTCCTTGTAGCATCATGGAAATCCCGCTCATCTCCGTCATAACCTCCTTTTGCAGCTCCTTGATATCCAGGCGAACTTCCTCCATGCCCAACTCTAGGTTGTCCATGCGTTCATCGAAAGCTGAAGCAGTGGGAAGGGCTTTTGAAGGAGTGGCAAGACTCAAGGTCCCTTGGGGAGACCGAGTGATGCCAATCTTTTCAAGGCCCTTAGAGTCGAACTTACCCATATGACGTTGCTGTTCTTCATTTTTGACATCAATTCCAGAAGCTTTGAAGAGAGGGGTCAAAAGGGTAGCAAAGGGGAGGGGAGAGCCTTTTCTAGCTTTTCTAGCATGAGCCATGGTTCCAAGGATAGTGTTGGCCAGATCAAGGTCAAGGCCATTTAGGATGCGGTAAAGCAGGACCATGGCATTGTCAGTAAGGAGTGAGCCAGAGTTAAGACGGGGTAAGAGGCATCGAACAATGATGTTGAAAATTATTTTTGCCTCAAGGGTTAGGGATGAGTGGGTGAGTTGCTTTGAGGTGCTGTTGGATGCTTCGGGTAGGAGGTATTTGGCTCGGGCAAGAATGATGCAATTTTCCTTTGAGGGGTGTATTTCAGAGGGTGGAACTGGGCTAGGTAAGCCAAGGAAATCTGCAAAGTCATTGGAGTTGAGAGAGATTCTAACCCCTTTGACAACAGACTCCAAAGACCAACCATTGGTGTCGTGTTTGGCTTTTAGGTTAATGTAAAACAGACGGGTAAGCTGGGGGTAGTAGAAAGTTTCAAGATTGAGAAGGGTCCAGGCTGGGGATTTTTTGAGAAGATCAATGCAGGGTAACTTCAAAGCTTCGAAGAACTCAAAATCCAAAAAATCAGAACAGTAAATCCTACGAGTTCGAAACTCATCTACCCACTTACCAGCAGTCTCAGCATCTTCAAACCAAGAGGAGGGCAAGGATTGATTTACCTGGATATATGCAGGTGGGTCGGCATTCTTCCTGCGAGCAATTGTCGGAGCAACTCTCTTGACAGGCGCTTCAAGACTCCTGAGGGTGCCCTTCCTGGTGCGCTTGGGAGATGGAGGCTTGACAGCAACAGGGGCTTTCCGCTTCTTTGGAGACGGGGGAGGAGGAGAAGGAGAGGGAGATTCTTCCTCCTCTTCCTCAGACCCCGAGTCCTCACCGGACCCCACTTCATCTCCTTCAGCTTCCTCGTCATCTCCAGATTCCTCTTGCTCTTCTTCTTCTTCCTCAGGCTCCTCCTCGGATGGAACCTCCTCAGCTTCGGCTTCCTTCCGAATCCTCTCAGCTTCTTCCTTGGCCAGTTTCCTTGCTAGCTCGGCCTCCTCATCGGCCTTTTTCTTCTTCAAGGCTTCCTCCTCGGCCTCCTTGGCAGCATCTCTTTCCAAGATGGCATCTAGGTCACCTTCCTCCTCTTCCTCGTCCACTTCCTCAGCCAAAATCTTTCTCTTCCCTTTCTGTTTGGCATTGAGAGGCTTCTTAGCAGAGCACTTTTGAGAGCTCTTGGGAACAGTGGTCGTGCTCTCAGCGATGGTGCTCTGGACAACAGTTGGGACACTGGCTTGAGGAGCGGGTTCAGGTGTGGGAGACGTAGCAGTGGCCTGACGTCCCTTGGGGGTGGCGCCAAGTCTTTTGGGTGTGACGGCTTTCTTTGTTTTGGGTGCCAAGGAGGAAATCGGCTAGGGTTTCTTTAGAAAAGGTTGAGAGGTTGAAGAAGGAGAAGGTGAGAGGGTTTGGATCAGTTTGAGAGTGTGAAGAAATCGGGTACAGAGGTGGGTATAAGTAGAGAGAGATGATGGAGTGATGGGACGGGTTTAGAGTTCCAAGGGAGGGTAATGATAACATTGCCAAGATTTGAAGAGTTTCCAATTCAAAATTCAAATATTCCCATTAAAATCGGACGGAAAAACTGAGGGATTTAGTTCCAAAATTAAAAATATCTTAACGGTTAAGAATATAACATAAATAGGCAATTTTGAAATCCGATAAAAATATAATTGATTAAATATCTAAAAAGATATTAACCAAAAATATATGATCCGATATATGTAATCCACCATTTAGTTCACACACCTTGACATAGTTCTCAAGGGTCTTGACACTAAGTAGAATATATCTTTCTTAAAGAGAATGCTCCCCCTACGAAAGTGCATCCTTGTTAAGCATCCCAATCTCTCGTCTTATGAAGGTGAACCTGTCCTCTGCCAAAGGCTTAGTAAAAATGTCATCCCATTGATAATCAGTTGAAATAAACGAAATGGACACATCACCTTTTTCAACATGATCTCTAATGAAATGATGCCTTACATCAGTATGTTTGGTCCTTGAATGCTGAACAGGATTCTTAGTGATGGAGATGGCATTTGTATTGTCACACTTAATTGGAATGCCTTTGAGATTGATGCCAAGATCTCGCATTTGTTGAGCTATCCAAAGGATTTGGGAGCAATGTATTCGGCTTCTGCAGTGGATAGAGCGACTGAATTTTGTTTCTTTGAGTGCCAACTGATCAAGGATGCTCCTAAGAATTGGCAACATCCTGATGTGCTCTTCCTATCCACCTTATAGCCTGCAAAATCTGCATCAGAATATCCAATTAATATGAAATCCTTTTGCTTTGGGTACCATAGTCCAAGCTTCTTAGTGCCATTGAGATATCGAAAGATCCTCTTCACAGCCACGAGGTGAGATTCCTTAGGATCAGCTTGAGACCTAGCACACATGCAAACACTAAACATGATGTCAGGTCTACTAGCCGTGAGATATAATAAAGATCCAATCATTCCTCGATACTTCTTTTGATTGACACTTATTCCAGTCTTGTCTTGATCTAGAGACAATGTTGAGCTCATGGGAGTCTTGGCTACTTTGGATTGATCCATCTTGAACTTCTTTAAGAGATATTTAATGTACTTGCTTTGGTTGACAAAGATCCCTTTCTTGGATTGATGAACTTGTAATCCCAAAAAGAAGTTGAGTTCACCCATCAAGCTCATCTCAAATTCACTGCACATGATGTCAGAAAATTCCTTGCACAAAGATGTGTTAGTAGCACCAAATAATATATCATCAACATAAATTTGAATAACCAAAATGTCCTTTCCTTTGGTCTTGATAAAAAAGAGTCTTGTCGATCAACCCCCTTTTAAAATCATTTTCTAAAAGATATTTTGACAAGCGCTCATACCAAGCTCTTGGGGCTTGTTTCAAACCATAAAGCGCTTTGTCAAGTTTATAAACATGATTGGGAAATTCTGAACTTTCAAAACCTGGGGGTTGAGCCACATATACTTCTTCCTCTAAGAAACCATTAAGAAAAGCACACTTGACATCCATTTGATATAACTTTATGCTCATAAAAGATGCAAATGCCAATAGAATGCGAATAGCTTCAAGCCTGGCTACGGGAGCAAAAGTCTCCTCGTAGTCGATACCTTCCTCTTCATTGTAGCCTTGAGCAACAAGCCTTGCCTTGTTCCTCACGATCTTATCATTCTCATCTAGCTTGTTTCGAAAGACCCATCGAGTGCCAATGACTGATTGATGCTTTGGCCTAGGCTTCAAGGTCCAGATTTTGTTCCTTTCAAATTCGTTAAGCTCACTTTGCATGGCAATGATCCAGTCTGTCTCCTTAAGTGCCTCATCTACCTTCTTTGGCTCAATAAGAGAAACAAACGCGTGAAAAGCACAAAGATCTTTAAGTTTAGAACGAGTTTGAACACTAGAAGTAGGGTCAGAAATGATATCCTTTAATGAGTGTGATGAGGAGTATTTGAATTTCCTTTTGCTAGTTTCAACTCCTTGATTCGTCACACTGGTAGGATTGACTTGTGGTACATCTGACTCCGTGGTCCTGTTAGGTTCAGTTACAGCAGTTTCTGACGTCTCAACACTGTTGGATTGGACACCAAGGGCTTTGGACGAATCTTCAACACCTTGGGTCAATTCTTCAGTGTTAAGGATCCGTTCCTGCATGTTCCTCTTCTCTGTGTTCTTAGTAGCAGCATCATCAACTTCCTCGTTCTCTTCATGGATGTTAAGATCTATATCTGCA
The DNA here is from genome assembly GCA_963922045.1 of Persicaria maculosa. Taxonomy (NCBI): domain Eukaryota; kingdom Viridiplantae; phylum Streptophyta; class Magnoliopsida; order Caryophyllales; family Polygonaceae; genus Persicaria; species Persicaria maculosa. Next base: position 49,605,283 of record OY998256.1, read on the forward strand.
ACACTTTCACTCAAAGCACCGTCATTGCATTCATCAAAAATAACATGTATACTTTCTTAAACTAACTGGGTCCTTTTATTGAAGATTCTATAAGCTTTGCTACTTGTGGAGTAGCCAAGAAATATACCTTCAGCCCAATAGGTTTTAGGTAATGCATTTTCTAAAAGCATAGTCCTGGCCATATCCTCTAAGGTGTGGTTCTTGCGTTCCACAACCCTGTTTTGTTGAGGTGTCCTAGGAGCAGAAAAGTTATGGGAGATACCATATTTGGCACAAAACAAATCAAACTGAAGTTGATCAAACTCCCTACCATGATCACTCCGAATTGACACTATGGGCTCGTTTCTTAAAGTTTGCAACTCCTTACAAAGTTTTGAAAACTCAAATAAGGCCTCTGATTTTTCTTTCAAAAATGCAACCCAAGTATATCTAGAAAAATCATCAACAACAACAAGCATGTACTTTTTACCATTGGGAGATTTGACTCGCATAGGACCACATAAATCCATATGTAAAAGTTCAAGGGGTCTAGAAGAACTTACAACCTTTTTGGGTTTGAAAGAGCTACGTGTTTGTTTACCTCGTGTGCATGCATTGCACATATCAATACCTTTGAAGTCCATTTCAGGTAGCCCTCTTACAAGCCCTTTGGACACAAGCTTCTGTAGTGTATGTGGACTCACATGACCGAGTCTCCTGTGCCAGAGCTTTGGATCGTCCGTCAAAGCCTTTAGACATGTTAAGCTTCCTTGTGCCACTTGATCAGCATTTACAACGTATATATTGTTGTAGCGATATGCAGTCAATATAACTTCACCTGTATCTTCTCTGCACACTATGCATCTTTTCTTGTTAAATCTGACATTGTTACCACTATCACATAATTGAGAGACACTAAGCAAATTATACTTTAAACCATCAACAAGATAGACATTTTTAATACTATGGTTGGAATCACTCCCAACACTACCAATACCAACGATGTCACACTTTCCTTTGTCACCAAGAGTGATTGTTCCCGTGGATTGCTCCTTTAGATCATGAAAGAGAGAACTCTTCCCACTCATATGCCTCGAGCATCCACTATCAATAATCCATTTGTGTTCTTTCACCTTGGTGATCTCCTGCAAGACAAACATCAACCTTTGTGGCTAGACCAATAAGCAAATTTGGATCCATTGTTGGGGTAAACCATATTTGGTAAAATAGTGCCTTTTGGAACCCAAACTTCTGTTATCCGTTCTTTTCTCAAATGAACAGGAAATGTATTGCGAATAATATATGAATCCTTTCTTCTATAGGGGCAGGTCTCTTTCACATGTCCCTTTCTAGTACAATGGTGACATATAGGAGAGGTTCTGCTTCCTTTTGCCTTTACAAAAGTGGTAATGTGTTGCTTCTTTAAAAACTTTGGATTGTAACCAATACCACTTTTGTTTAGAGAGCTTTGTTGCTCACCCAACATCCTATCGAGAGTACCTTTGGATTTGGTAAAACTTATGAGGGCTGTCTGTTGGTCTTGAATCTTATTATTCAGGGAGATCTTCTCGTTCTCTAAGTCATGATGCTCATTTCTTAGAGAGGAGAGATCTTGCTTGAGTTCAGATTTCTCCGAATCAAGCGTCTTGACTTTAATGTCAAGACCGGAATAAGAAGCTTCAAGACTTTTGACCCTCATAGATAGATCCTCAATAGTTCTTTCCTGGTCCACAGTTCTCTTAATAAGAATGTTAGTTTGAGCAATAAGCTTCTCTTCATTGGCAATCATATTGGAAAGAAATTCCGATAATACCTCTTTTGGACTTGCCATAAGTTCTCCTTTGGAAGGCACCTCAGTATCTTCCTCACTTTCTCAACGTTGGTAAAGCTCTTGCCGAGAGATTCAAGGTTGTTGGTAATCTCTGTGAATCGTGTGAACATGGCCTTGATTGTCTCATCAGGCTTCATCTTGAAGAGCTCGTACTTTCGAAGGAAGATGCTGATCTTAGTGTCTTTTACTTGGCTCGTTCCTTCATAGGTGACGACCAGTTTGTCCCAAATCTCTTTAGCTGACCTACAAGATGAAATACGATTAAATTCATCAGTGCTAAGACCACAATAAAGTAAGTTTATAGCCCTGTAGTTTTTGGAGACGATTTCAAGATCTGCTTGGTTGTATTCAGACTCCTTCTTTGCAACTTTGGTATCATTTGGTCCATCTTTCTCTGGAATCTTCGGACCATTCTCTATGATGTTCCAAAGCTCTGGATCTTGGTCTATGATGAACATCTTCATCAAAGATCTCCAGTGGACAAAGTTGTTTCCTACAAAGAGTGGTGGTCTGGTCGTGGACCTTCCCTGTGCAAATCCTCCGCTTGCTTCACCAAACATGATCGAAAACTCACAAGATTGTTAGATCAAAAACAGTGAGTAAAGCTCTGATACCAATTGAAGGTTCGATAATGTAAAAACAATGTAATAAGAAATACTCTAGAAGGAGGATTGAATAGAGTATGCCCATTTTTCGCAGAAAGTCTCAAGACTTTTGGAGCTCGTATAAAACCCTTTGAGATAAACCTGAATCACAAAGTTAGACAATCGAACCAAGTGCGGAAAAAAGGTAAAGCAATAAAGAACACAAGTAATTGTTTACGAGGTTCGGCACGAACTTGGCCTACGTCCCCGCCTAGGGTTCTTCCACAACCCTAGGATTCAAAAGGCTTTATTGATTCGCTTAGCTTAGGATCCTAATAGCTCACCGAGAAGCCTCTCTCCTATACAATTGCAATCTAGTCAACTCACGTTCCCTTGGAGTCCTAGACCAATCTAGAAGAGCCCCACCTCTCTCAGCTATCTAGTACAATCCTCTTACTCTCACAAATCAATAGCCTAGTGCAACTTCCAACGTTACAAACTCTCGAGTAACACTATAAATGAATATATCCTATAAGCTCACAGTGACTCTCAAAGGCTTTGAAATAAACAACAAACTCTTGAGCGCTAGTAGAGAGTACACTTGGAAGACAGATCTCGCTTTGAATGAATGAAAGCTCGTGTAATACTTGTGTGTGCTGTCTTCATCTTCCTTCTCTATTTATTGATACAAATCGGCACCAAGAATCTTCTCCAACGGCTATTCTAGATCATGGCCATCTTTAAGATCTTCTAAACTTGGAAACAAATGAAGCCATAATCTTTCCGATTTGAACCTTCTCAACACTTGTCATAAGGAAGGAAATAATTCGAAAAACTTCCTGAAAGATTAGTCAAGCATATATATAATATAAAGGAAGTATATAATAGAATTAAATAATATTCGGACATATAAAACAGGTTTTGGATTTCATCAACTGTTAATGTTCCAAGACCTTTGACACAAACATCCTGTCAAGGCCTTTGAAACAATATTCCGATTTTCATCAAGGGAGGGAGTTATCATAGTTGTGCATAGACTAATTGATCTAAAGTCATTTGTTGTTCTTGAGTTATCTGTTTTCGGGATTAATGAGATGAAAGTTTGGTTTATTTGTTTCAGTATTCTCCCTGATTGGAAAAATCCTTTGATTTCTCCGGTGACTGTGGGTCCTACTATGTCCCAGTAGACCTGGTAGAATTCTGCCTTCATACCATCTGGTCCGGGTAATTTGTCTTTCCCCATACTGAATATGGCAGATTTAATTTCATTGTTCATCACAATTCTTGTCAGATATTTAGTATCCTCATCGTTGACATTCGACCCTGATTAAACCTAGATAATCATCTCTTTTAGTGAAAGCGATGTCTAGGTTGTCAACCGGGTGTGAATTCGATGAGACGAGAGAGATAATGTTTATGTGCTAGGTGCTAGGGACTTCATGCTACTCGCCCCCCATGCTAGAGTTTAGGGAGTTAGATGGTGATCAGAGACGTAGGCTATCTAATTATGTGCTCAAACCGTCGCTAGAGTAATCAGCATAACCAATTTGCATCAAAGTAACAACTCAATGATCATGAAATTACCATTGTCGCGAATGTGAGTAAAACTATATTCATCATCATTATTCTCTACAAATCAACCATAACACTTTAGTTATTTATTGATTTTCATACTTTTGCTTTATTACTGCTTTTCTTGCTTTGCAATCACATTTAGAAAGTCATTCGCAATCTCTATGGGATCGACCTCTACTCACCATTAATACTAGGTGTTTGAGATATTTTCTTTTGAGGACTGAACCACGACATTCACATTCACCAAACACAATTTTTAAATCACGAAGAAATTCAAGTAGAGGCACACCCGGGCAGTGAGAGAGGCTCAACCCGACCATCTCCAACCTAATAGGAGTAATCCACTTCCTATACGATTTTGCCTCCCTTCACAGGGAAATTCTTCTTTCCCTTTCTCGGTCTCCGACCAGATATTCTTCGAAGGACGTTGGAACACACCAGGGACCACACAGATCTTAAGCACGTGGTTGGGGCTATCTTTGATGAGAAACCATCGTTCTCGCATGCCAGGTTTGCTAGACAGGCGCTCCCCTAAATTCCCGCTCAGAAACATAAGCAGGTGATCCAAACACAGCTTTTCACAAAGCTTCAAGCAACACATCATATACACCGCCAGAAACATCCATGTATTGGGCGATAGTTGGGCAGGGCACAAGTTGAGCTTGTCAAGAAGCTGAACAAAAATAAGATGAAGGGGCAACCAAAAACCTTAAACCAAGCTTTCGACATGAACAACAACATACCTCGGGTACGCGTCTAAACACCCTCCTTTTCTGAATGCCAAACCCAAATTTACCCCCTCCAGCAAAGGAAACACGCTAGCGATAACATGAAGGTCTTCCAAGCTTCGCAGAGAACACTCTCATGTGTCCTGACTCGGCTTCGCAGAAGCCAGTACAACCCTTTTAGTAAAAAGGGGAGGGGAAGGGGGGGGGGGGAGACGAACGAACATAATTGTCATGAAAATTACACTCAACAATCTCCGTGACATTGTACGGGGTTAGTTGAAGGTCTCCCAAGTGATGTCCATTTTCTTGTCTAATTTTGCATCATGTTTTTAGTCTTCTTTGAGTCTTTATGCATATTTTATATTGGGAATGTTAGAAAATTGTGTAGTTGTTGATTTATTGCAAGTTATGGAGTCTATACAGACTTTGGTGTGATTTTCATGTATTTATAGCTGATTTGAAGAAGCTTTGATGCACTTTGGATCTTAAAGGAAAATCATGAAGACATTTGAGAAGCTAAGGAAGAGTGCAAGATGGTGTAGTTGGAGAAAAGCCCACTTTTTCACTATTCATCATTTTCAATCAAGTTCTGATGCCTTCATGAGAGTTGTAGTTCTCAAAAAGAGCTTTCCAACGCATATTCATATGTGTCAATTGGACGAATGAGGACTCGGGAAAGTGTGTTTCAAGACGGAGCAGAATGCTGAAAGCTGACAGAAGTACTCGACGTCAACTAGAAGCTACTCGAGATCGACTAAGAGCACTCGACGTCGACCACTTTTCACTCGACGTTGACTGAAAATCCAGAAGCCACGGACGAGAGTGGATTGGGCCGAATCTTTTGAGACTTTCCATATCCGAAATTTTCACATATCTTTTATATTTAGATATTTATCTCCTTATGAGTATTTTTCTATTTACCATAGGGATTTTTGATATTAGATAGATTTTAGATAGAAGATGGATTTATTTTTATTATTAGTTTCCCTTGGCTAGTAAGGATTAGTCTACTATAAATAAATGCATTAGGCCTAGTTTTTATTCATTGAAGTCAAGTCATCTTCGGAGGCAAATAGTTAGGAAGGAGAGAGAGAGAGAGAGAGAGAGAGAGAGAGAGAGAGAGGCGAGTGGATGAGGTGGAGGAAGAGATTGGAGACGAATGGTTGTTAGTTTAAGATTTAGTTTAATATTAAAGTTGTTTATTTTCATGTTTTGTTTCTAAATTCTCCTATTCTAGGGTTCAGGTGAGCCCAACAATAGATACATGCATTTTATTTATGAATTTGTGTGTCTTTATCATCATCTACCTATGTGCTTAATACTTTGCGAGAGTTGAGGAAATTCCTTATTTACAATTATGAAGCAAAAGTGAATTGATTGCGAATTTGGATAGTAATTAGGGTTTATTTATGAAAGCCGACTAATCCTAATTAAGAAAAGGTAGAAACAATTAGGTTTTTATGTGAGAGCCTCTACTACCTAAATTGCTGGAATTTGCGAGAGTTGATTCTTTGATGAAAAACATGCTCTTTTTATGTAATTCATGATCTACACATATGTTTATTGTTGTGGTGATTTCTTATCTTAGAAGTTTGCACCTTTATTACTTTATTTCGTTATTTTTATTTTGCATAGACACTCGACACCGACCACCATCCCCTTTCCCATCCCCTTTCCATCCCTCGACATCGACTAGTCTCAGTCGACATCAACATTAACCCTCAACATCTTTTCTCGCTATTTCCCGAACCCCAAACCAACTAAACCTAGAACAGCCGACTTCTCTCCTGAGGATGAATCTGACTACTATTCTATATCGGGGTTTTGACTACAAATTTATTTGGTCAAGAAATCCTCTCATCACGAAGCCACTCCAAACCTTTTTTAATTTGTTGCTTTGCAGGCTCATGAGATTATTTCCCTCCTAGCTTAGGATCGCGAGAAGGGTCGACGAATAATAATAGTCAGGATCGCCCCTGGCCTTTGGTTGTTTAAAAGAAGCGACTAAGGGTGCGAAGAATAATATTTAGCATTAGCGTGCCTTTCGAGCATGGAGTTGCAAACAAGCCTCTACGGAGAATAAAATTTAGCATTCGCATGCCTTTCGAGCACGGAGTTGCAAACAAGCCTCTACAGAGAATAAAATTTACCATTCACGTGCCTTTTGAGCACGGAGTTGCAAACAAGCCTCTACGGAGAATAAAAACATACGTTCGGGTAGTCAAAATGGACCCCCGAACGACTGAAGTAGTCAGAATCGACACTTAAGACATCATGCACGCATGCATGTATACATTCATTATACATTTACATATGCATTTATTTTCTATTTTTATGCACTTTCGCGGGTACATCTAGGTCTTTTTCCTCATGAAAAAAGGTTAGTAGTCGAATTCAACACTTAGAACTTGCATAAAAAGCCCGTGTAGCTCATCTAGCACGCTATAGCTCGAGTGACTAAGTCAGCACGCTAGAGCTCGAAACAGCTAGTGTGGCTCATCGTAGCACGTTAGAGCTCGAATCAAATTAGATCGCGTGGTTCATTCAGCACGCTAGATCTCGGATCAAATTAGCTCGTGTGGCTCGTTCAACATGCTAGAGCTCAAATTTGCTCGTGTGGCTCATCTAGCACGCTAGATCTCAAGTTATGACACAAATCAAAATTTAAAATTACTCAAAATTACGATATTATGAAAATACGCGTCTTTGACATTTCCAATTCACAAATAAAAATAGAATAAAGGTAAAGGTATCGTTTTATTAAACCTCAATCGGTCAGGACACGACCGAGGTCCGAAGAACGATGACGATACCCTAAAAAATGGGGTAGTTATGTGTTATAATAATTAATATATAATAAATGAGATTATATGAACCTTAAACTTAAGGTGATAATTATTCAATGTATGAAGTGATATTAGCCTTTAAATCCGAATATAAGCCAAAGAGATACAGAATTATATTTGTAAAGAACTAGCAAGAAACGCGATATACTTTATATCATATAACAACATATCATAAACAACGTGTTGGCATAGTGGTTTACATATCAAGTAAGGATATAATAGGTCTCGGTTTTGAGCCTCACGATTAGCAGTTGGCTCATTTTTTTACCTTACAAACAACAATATTCAACATCATGTCCATGTAGGAATTGAAACAAATTTCCATTTGAGTTGTCTTCTGTAATACCACCCGGTATTAAAACAAGTTTTCCCCACCCACAATTTTTTAACCACGAGGTCCCAAATTGTACACCCACTATAACACGTGTCAACACAATAAACAAGTGGCTCAACAAATAAAGCATGACAAGGCTAAGTCAACAAACTCCTATAAAATAAATTATAACCCAAATAAAAAGGGGTCAGTTCTTTAGATAGGAACTGGTTTCGACCTTTCCGATCAACTTTTCGGTCTTTCTCGGAGCGAGATTTGTATCGAATTACATGAATCGAACTGTGAAGGATTAGTGTTCGATTGAGGGTGGACCGTATGAAAAACCGGAAATCTTCATAAGGCATATCCACTTATTGCCCCAATGATTGTTATATCACTTGATGTAGAAAAGGATCCTTTTTGCCCGCGAGCTAATAATGAAGAGATATTAGGTCCTGAAGTACCATATCTTAGTGCAATCAGTGTACTTATATATCTCGTTAACAATAACCAACCAGATATAGCTTTTGTAGTTAACTTGTTAGTAAGGTATAGCTCAACACTGAAAAAACGTCATTGGAATGGTGTTAAACATGTTTTGCGTTATCTACGTGAAACAAGTGACATGGAGCTGTACTTCAAAAGATCTGAGAGAATACAAAATACAAGTTTAGTTGGTTATTCTGATGTAGGTTACTTGTTTGATCCACATAAAGGCAAATCACAAACAAGATATGTGTTCATGCATAGTGGAACTGCTATTTCTTGACGTTCAACAAAGCAAACTCTGGTTACTCTATCATTAGACCATGTAGAGCTAATTGATTGTGTTGTACGAAACCGGAAGAGAATGTGTATGGCTCAGATCCTTCTTACAACATGTCCAAATATCATGTGGATTGAAATCAAGTGTGCAAAAGCCAACAGTGATATAGGAAGATAATGCAGCTTGTATCGCTCAGATTAAAGAAGAGTATATAAAAGGCGACAAAACCAAGCACATTTTCTCGAAACTTTTCTCCACCCACGAGCATCAAGCAGAAGGCAGGGTCGATGTACAACGGGTTCAATCGAGCGAGAATTTGGGAAATGTATTCACCAAGGCCTTACTTGCTAAAGTATTTACACAGCTCATACACAATATCGGTATGCGACGCTTGAAAGATGCAAGCTAAGTTGAGGGGGAGAATAACGACTGCACTCTTTTTCCCTTAATCTTGGTTTTTCATTCCACTGATTTTTTCCAAGCTAAGGTTTTTAACGAGACAGTATATAGGGAGGTTTATCCAAAGAGAAGTGTTATACTCTCTACGATTGGAATTATAAGTGTTTGATTTTTGTGCACGTAGTTTAAGGAGCTAAAAACTATATAAAATATTTATTTTTTTGATTAAAGTTTTGTACAATCTAATACTTATTAATAATAAGTATTATAATGTAAAAAAATTTAATTAAAAAATTTAATATTTTACATAGTTTTTAGCTTCTTAAATTACGTGCTCAAAAGTCAAATGTCTCAAATTAAAAATCGACAAAGAGTCATACATTTGCCTTTTTGTTATCTGCACGGCCTCGTATCGCCATCGGCACGGTGCCGGTGGCGAGCTCCCAAGTCGACAGAGGTATTGCCGATGCCGACCTCCCAATTCGGCAGACATCATTGCTGATCCCGAGCTCCCAAGTCGGCATCCAATGCCCTAGGTAGTTTTGAAAGCCTATAAAAGAAGCAATGTTGGAGTTAAATGTGAATGCAGCTTTCATATTCGATTCAAAATCCCGAGCTCTTACATCGGAGAGAAATGGCGTTACCAGAAGAAGATGGCGGAGGCGATTTACCGTTTGACATTTTTAGCTATAGTGATCCGGAGGAGCTCGTGAAGAATCTCGAGGTAAGTTATTATTGTTACAGCGGATCATTTATATATAGCGGAACATTTATATAATTATGTTTGAATAGAATCATATTATAGCGGAAATATAGATAGCGGAAATAATTTATATGATTATGTTTGAATAGAATCACATAATAAAGCATAGTTTTGTAAAACGAAACCATCATATAATATAACATTATTGATAATATTTTGTAAAATTCCATATAGTGAGATTGTGTGCGAAAAAGTTCTTAGTACATAAGTGATATTATGCAGGAACAAAACCAACCTCTAGATGTGGGTACAGAATATGGTTCGATGTTTACAGTCGATGGTTATAGGGCTGATCAAGTAAACATGAAGGCATGAGCTAGATACGTAGGGAAGATTAAAAATATGGTACTTGTGATCACTCGGTCATAGAAGAACAAAATGAGTGGATTGGGTACCTTTCGTCTAGTGTGTGATAAGTACGGAGGGGGTCGAGATATTCCAGATGTCGACTTGGATTTTCCTCCCGCGGTGAGAGGGCGAGGGAGAACGACGAAGCTCGGATGCTTGTTTGAGCTGGAGAGTTGTCAAAATGATGCTGACAATTGGACCATGAAGATTATATGCGGTGTGCATAACCACAAGCTAAACGATGTGATGTTAGGACATCCCTATGCCGGTAGATTAACCCCAGATCAACATCGGCAGGTTCGTCGTGATACAGTGATTGGGATAAAACCAGGGGATATGCTGCTCGGGATGAAGTATGATGATCATGACTGTAACGACCCGGGATTATGATTCCCGAGTTACGTTTCGAGGGATTAAACCCCTCGTTAGGACCTTGCGCCCCGAGTACAGGTTGAAGGTTTCAAAACCTACTTTAGTGTTTTCAAAGGGGGACTTCATACCCAAAATCGAAGGGATCGTTGGAATCCCCGGGGAAGTCCCCTGTACCTGTCGTAAGTCTAAGCGTGGAAATCAAAAATCATGCGACTAGCGAAAACAAGTGTAATACAAGAGGGTGCCACGGCAGAGCCGGGTCAAAACGGAGTCTAAAGTGTAAATCCAAAAATATAATCAGAGTCTGGTGAAGTCGATAACTCCAGCGCTCACTCTCCGCCGACAAAATGACCCGCGCAATAAGCAAACAGCACCGATATGATGAACATAAATAATACCTAAAAAAATTGATATGGGGCGGGATCAGATCGATGCCCACTTTAGCTCTGCATCCCAACCATAAGCACACATATACGCTATACCTAATAAAGATGCTTCTAGATGCATGGCGGAATATTAACACACTAACATGCTCCTAAGATCAAGTACATAATAATGATAAGGCCTTAGCACAGAATACCAAGTGGTATATCCCTCTCCTACCTCCACCCCCTTCCGATAGGGTGGAGACTGGCCAGCTCGTGAATGCATTCATTCATAATCGGGCGGCACGCATGCCTAACCCGCTCCACAATAAAGCCCGCAGGCATCTCATAATATAAGGAAGTGCATGACTCGATTGACTCAGGACGGGACCCGATGAGACTAGGTCGTCCTATGACCCTAGCAATGACTCTAGTTACTTCACAGATAACGGCCGTTCTGTTTACATACGCATAAAGAAATAGGATGCTCAACGTAGATGCAACCTAGCATGGTACTACATGGCATGCTGATCATGAATGCAACACCTAGTATATCATGCACCTAAAGCAGGGAATAGCTCTATTCAATCTGAGTAAGCTCCGAAGAGACTTACCTGGTATCGCAGAACAACAAAAGGCAATCAACCAGACAATATGAAATCCGACACGTCACAGATGGTCACCTAACAAGTATAAGCGCATCAATGAGTCTATCTCTAAGGCACACAAAGCATAGAATTATCACACACACAACTTCACTACTTAACATGATAGCCGTCACATCATCATTTCCATAATGTCAACCTTATCTCATAATCTATCATCTCAATATCTCACAACCATACTCAATATAATTCTCCAATTCATCAACTTAAGACCATTCCAATTCATACTTAACCAATTTGCATGCCATCATCTCACAATCTTACTTAGCATATAATTGCACATCTTCAACAAAGTCATATAATATTTAACCACAATTAATAAATCACCACAATATCATATATTAAACCTCAAAACAACATTTTATATTTTAATCCCAATAATTTTGCATACTACTTCTAACATCTTTTATTTTAACATCTTTATAAAATAATTATAAAATCCAAACAATATTCATTTAATCAAACATCCCTTTTTAATTTACCAAACCAACCTCACTTTATTAAAATTACCAAAAACCACCCACTTATTTTATAAAAGAAACCAAACCGGCCCATGTTCTAAATCCCCCAACCGGCTTCCATTTACACAAACCGGACCCCTATTTAATGGAACCCAAACCGAGCCCTTATCCTTCTATTAAAGCCCAACCTGAAGACCAAAAAAAAAAAATAGGCCCAACATACCAACTCGGCCCAGTTGAATTAGGTCCAAAACTCAAACCCTTCCATTCTCCCTTTTTAAAACAAAACCGGGCTCAGAGAAATTAAAGGGGAGGGGGCCCGGCTGAGGTGGCAAATGAAGTGGGCCTAGGAGAGGTTGTGGGCTGATGTGGCGTGGAAGGGGGGGCCAGTCCCTTTCTTCTTCCTTCCTAATGCCGAAACATGGAAAATGGAACAGGGCCTTGCCCATAAATGACGGGAGAAAGGAGAGGGAGGAGGAGAGCCTCCCGGCGGCGGTGGGTCTCCGGCCACCCGGCCTCGCCGGCCACCCCGACACACACACGGACAAGGAAGGAAAGGAAGGAGGAAGAAGAGGCTCACCGAGGGGGTTTCGAGGTCTTCACCGGAGGAGCTCGGAGCTCGATTAGCGTCGCCGGAGTCTCGATCTGCGCTCGCTCGGCCTAGGACGGAAGAATGGGGTTAAAGGCGGAGCTTTGCAAGCTCTTCGATCGGAAAAAGGGGAAACGAAGCTTACCGGACTCGGACGGGGAAACAGGGGAACGCGGAGGAGACGAGGAGAGGTGGTGGCGGCGGCGGTGCTCCGGGGCTGCTGGCGGCGACGGCGGAGCTCCGGGGAGGAGGCGGCGAAGGCGTGATGGTGGAGGTGTGGTGGTAGCGGCGGTGCTCCGGGGAGGAGGTGGTGCGGCAGTGGTGGAAGTGGTGTGGGAGCTCAAGGCAGCCGGTTGGGCTTGTCGGACAGAGAAGGGAAACGGGAGAATGGAGAGAGAAGATAGTGTGTATGTGGGTTCTAAAACAAAAATCTGATTTTGAATGGTCTTTCAATGGTCAATTGTAAAAAGTGGTCTGAATTTTTTGAAGAGAAAGGTGTTGTTTGTTTGCCAAAATAAGCAAAACCAAGTAGAGAGGGAGGGAAGGTGAGGATAAGATTTTTCCCAAACTAGAATAGGGTGAGTCGGATGGATAAGGATTCGGAATATGACGGAATTGAGATCTCGGGTCGAGAATTTAAATTTCCGCTGATTGGTCGTTCAAAACCCGAAATGAAAGACGGAATTGATTTTTAAATCGGAAAATTTGGGTCGGAATTTATTTTAAATTCATTTTGATTTTCTTTTTCCAAAAATTAATATTTTAAAAATCCGAGCCTTTACAATGACTGCGTGACGGACATTCGTCAAGTGTACAATGCACGAGCCCAGTTGCGGAGAAGCACTGTAGAAGGACGGAGGGACCTGCCTCAAGCGCTTCACAAACTCAAACAAAAGGGATACTTTATCGCCACACAGAATTCCTCTAAAGCAGGAGTAGACGAGGTTACTGATGTGTTTTTGTCACATCTGAACTCCCGACATCTTCTGATGTTGTTTCCGTATATTATCGTGATGGACTCGACCTACAAGACGAACGAGTAAGAGGAATCACGTTAATGTCAACTACTTTTATATCTGTCATACGTTGTAGCAATTTGTTTGACTAATTCATGTTCATGTGGTAGGTACGAAATGCCGTTGCTAGAGATCGTTGGGATAACTAGAACGAAAAACACATTTGCAATTGCGTTCGTATTCATGGTAGGCGAGAGCACATATCACTATAGTTGGGCACTACGGCGACTACGCCATTTGTGCGGTCAGCGACTCCCAGAAGTAATTCTTACAGACAGAGAGTTGGGTCTTATCAAGGCTCTTCGGGAGGAGTTTCCCACGGTAAAGCATATGTTGTGCTCTTATCATATTATGTGCAACATTGAAATGAAGGGTAGGATCACGAAATCGAGCGACAAGCGAACCACCTTCTACAATGAATGCAAGGCCTTATTTGAGTCACAGACTGAAGAAAGTTATGAAGTTCATCTACAAGCGATGAAGTCGAAATGGGAGGCACGATGGGGTCTTATGAAGTACCTTGAAGACACTTGGCTCATAGAATTCAAGGAGGCGATAGTTCGTGCATGGGTTGATAAGTTCCTACATCTTGGGCTGCGAACTACGAATAAGTAAGTGACATTGAATTGTATACAGTTGTAATTATTATAATATTTAAGTATCCTATATAAGTCAAACTAATATATTTTTTATGATATAATAGTGTCGAGTCAGCACATGCAAAATTAAAGTCCCTGCTAGGGACGGCTGTTGGTGGGTTCGTTGACGTAACAGAATGCATTGACAACTTGGTCAATGAACAAGTAGACCAACTCAGAGGGTTCCTTGAGAAGTCACGGTTGACAATCAAACGGTGTGTCATGAGTGAACCAATATTCGCCCCGCTATTGATGCTGGTGACTGATGAGTGCTTCGATCTTCTGCTGGCCAACTACAACAAGGCGAAGGCACTTCCGGCTAGTCATGATGGTGTTTGCAGGGATAGCCATTGGAGGGACGCTTACGGTGTTCCATGTGTACATGAGTTCTTAGAGGCGATCGCAAACCGGCAACCTATTAGGCCCTCGCAAATTCATCCCTTCTGGAAGCAAGTAATGTGGGATCCAATAATTCCTCCCGAAGAATCCAGTGGCGGCAACGATGACGCAACTCCAAACAGTCAGGAATTTGTCAGCCTTCGAATGGAGATTGATGGCAACAACCTCACGCCTGATCAGCAGGATTTGATGGGCGAGACATACTTCAACTTGAACAACCCTGGGTTGTCTACCATGAGAGAGCCAACAGGGATCCATCGAAAGGGTCGTCCCACAGGGAGACGATCATTGCAGTGTAACCCATCTGGCTTTGAGCACGGGAGACGAGAGGGTGCCGCTCGGGCGCGTGGTAGAGGCCGATCAAGAGGTAGAGGTCGGCAGACAGATCGGGAGGTAGATCCTTCGGTATTGTTGACTACTCACATCCATGACTTCATGCTCAACTTTGTTGATCGAAGTAGCTCGGTTTCTGCTGGTGGTCATTGCGGTTATCATGCCTTAGCGGCTGTTATTGGGTATGAAGAAGACCAGTACATGCGAGTCAGAAGAGAGGTCGCTCAAGAGCTTCGAGGGAATAGGTGGTTGTACCAACCAACAACCCTATTACACTCGATTGACGATCTCATCGAGAATGTTGATCTGCAAGACCCTGCTCCTTGTTTACATCGTCATCAAAATTGGATGGAGGCACCTATGGTCCCACTTGTTGTAGCAACCTTGTACAACAAGGTCGTTGTTGTCCTAAGTGTCGACCATCCTCACACCTGCTTTCCTAGTGTCGAACCAAACTCCACTAACTGAGGTTATTACAGTTGCCTGGCTAGCAAGAGTCCATTGAAGCCCCGTGTGGCTGAAGCAAGGGTCACCACTTCCTCCTACTGTACCTGAATGGTCCCATTTCCACCACCCGCGTCGACGGTGTAATCTTCCAAAAAATCCTCGTCGCCACGGCCAAGAAACGAAGTGCTAGCCCTCGCGGGCTCCTGCACCGGTTGCTCAATTGATGGTTGTCTTATGGCCGATGTGCTGGCTCTCGTCGGCTCTACAGGCCTATCACCTCGCCTCAAAGAGGCCGTTGGCCTTACCCGTTCCCGCTGGGATACGGCCCGCCTTATCATCTACATTATAAAATTCCATATCCATTATGTTAACATAAATTCCATATCTAAATTCCATATCTTTACCAATTTCCATTTAAATGTATATTTTTTATCCACTATGTGATATATATTTATCTAATTTCCATTTAAATGTATATTTTTTCTCAAATCCATGTCTACATTCAATATGTCAATTCCATATATACATTCCACATAAATCTACATTATCTAATTTTATAATTGCATTACACATTCCATATCTACATTTTCATTCATTAAAAATTCCATATGTAATTTTCATGCATTAAGAATTCCATATCTAATTTTCATGAATGAAAAAATCTATATCTAATTTTCATGCATTAATAATTCCATATCTATTTATCATGAATTAAAAAATCTATATCTCATTTTCATGCATTAAAAATTCCATATCTAATTTTATCAAAATTCCATATCTAATTTCCTTTTATAATTTCATTAAAAAATCCATAAAATCTCGACTCTCGACTATACCCTACATTTTATCTTTATTTCATTTAAATGTTGACCAATAATAACATAAAATTAACATAAAATCTCTACATACCTCGACGGCGGCTTGCGCTCTAGGATCATTCGGCAGGGGTTGTGGTGAAGGCTCACGCTCATCGCTCGACGGGGTAAGAGGTGAAGGGGATCGCGAAGATCGCCTAAACCGCTCTAACAAGCCGCGCAACTTCGTCATATCTCCTTAGAAGATCTCCGGGCTACCGACCGCTCCAACAAGCTCCTTAGAAGATCTGCGGGGTAAGAGGTGGGTGAGTGGTGTGTGTGTGTGTGTAGTGCAAAGTGAGGGCGGGGCTCCCTCAATTTATAATCCGTCGCCACCACCCTTGCCGACCCGGGAGCTCGGCAGCGGCACCGCCCAAGATGGGACGTAAAGCTGCAGATTCCCTGCAGCTTTGCAGACCTGACGTAGATGTGACCTTGCCGGATTTGGAGCTCGGCATCGGCGTCAGTAAGGTGACACGATGTGACTCGGCGTCAGGTGAGGTGACTCGGCGTGAGATTCCCTGCAAAAGTTGCAGATTCCCAGTCCGTGTCTGCCGAATTGGGAGCTCGGCTTCGGCAGAAGAGTTGCCGACCTAGGAGTCCGGCACCGGCAACAGGTCCTGCCGACTAGGGAGCTCGGCACCAGCCGTGCCGATGGCGAGAAAATCGCCGTGCAAATAACAGGCTCGTACATATGTAATGGATAAATTCTAAGGAAATATGGGATAAATTTTAAAAAACTTTAATCCTCTATTGTACTCCTATATAAAAGGGTCATTTAGGCCCTGTTTCCCTCCCCTCTTTTTAAGAGATGGAGGAGGTGGAAGGGGGTGGAGATACCCCATTTTTTTCTACCTTGGGGTAGGTAGAGGAGGTGAAGGGGGTGGAGATACTTAACCTCTTAAATGAGTTTTGGGGGAAAACACACCCTTCCAACCAACGGACACATCAATTTATTACGTGCCTCTCCTTAGGCATGCTTCTCCTCTCTACCCACAAATTAGGTTCTAGAAAAATTGAGAACGAAAATTGCAAGCTCTATTAGAGAGAGCAGGCTCTGAATATGGTAGCAGCTGAGCATTAACTATCAGCAATTAATTCCTGCTACTTCGATTGAGTACAACTGGTTTCTTTTTTACAGTATTCTTCAAACCGAGAAACCAGGAGGAATAGCACAAGTCGACGATCCCTAGAGACACTTCACAAATCACAGACCCACCGTCTCTCCGGCGGCGGCGGCGCCGGCTCGCCGGGGATAGCACTAACCCAGCAACCTGAAGGTAGACGGCGACCCAACCGGAACTGAGCTGAGTGAAAAGAGCTGAAGGCCCGACGTGTTCGAACCCTTCTGACCGTTATCGCAATCTGACATCTGTCAGACAACCTGCAACTCCATTTTCCGGCCACCTCCGGTACCGGAAATTCAAATCTTAGTTACGATCCATCATTCCCAGGTCCTAATGGTCTTCAATCCATAGAATCAACTTGTTCTGGTCAGCCTCCAACTTGACCCGATGGGAGGTTGAAGACGAACTGCTGAAATACAAATTCCACTAATTCCGTCCTCCTCCTGCTTTTCTCCCTCCTCTTGGTTGTTTGATTTGCAATCTACATATTCTAAAGGACCTAAATCCATAAAGGGAGGTCCCAATTTCAAGAACTGAAGATTACCCTCTTTCTCAGGTCTGTCTTCCCTAACCCTAAAACTCAAGCTCTCTATCTCTTCTTTTTCCGTTCACCTCTGCACCTCCCCTTTCAAAATTGAGGTTACCTTCGTCTTCAGTGTCCCCATCTTGGGTATATTCATAAAATCTCCCTCATCCTTGCTGTTTCCAGCAAATCCTCCTTCTTCCCATCATTTCTCCCTTCGCCTTGACTCCCTACACTGCCCTCCGTCCTCCTCCCTCCAACATCCCTCAAAGTCGGCCTCAACTCAGTTCCCCCCTCCACCACAGCTCTCTCAAATTCCACAAAAGCCAAAGAGACTCCGAGCTTCTGCTTCTTGATGAAATCATTGCAAAAGGGCGTTCTCGATTGATTACTTCAGTGCACAGCTTACTTAACTCAATTGACAAGTTGGATATGGAGAATCAGAAGCACTCTGAGGAGAGTCCTAAAAGCGAGTCCCTTAGCTTCAGCATCATCGAAGGGATCCTCAAGCAAAATGACATTACTAGGTTCCCTTTCATGTTAAAACGTTTATAGGAAATAATCTTATCCAACCGAATTTATCCATTCATTTTTTCCTTCTCAGATCTACTTTTCTAAACTTAAAACCAAGATTTTCGATTTCAGGATATTGTCGGGAGAGCATCTTCCTTGCAACATCCCGCTATTGGTGATGATTACACCGGTAATAACTTTTACAAAGCGGATGTGAAATGCATAGATTTGATCACGGTGGGCTCACATGGTGAGTATCTTGTCAATAATATAAACATCTTTATAAGAAAACCCTTACATTTTAACCACGCTTACCTTACTTCCCAGGTACATTGAATTTGACGGTACTAGCAACAATGCTGAGATATGTCTCTGCGTTGCCGATCCAGGTATAATTACTTCACTTAAAAACTGTGTGTATATTATTATTCAGCAAGAAGCAAATTTTTTGCTTTGTTCATGGTGGGTTTTGAGTTTTACTGTAGGAAGAATACAATAAGAGGAGTAAATTAGTGAATCTGGAAAGTTTTTAATCCAATTTGTTGTTGGACTATGTTGAATAATGTCCAAAGCACAGAATTGACCTCATAAATATGAGTTCCAAATTCCTTATTCCTGCCACAGTTAAAGAGTAACCATCCTCTACACATTAGCTTTGATTAATATGTTGTAGTGTTGTTGCGATTTTTCTATCAGATTTGGGCTTTCTCGAAGATATGATTTTTTTAACATATGTTGTTTGTAAGATGGGCTAAATTTACGAAGCATGAATCTGATTATTATTCCTTTCTCTTAATGCTTTTGGATGCTTTGAGTTTCTATCTGATATATCTGATTTTTAGCCACGTTTAGACTGGTAATCCTCTGAATTAGGCTATTCTATTGTTTTGATATTATTTAATAATCTATTAATTTGATCTGTGTATAATTTTTCCAACCTGGCAAGCAGGAAGGTTAGGACTGAAAGGAGCATGGTATTTTAAGATGCAACTTTATGTATATCACTTATGATTAGAGATGAATAATACGAATAAAAAAGAAAAGAAAAAGAGATGAATAATAAATACTTCTGCCTTAACTTCTATTAATTGCTTATCAATGAATGAATGAATTCTTCCTAATCGCATTAAATTCCTTAAATGTCAGCTATATAAATGGTTTGATTAGGCTTACAATTGGTGCTCTCTTTCCCTCGAGTGTTGCCATGTTACTTTATAGCTCAAATAAAACAACAACAAAAAAAGGAGTCTTTGCAACATTTCCCTGATTATGCAAAAGTTTTCTCCAACATAATAGTTCATGCATCTAATGTTTCTTTCTTTTTGTTTTTAGCATAAGATTTGAAAATACCCATGCTTCCTAATATTCTTACCTGGAAAGGCAATGTTTCGCTGTGTTTACAACATAAAATTATTAACTTTTTTCCACGAATAGCAGGTCAGGAGAAAGCATATGTGCAATTCACTTTTGCTCTCACTAAAGATTCAGTCGAAGTAAATAGGGCAGGTAAAAAGTGCCTAAATTATAGGACCATGATGGAAAACATTCCAATGATTACCTATCAACTTATAATTTACGATTTGATTTGTAATATCTATTTGTCTAATTTGTGCAGATAAGCTGCACACATTTACAAAAGATACGCCAAGTGCAAAATGTATTGTGGCACTACTGTAATTGGGGAGGGCAATATTGTGACTCTGATGTACCAGCTACAGGTTATCAAGAGGTAATTAACTCCATATCTTCTTCCCCCATCCCCTTTAGCTATATATATATATATATATAAGAGAAAGTTTGCCAAATGAACATAAAATTCACCTCCTTACCCCTGTGTGAGTGTGTGAGTTGCGGAAGTACAACTAAAATCCATCAGCAAGATTAGGAAATGACCTTGACCAAGCAACTGCCTTCCCTATGTAGATGTCCCTTGCTTCATTTTCCCTGTTGGGCTTTGGGCTTCATAAATCACATTGCCCCCATAATTTCTCTCTAAAATAACACATTGTGAGCTAAATTTGTTGCCATATGTTTGTCCTTCATTCTTTATGATATTACATTTGTGCCCTTAAACTGCTATGTTTCATTTTCTATTGTTTTTTTATACCCTCACTTGTTGTATACGGATAAATTGTTCCCCGATCCCTTTTAAAAATTGCAAACATTAGTCAAATTCTCTCTTAATTATCTAAAGGATGCTCATATTTGACTGAAAAACAGTAGGTAGAAATAACTATAACACAAATGCATGAATGTTGGATGAACAAAGTATAATTTTTTTTAACTCGAAATGTACAGGGAATGAGTTGATTTATGGGCTGCCTTGATCCTAGCTACTGGCGTTATCTAGTGCTTCGTCATGAGGACATTTTTGTATTTTTCTTGAAGAATACCCTCAATAAATATCAAAAGGGTCTTCGTGGAAGGGTATTTCTCTTATCTTTCTACGTATTTCGTTTATTGACAATTTTGTATATTGTAAGTCAAATCATTATTATGTCTATAGATTTTGTAGTTATTGGGCAAATGTTGAACTCAGTTTTAGGTAAGTTTAGCATCACCAAACATATATCTACCATTGAGGCAATTCATATAGATGATATTCTCAAAGATGAACGACTACTCTAGCCTACTATTTCACTGTGTAGATCATGCAATTCAAATCCTTAAAGGTAAAAGAAAAAAGGGCAAAAATGTTGCAGCTATTGGAATAGCAAAAAAAAAAGATATATATTTCAATTTAAAATGATCTGCCGTCGCATCTCAATGATGCTATCAACTAGATGGTCTCTTGCAAATTTGAGATATGTTTTGTTAGCCAATCAAATACAGGTCAGGGTTGAAAATTCTTGGTCTGTTAGCTATTAGATGAGTTATAGGTATTGTAAGTAATTGTTTATTGTCATCACAACAACATTTATGTATTGTATGTAAAGTTTCCATAGATTTATTTAAAGTTTCTAAGAGTCTTTGAAAGGCTCTTTCTCTCGTATGAACTCTAGTACTATAAATTTATTATTTGACATAGAATAATGTTAAGTCTTTCATCTTCCATCTCTCGTGTTTTAATTATCTAGTTAAAATTGATTTATTCTTTCAATTAACATTTTTTTTTGCGCTAACAGACTATTAACACCATCAGTTTACATCCAAATATATATTCTTTTAGATTCCTTTATCTAAACTGATCTAGATTTCAATGGCCAATTCCTCTATTTGAATTTATACGATGGAAACAAAACTGATAAAACTTTTAAGCAAATGTTGACGTATGACCTCGTTGTTGTCCAACCAATAGGTCACTTTCAAATTTTAAAAAGAACACGTTTAACCCCCTTTTTTTACCATTATTTTGTATATGTTGTAATAAGTCTTTTGAATAATAAATTTCTAAACAATTTGCTTTATATTCTAGTAATGTTGTAGAGGTGAACCTAAGTATGAGTCAAAGTAGAATTCAAAATGCTAAGAGGTTCCTATAAGAAGAAGAGGGAAAAGCAAATGTGTTGGAAGGAGAGTATGAAGCTCAGAAGAAGGCAAAAGACGCAATATACTTGCAACTACAACAAGAAAAGACAAATAAATTGCAAAAAGAGTTCATCCTCAAAAAAGCAGCCCAAAAGAAAGCACAAGAAACACAAAAGAAGGCACAAGCAAAAAGAAAATGGAAGAAAGTAAAACAAAAATATATATTATCTAAACTACAATTAGGATATTTTTTAAAAAGCGAATAAGAAAGGTAAAAAAGAGCGTAAATTCCACTTGGACCTAGACTACCTAATATTTAAATGATGCATTTTTTTAATAGAAACAATAAACTCCTTGGTGGATTCCTTGTGTATGACTCCTAACTCATTTTCTTATTGAGGAATCCACCAAGGAAAAGTTTACTGTTTCTCTTAAACAAATGCTCTTTTTTGCTTTTCTTATTTATTTTTTAAAAAATACCCTAATTGTAGTTTAGATAATATATATTTTTGTTTTACCTTTTTCCCTTTTCTTCTTGTTTGTGCCTTCTTTCTTGTTTCTTGTGCTTTTTTTTTGGGCTGCTTCTTCGAGGATGAACTCTTCTTGCAGTTTATTTGCATTCTCTTGTTGTAGTTGCAAGTACATTGCGTCTTTTGCCTTCTTCTGAGCTTCAAACTCTCCTTTCAACAAATTTGTTTTTTTTTTCCTCTTGTTCTTGTAGGAACCTCCTAGCACTTTGAATTCCGGATTGATTCATTCTTAGGTTCACTTCTACAACATTACTAGAGTATAAAGCAAATTGTTTAGAAATTTATTAAACTTATGCAAGAGATTTATTACAACATATACAAAATAATGATAAAAAAGGATAAACGTGTCGCTAAATTTTGAAATTGACCTATTAGTTGGACAACGACGAGGCCATACTTCAGCACTTGCTTAAAAGTGTTACCAGCTTTGTTTCCATCCTAGAAATTCAAATAGAGGAATTTGGCATTGAAATCTAGAATGAATATAGAAAAAAGAATATATAATTAGTAGTAAACTAAGAGTGTTAATAGTATGTCAGCACAAAAAAAAATGCTAGTAGAGAGAGAATAAATAAATTTTAGCTAGATAATTAAAACATGAGAGAGATAAAAGTGTTAACATTATTCTAAGTCAATTTATAGTAGGAGAGGACACATGGGAGAAAGAGCATTTCAAAAACTCATATAAACTCTAAATACATCTATGGAAACTTTACATACAAACATAAATGTTGTTGTGCTGACAATGAAAAATTACTTACAATAGTAATTGTTTACTAAGACTCATCTAATAGCTAGATAATAAACGTACTTAGAATTTTCAACCCTTACCTGTATTGATTGGCTAACAAAACATATCCGAACTTTGTAAGAGACCATCCAGTTGCTACCATCCTTGAGATGCGACGAAAGATCATTTTAGATTGAAATATAAATCTATTTTTTGTTATTCGAATAGCTGCAACATTCTTGTCCTTTTTTCTTTTATCTTTAAGGATTTGAATTGCAATATCTACACGGTTAAATAGTAGGCTAGAGTAGTCGTTAATCTTTGTAAATATCGTCTATATGAAGTGCCTCAATGGTGGATATATGCTTGGTCGTGCTATACTTGCCTTGAAATTGGGTTCAGCTTTTGCCAAAAAACTACAAAACCTATGGACATAATATTGGTTTGACTTAAAATCCACAAAATTGCCAATACACGCAATATATAGAAACATAAGAGAAATACCTCTTGGACCCTTTTGATATTTATCAAGGTTTTCCTTCAAGAAATTACGAGGGCAATGTGATTTATGAAGCCCAAAAGGGAAAATGAAGCAAGGGACATCTACGAAGGGAAGCAGCTACTTGGTCAAGGTTGTTTCCTTTTCTTGTGCTGATGGATTTTAGTTGTACTTCTGCAACTCACACAGGGGTAAAAGGTCTATTTATTATTCATATCTAAAAATAAGTATTTATTGTATGTCGTTGTCGATTGATGTGTATAATTTTGTGTATTGATTGCTTTGAAGGGCGTTGAGAAATTGATTCAGCCTGAGTTGATGTTACCTGGTTTTGAAAGGAGAATTCACTCCGTTCACACACACTCTTGCATGATATTTTGCTCATTTATGGATTTCCTCTCTAGTTTTATAGTTCTATAGTAAGCGAATAGGATAAAGAAAAACCCTAGAGCATTTATGATACTTCTTAATCCTTGTTTTAATTTAAATAATATGAAGCCTTTTGATTTTTAAACTCTAGGGACCTAAAGGGAAACGTGCACCAATCTTTGTCTGGTTCGCTTTAGAATCTGGTGAATATTAGGGGATGGCTGGTGCTGGCTGTTGGAAATTCGAAGACACCCTCTGATTGGGAACTCAAAGGTGCGATCTTTCTTTCTCTTGAGATGCAATCCAAGCTAGGTTTTTGAGTTTTTTGCCTTATAATTCCCATTTTAGAAAGACTATTGGGTATTTGTTCGCAATTCAACGTGGGGCTACTAAGATTTTTGACGCGGATGATAGGGGAATATGATTCTGGGATTTAGGGAAGCATTTCAATGTGGAGTTTATGGGAGAGTAAGCTAGGCAGGAGATTAGTTTGAAACATACTCATGAAAACCTAAATCAAATAGTTGTTAGTCCATATATACACTTTGGGCAATGATCTTTATGGCCTTTGAAAATGTGGGCGAAATCGTAGATGAGGACTACTACACTAAGATGTTTGGCCTTCCGGATGTGGATTCTATGGTCTAAATCACTAGGAAGTCGGGTTTGGAACCTTTCGACGTTGAGTTTGATGATAGTGCTCCCAAAGTGACATTGCCGCAGGGTGTGATGGCACCAATTAGATCTTTCAATACGTCCATCCACTCTTCTGCATTTGGGGCTCTGATACTTCCTGTTTCGGGTTAATCAATGGCTTCTGATTGGCGGTTATTAGTTTGTTTGGGAAGATTTTGAAACTCAACAATGCCATGGGCCCATGGCAGAGGAGAGGTTTTGGAATGGCTCACCGGAAAGGACTTGTGGGTAGTACCCATAGGTCCCTGATTCGAACCCTGTTGGTTGCCAACAGCCAAGGCTTATTTCATTAGAGCCGTTCTTTCATATAATTTCATTTGTTTTTGGCTCCTTGCAAGTATTTTGTTAATCTACTTGTGCAACACACTGACTTCGAGTCTGACATTTACACCTGTTCAGGTTTGTGCCCTGCCATGCCTCCATTTTTAATAGATGTGCATTTTGATGATGTATTGATGATTCTTGCTTAACCATCTATGCATCCTTAGGTTATAATAATCTTAGGTTTTGGGCGGAGCTAAAGATGTTGGAATATAGGATTGTTTGTGATATATCAATGAGAGGCATCATGGTTGTTTGTCTGGCATCATTTAGGGTTCATTTAATGAGTGGTTTATATATTCTGTAAGTTTATAAAATGCAATTATGGTGCCAAACTCTTACCACATTTTCCGGATTTCGTGGTTTGGGGGCATGAGCATGAGTGTCTCATTAATCATCAGGTGCATCTTGATGTTCTCTCTTCTCAAGATAATTCAAGTTTCTATCCCTTTTATTAATGATGAATAATTTTTTGCAGGAGGCTCCTGGAATGGGGTTTCACATTACTCATCCTGGTTCTTCTATTGCCACTTCTCTTATTGATGAAGAGTCAAAAGAAAAGCGTATTCTTCCGTGTGAAACTATGGTTTGAAGGGAGGCCTTATTCAATTTTTATATCCCTACTTTTTGTGAAGATTTTTCATCTTATTAGTCTTTTTTTATGTGATGCTTTATGTTCTTCTGCTTGAGCTTTGATCTTTAAAATGATGATTTCATGAATTTTAGGTCTCATTCTCTGGCTGTTGAAGACACAAAGCAAAGAAGAATGTTCAGATTTCATCCCCACACACACACACACAAAGAAGAAATGCAGATGCTCGGTAACACAAGCAGCCTGTCAGACTCAGCGTCATCAAAAAAGGTATTGTTTAAATCAGTCATCTGTTAACATTTACGAGTCCTGAATTCATCTAATATTTCAGACTGTCGGGTAGTAAATCTCATATTATTTTGATAGGCAACAAAGAGACAAACACTTGAACTCTTAACTTTGATCTTTATTAAGCTATTTCTAAGCACTTATGTGAGTAAAATTCCTTAGTTTTATACTTGCTCTTACTTGTTTCAAAAAATTATGAGGGTGCAGCTGGGAAAATGTCATATAAATCAAAGTAATTGGCATATTTCTGTCTCAATTGAATTAAATTTTGAGCTTGTCTTATGCAAATATCTCGATGAGAACTTATGGATGAATCAAATTTATGGAACTTAAATAAGTGTGGATTTTTTAATTAACATTTATCTGATGTATGATTTTATCTTGCTGATGTAAACTTCATTGACATTCATATAATTGGATTGAATTTGCAGCTTGTATTATGTAAACATCTTAGTGGGAACTCCAGGTTTGGATTTCTTGGTAGACCTTGACACAAGTAGTGACCTCTTCAGCTCTTCTGGTTGCCTTGTGACTGCGTTAGCTATATTGGCGGTATCACAACTAGCTCCTGCAGCGACGTACTGCGTTTTCTTTTGTTTCTATTTCTTTTGAGGGTTAAATTCAGTTGGTGAATCGGAATGATAGCAAATGTATTTGAATTCATAAAAAATGAGGCTTAAATGGATTAGGAATCATAAATTTTGTTTTTTATCATTGAAGACAAAGAGGGAAAATTTGTTTCAAGCGACCCCATTTATAGAATTTTAGTCTTTGTATGTGATCGCAACAAAGTATTTCGCATATTGCTTTCTAGCAAACCTCCCTTGTAGGATGAAAACCATTGTCTATTTGTCTTGCTTTCCAGCCAATTTTTAAGAATTAGTATTCCAAAGAAACTCCATACCTAATCTACCGTTTTCTATGAAAATTGAAATGAAAAGAAATCTTTTTTTTTTAAGTATAAGTTGATTAATTAACAATTTAGGCTTTGTCAGTTGGATATTATGTTCGGCAATTTAATATCTCTTGTTTATGTCAAATAAGCCTCTATTTTATTGTCACGAGTTTCTACATTTTAGCTTGAAAAGAAAGATTATGGTAAGTCCACCTCATAACCTCTTTTAATATGTGAACTGCAATGTTTGAGGTTACTCATTTGAAACAGACAGTCTGCAAGGGTAAGAACATTTTCTCCAAGATTAAGATGAATATCCAGGGTTCAATCTCTGAAAGGAAGTGAAATAAAAAGGAAAAAATATTCAAACATTGATAACATTAACAAAACAAATCCAAAAAGAAAGTAAGATGAGTTCCAAAAATCCTGGTTGGAGAGGCCACAATTTGTTTCCCTCTTTCCTGTTTATATTTTTCATGATTTTCCTGCTACTTTTACATCTAGAGTTATTTTCATGTAACAGTCAAGTTGTAGATTAATGACTGGTAAAGGGTTGCCCATGATTTTCCTGCTGCTTTTACATCTGCACTTGTAAATATTTAAGCTCTGCTAACCTAAATAATCTTTCCATCTTCTGGAGTTTTCTTAGTTGACTATATGTCTGTTCAACCTGCACTTTGCACCACTCATCCTTCTTTGTTACTTCTAATTACCATAGAAAGATGGATGGCATTATGATTTTCACAATGCAATTGATAGGTTTAGTGTAGCAGCTTGTCATGATGCTGAAATGCATCTACTAGCTCATATGTGGCACCCATAAGTTTCATAACGGTGCATGCAGAAATCTTGTCTGCACTGGTAAGTTGCATATTTCTCATTTGTTGCTCTCAACGCTAGTTTCAAATCTTCTATTTGGTTCCGAAGCCCTTGATATTGCTTGTCTTGCCAACCGCTTCTTCTTGGCCTCTTTCCTTCAACAGAAACCTCATGCAGTGAAGAAAACTCTTTCTCTTCTCGCCCCCTTCTCTCAAAGCTTCTATCTCATTTATGACCTTCTTCACTTCTACGAGTCGTTGAGTATCATATGTTTGCAAGCTTCTCATTCTCCAAAGCGTGAACCTTTTCCTCCACAATTTCAAGGTCAGACTTCAATGATACAATTTCTTCGGTTATAGCAAACGCTTCTCCACATGTTTTTTTTCAAGGTTTACTTCCAATTCTTCTCGATCTGCCTTCTTCCAGTTCATCATTGATCTGTTCATAGGATGCCTTTCTCTAAAAACAGCTTCATCTCAATGCTGATTGCACGTTAAAGCTCTTACTTTAGAGATCTAACTCTGACTTCAACTGCTGCAGAGATTTGTCTTTGTGAATGAAATTCTCTTTAAAGTCCTTATCCTTTTCAAGCTCATGCTTGTTAGTCTGCCTCTGACTTCAACTCCTCATAGGATTCCTCACTCTGAGAAAGCTTCTCCCCAAAGCTTGGCCTTTTAAAAGCTGTTGCTTAAGAGATTCTGAACAAGATTCTCCTCAAGCCCGTGCTTAAGAAAGTCTGAGCCTGACTTCACCTGTTCATAAAATTCCTCTCTTAGAGACAGTTTCTCCTTGCTCTTGGCCTTTTCTTACCCTTCCTTGAAAGACTCCAACTCTAACCTTGCTTTTGGCTTTTTGAGCAAAATTCTTCTCAAAAACCTTTGCTATGCCAACCTTTTGTTTGAGAGAATCAACTCTACCTTCAGCTCCGTCACAGTGGCACTTCCCAGTAGCTTCTGTCTAGATCGTTGAGTCAAGCAAACTCTTCGACCGAACCAATTTTTTTGTACGCATGCTGGGTATGACAATTATGTATTTATGTTCCCTTGTGACTTGAGTATTTGATTTTTCTGACTATTTTTCTCTGTGATTCGTCCTCCAAAATTCTTGCCAAAATGTTTTTTAAAGTTTCAATGTAAAGGTGGTACCGGTTGCCAAAAGTCATGTTTAACTTTTGCTTCTACTATTTGAGGATGGGCAAACATTTTATAATGACCTAGAAGATGTTGAACTACATTTCAGCTTGTGATTAATCCATAAATAACGATCGAAAATAAGTACATATTCGAGCATCATTGAGCGACTGCTTATCAATCTTTATTTATTTCAGTTCAATATGAACATAGAGTTTGACAGGGTGCAAGCATTCTCCACCCTTTCATTTAGTTTGAAAATAATGTTCTAACCAATGAATTTTTGTCCTGCATTAGTCTACCTCCCTCAACTTATGTTTTTGCTGCAATCTGTATGTAAATCTAGCTTTTGTGTATGTTTCCTTGGCTGTTCATATTACGGGCAGCATCAGAGCTGCATGCCATGTCTACTGATCAGTGCAGCCTTCAGAACATAGATTTTTGGAAGTTCGAGCTTCACTGTTTGTTCGGTGACAATGCTCTCAAGCAAATCCCAAGCTGCACACTAGACAAAGCACCGTGCAGCCAATCCCCTGAAGAAATATTCATGTTAAGAACGGTTGATAACCACTCAATAAATGATGCCAACTACAAGGGTGATTGGATGAGACACCTAACTCAGACGATCAGGTGGCTTGGCTTGCAAAGCTACTCCCACCTATCCGTTTATTTCAACAAGAGGCAATTCTGAACATGGAAACAAGGAGGCCTGTAAGATCATCTAAAGTTCATTGATTTCCTTGCTTCTAATGATGAGACTAGCAATACTTAAATAATGCTTAAATTGATGATAAAGCATGGTGTGAAAGTGAACCTCAGGATTTTCGCCTCGAAGAAGTTCATGATGCTTCCACTTCTGTCTACGGTGTTCAGGTTTCTAAAGAAAACTCAGGTTGGTTTTGTGACCTCTTGATATACTCAACTGTGTTTTGCATAAGATTATGCTATATGTTAAATTACTGCTTCTGGGTTTTCACTCCATACCATCTTTTTTAATGGTTAATAAATTCTTCTTTATATAGGTGATGGTGATGAAACTATTCAAAATCACAATGAGGAATCATCCTCCAGCTCAGCCCACCCCGCTATTCTTAAAGGCAAGACCGTACACATAAGTTCTATAATTCTAGCTCGTAGTATTTCAAGGCATTTTTAAAATCAAATTTTTGGAATGCTATTCAATTGCAAGCCTTTTGTAGAATATGTGACATTTTACCTTCTCAACGGAAGTTTTGGTCTCTTCTTAAACAATGATTTC
The DNA here is from genome assembly GCA_963922045.1 of Persicaria maculosa. Lineage (NCBI taxonomy): Eukaryota > Viridiplantae > Streptophyta > Magnoliopsida > Caryophyllales > Polygonaceae > Persicaria > Persicaria maculosa. The sequence goes on from OY998256.1 coordinate 49,635,312, forward strand.
TTGAATTCATTCTGTTCTCACTTTATCTGATTGCTGTGACTACAGGCGATTGACCAATTAATTCATTCAGCAGAGAAATCCAACTATATGTCTTCTGGTCAGATTTGTCTGGCAATTGTTTTCAGAGTCCAGAGATATGCCACACAGTTAATGCCATCTCGTAGAGCCTGACGACGACTATGGGATCAATTTCGAAATGAACCTGCTGCAGGCTCTATTGAAGTGGCAGCTATCAAGGTCACGAAGGACTATCAGTGAGTATGAAGGGTCGTCATCCTTCTTTGGCATTGCCGTCTGCCGATGATAATCGTGGTAGATCATACCCCTTTAAGGGAGGATTTGGAATTGCAAAAGAGCACGCATGCACAACTAGTATCTAAAATGGATGCACATTTGTGATTAAATGCACATTACACATTAATTGGTTAGCCCTATCCTTCCTGTCTAAAGTAGAAAATAGTCAAATACAACAACCACACATAATGAAACTGTTTTTTTTTTTTTAAAAAAATTACTAAATAAAATTTCAAATTTGGGTTGGATAACAAGTTGATCCTTACACATGTATATAAAAAACAACTCCCCCTAGCCTGAAGAACGTGCCTCCACGCGCCCCTAAATTCCTTTGCATATATTCCCTTCCAAACCTAATTTCGGTTTCTTATTCCTCGAATAGTCATCACTTTACTCCTACCTAGTTCAGTACCCGCACCGCGTGTGGGTTTATTGTAATTTAAATAAATTTAATATATATACCCGTTCAATCGGCTAATTAATTTATTTCAACACTTTTGAATTGTTACACAATTTAAATAAAATTACCGTTGATTCTCATTAATATATTGAAAGTATTATCAAACTTTTATATAATCTATATAAACTCTTAATTTAGAAGAGTTTAGGATGATGTGTCTAGCTTAGAGGAATTTTAGGAGTCTCGGCCAATCATTTTTTTTTTGCCATTTTTCTTTGATTTTCTTTAATTCTAATTTTTTTTCTTCTTTTTCCTTTAATTCTCTTTTCTCTTTAATTTTACTAATTATCGATATCTATATATCTATATAAACTCTTAATTTAGAAGAGTTTAGGATGATGTGTCTAGCTTAGAGAAATTTTAGGAGTCTCGACCAATCATTTTTTTTGCCATTTTTCTTTGATTTTCTTTAATTCTATTTTTTTTCTTCTTTTTCCTTTAATTCTCTTTTTTTTCTTTAATTTTACTAACTATCTATATAAACTCTTAATTTAGAAGAGTTTAGGATGATGTGTCTAGTTTAGAGGAATTTTAGGAGTCTCGACCAATCATTTTTTTTTTGCCATTTTTCTTTGATTTTCTTTAATTCTATTTTTTTTCTTCTTTTTCCTTTAATTCTCTTTTTTTTCTTTAATTTTACTAACTATTGGGCTTAATTCAAAACATTGATCTTAGCCTAAATTATAATTTTAGTAGTTTTTTTCTCTAAACAAACAATCTATATCTATATAAACTCTTAATTTAGAAGAGTTTAGGATGATGTGTCTAGCTTAGAGGAATTTTAGGAGTCTCGACCAATCATTTTTTTTGCCATTTTTCTTTGATTTTCTTTAATTCTATTTTTTTTCTTTTTTTTTCCTTTAATTCTCTTTTTTCTTTAATTTTACTAACTATTGGGCTTAATTCAAAACATTGATCTTAGCCTAAATTATAATTTTAGTAGTTTTTTTCTCTACAATGGGGTATATAAACTCTTAATTTAGAAGAGTTTAGGATGATGTGTCTAGCTTAGAGGAATTTTAGGAGTCTCGACCAATCATTTTTTTTTGCCATTTTTCTTTGATTTTCTTTAATTCTATTTTTTTTTCTTTTTTTTCCCTTTAATTCTCTTTTTTCTTTAATTTTACTAACTATTGGGCTTAATTCAAAACATTGATCTTAGCCTAAATTATAATTTTAGTAGTTTTTTTTCTCTAAAAAAACAATGGGATTAATTCAAAACATAAAATTAATAATAAGAAAATATAAAATTAATATTAGCAATCTACATCTATATCTATATATATCTATAAATACTACTTTAATCGTTTTCTCAACCCATGAGTTTAATTCAAAATATTTAATTATCTGAACTTTTACAATTATGTTATAATATTAATTTAATATATTAGTAAGATTTTATTTATTAAAAATCGCGCCATGGCGCGGGGATCATACTAGTTATTATCAAAATCTTACAAAACTGGGTAAAATCTTTTCAAAATATATCTATTTCTAAAAACATATGGAAACTATTATCTTAAAATTGATTAAAGTGGAGATAATTTTTTTTGATTGGTTATTACTAGATCTGTCAAACGGGTCATTCGGGTCGGGTTCGGATCGGGTCACTTCGGGTATTTCGGGTTGACTCGAACCCGGGTTTGACCGGGTTTCGGGTCGATTTCGGGTTTGTCAATTTTTTCTTTTTTAAATTAAAAAAATCAAGATTTGATAATTTTGTGATAAATTTTAATTATATATAAAAAAATTTAATTATATATTATTATAAATCAACCGGGTCAATCGGGTCACCGGGTAAATCGGGTAAAAATTACCGGGTCAATCGGGTCACCAGGTCGAAACCCAGATTACCCGGAAAATTTAGGGTTTTTCGGGTTCGGGTCGGAAAAAAATTTCGGGCCAAAATTTCCGGGTTCAGGTCGGAAATTTTTCGGGTCAGTCGGGTCGGGTTGTGTTTTGACAAGTCTAGTTATTACCATTAAGATAAGGAGAAGATGACATATGTTACATACGACTTATCGTTTATTTATACCTATTGCATATACCTTCTAGAATTTGTTACATATGTTACTCAGGTAAAATCTTATCTTATATAATAGGTAAAATCTTATCTTATATAGTATTTAAAATTCGTTAATATCTTCTAAATATATATCCATATCTAATCAAATTGGGTCAAATTTTATCTTATGAATATATAGATATATTCATTAAATAAATTTAGAATAAAATTTTATCTTGTGCGTATATTAATTATTAAATCTTATCTTAAATAATAGTATTTAAATTTGGTTAATATCTTCTAAAAACATATCCATATCTAATCAAATTGGGTCAAAATTTATCTTATGCATATATATATAGATTGATTAAATAGAGTTAGAATAAAATTTTATCTCATGCATATATATTGATTGATTGATTGATTGATTGAATAGATATATCTAATTTTATCTTGTACATATATTAATTAATTCTTTCAAAAGATATGATTGGTTCATATGACTACTAAGCGACTTCTCCTTTATTATATATAAAATAATTGATGAATGACCTGATTCTTGCCAATTTTGGATACCCTTTCTCCGTTCTCCCTGAATCGTCCTTCAATTGGGGTTCGTTGGAGCGTCCTTGGCCATCACTGTGTTGGGGTGAGTGTTGTCGCTCCGACTGGTTTCTTTCATCTACTGAACTCGGGTTCCCCTCTTTCAAATTATTTGATTCGACGTTCAATTTGGGATCTTCGAAGCCTCCATGGCCTTCGCAGTGTCGGGAATATGGCGTCGTAGGGCTGTTATGTTTGGAAGGATTCAAGGTTGGTCCTTTGTTGCCTGTTGGTGTGGCTGTTAGATGGAAATATAAGGTGAGTGTGATGAAAGATTTCAAAAAAAGAAAAAAAGTGCTCGTGGGTAAGGGAGGAGGTGCGATGTTGGGTGATCTTTGGTGTGGTGTTTGTACATGCAGTGTCGGTGACTTCGTTCGGAGTAAAGACTGTGTTGGGATAAATAGCCATCCCACATTGATTGTGGGTGGTATAACCATACAAAATATAAGGAAGGGGGAAGCCCCTACACAATGGCTTAAGCTTTTGTGTAAAGTGGTGGATCCCGACCTTATAACCAAAAATAAAATAAACCTGACACGACTCCCGTTTTCATACGACCCGACCGGGATTCTCGTAATCTCACATGGTATCAGAGCAGGTCCAAGTCGGGTCGGTTTTCCTGGCTTCGGGATAGGCGATTGCGATGGTGAAACCCGTCGTAAAAACCAAAAACCGGGCGAGTTATAAAGAGGTTGAGAGTCTCGACCCGGAAGAAGAAGAAAAAAAAATTGTTCAAGTGTCAACCCGATCCAGGCGGGTTGCACTTGAGGGGGCGTGTTGGGATAAATAGACATCCCACATTGATTGTGGGTGGTGTAACAAACCAAAATATAAGGTTGGGAGAAGCCCCTACACATTGCCTTAAGCTTTTGTGTAAAGTGGTGGATCCCGACCTTATAAACAAAAATAAAAATAAATCCGACACGACTCCCGATTTCATATTACCCGACCGGTTTCTCGGATTCTCGCATGGTATCAGAGCAGGTCCAAGTCGGGTCGATTTTCCTGGTTTCTCGGATTCTCACATGAAGTTCCACAAAATAGGCCTTCCTAGCCTTGTATATCCATGGCCTCGGCCTCCAGATTTTTCTGAAGGAGTTCCCTTGGTTAGGTTTGGTATGTTTCAATCATGTTTGATGATCAATCTCAAATTTATCATATTGCTTATTATATGCCCATTGCTTACTGATGGCCTGGTTTATCTAGTGTACACGAAGCAAATGGATATCCTATTTTGGTGCTTGATCAAAACTTGGAAGGTACTTTGTGCCCTTCCATCCCTCACCTCTCGAAAGGGCCCCTGAAAATATGTCGTTCTCATGATCGCTGACGAAATTGTTTTCCCTTTTGATGATGAAACAACCTCCTCGGAACCGTTCTGCATATTATGAGGGCTTCGGCCTCTCGGGTACACCGTTCTTACTTAATAGAAAATCTAACCCCGATTTCCTTGTTTGTCTTGGCATATGAAAACCTCGACAGTCGTCTAGGCAAAAAACCCATGAGGATCGAGAACCTCGTTCTCACCCCATCCAATTCCCGTAAAGGCCCTAAACCTCTCAATATCATTGTGAACTTGTATGTTGTCCCAAGTTAGGGCTCGTTTGGTTGATTGCGGGAAGTACAATTCCGGAGAAGTTATTTCCCATGAATTGAATTCATGTGAAATATACTTCTAGAGAATTAAACAAAGTTGTTTGGTTGAATTTTGGTGTTTAACAATATAAATAGGAAAATTAAGAAAAATACATTAAAAAGGAAGGAAGTAGGTAAGTTCAACTTCCTACAACTTGGAGGAATTGAAATTCTTAGAAAGTTGAATTTTTGTGTCTTTCTGTCAACCAAACACAAAAAGTTATCTCACTTCTCGGGTTTTTAAACTTCTTGGGTTTTTAATTGAGTAACCAAACAAGACCTTAATCTTTCGATTCAAACACGTTAATGAATATCTTGTTGCTGTTTTAAAAGTGAATTTTTTTTTACCAGCGCTTCAAATTCTCTTGTCGGAGAAATCGAACTTGGGTTTGGTTTTGAAGAACATTGTGTGCGGTATGATCTATGTATAGAATATTTTTGAACGTACAATTTGACAAGTGAAATAGAGTGGTTTGTATCAATAATTTACTTCTATTGTAACATATCTGCCCGAACAGTTCTGGCCATTCAAATGAATTGTAGAACAAAGATTGTGATAAAACAACAAAGAATTGCCGCAAAACTAAACTTCCATGTGCTGTGGGGGAGTGTCTGCTTGTGGATTATTAATCTTAGCTTTGTGCTCCCTATGGGTAGTTTGATATTGACCTCAGTCGGTTTTAAACCATGTGCAACCATGAGTTTTTATTACCTTATAGGTCTTAAAAGGTAAACTCATGGTTGCAAGGTAAACCTTAAGGGAAGAGGTTGGAAGGGGTTACCTCTCTCTACCAAGGTAACTTCTTTCCTTTTTATTTTTACTTTTTTTTTTATAAATACACAAGTGGGCCACTACCTCTCATACAATTTTTATCCTCAAACGGGGACGGGGATGGGGATAAGGGGACTTTTTGCAAAAGGGGACGAGGAGGGTTCTCCCCGCTTCGAACTCGCCCTGTTGCCATCCCTAGCCACATTTGAAAACATCATCTACAAATCCAAAGAACAACTAAGTAAATGGAGAGCGAATACTTTGTCACAACAAGAACGCGTAATCCTCATTAATACTAACTTAGCGGCCAAACCGCTATACACAATGCAAAATTTTATGTTGCCATCATCAATACATAAAGAACTTGATTATGTAAACATAATGTTTTTCTGGAATTAAGATCTTCAACATCACCCATTAATTAGTTGGAATAGGATCTGCAGACTGAAAAAGTGCGGGGGGCTTGGACTTGGGAAATCAAAAGAAATGAATGAAGCCCTTCAAATGAAACTTTTATGGAAAATATTGGTTGAACGGGAGAACGTATGAGTTTCTGTTATCAAACACAAGTATCTTCGCTCAGCCAATATTATTGAGTACAAGAAAAGGGGATGACTCATCTTGACAATGGGTCAAATTAACAACTCTCATTGACAAATTTAAGACGGGTCTAATTTGGTCGGTTGGAAATGGGACTTCAATCAAAATTTGGGCGGATAACTGGGTCTCGACTGCAGGGATCCCTGCAATCGAGGGGAGACTGCCCCTTAATTAATAATTTTGAGGATTCGGTAAGTGACTATATTCTGGGTAGTAGGTGGTGGACGGAGAAACTTAATGAGGTGTTACCAAATAAAATAGTCAAGGAAATCTTGGATATTCCCCTGCCCGCCTCTCCTTTTGAAGACTGCTTATATGGGTGGTCACATAGAGAGGGTTGGTTCACTACCTCGAGTGCATACAAATTTCTCTTCGATCAGTCCTCCCGAGTTCCATACATTAATGCTTGGTTCTGGAATCTGGACATCCCACCAAAGGTCAAAATTTTTTATGAAAGGTTTGCCAAGATGGTCTCCCTACTACTCTTAGGCTTGCACATCGTTGTGTATCTGTACCTTCCTCCTATTGTACGTTTATGCAACCGCGCGGTGGAAGATGATGTTCTCCTTCTCTTAGAATGTCAATACATGTCCTCTCTCTTTAATATCCCAAATCACATCAACTCAATAATCTCATGCATGATTAATAAGTCAAGAGATATAAAAATGGTTATATCCTACATTGGAAATAACCGTAACAACAAGTCCAAGGTAAAGCTAACATTTTCTTGGTAGACCATGTGGTACATTTGGAACCAACATGTGTTGAGACATGTCCTCGTCCCTAGTAGAGACGCAACATTACGTCTCATTAAAACACGTGAAGTACTGCCTTGATGAGGATTCCGTTCCTCAAACACAAAACCCCAAACAAATGCGAAACAAAATTAACACGCTAAGATAGTTTGGCGTAAACCCCCAAGAAGAACTTTCAAATTAAATTTTGATGGATCTACTCTTACTAACATCGTCAGTACAACTAGTGTAATGATTCGAGACTGGGACGGTTGCCCAATCCACGTAGGTTACCAAAAACTCGGTAAACAATGTTTCCTGAAAGCATAAACTCTCACTCTAAAGTTTGGAGTCCAACATGCATTACATTTACGTATTGACAAACTCCACATTGAAGGAGATTCGAATATTATCATAAACCACCTCAACAAAACCTCTAAATGTCCTTGGAAAATTGAACTCATCATGTCAGATATTAAACTTTTTTTATCAACTTTGAATGAAGTGTCTTTCTTTCCTGTACCCCGGATAGGCAACAGAGTGGCTGATAAGGTTTCATACCTTTGCCACTTTGTCTGGAGTGCTGTTATTCACAATAATTCTGGTCTTTTAGATTTCATCCAAAAGGATGTCATCGGGTAGAGTTTGCTCGCCCGAATTCTTTCCTGATAAAAAAAAGTTGATTTTTACTCCCTTAATCCCTTTTTCACGTTTTGCTAGAATGATTCATATTACACTAGCCACCATCAACTTTCACCACTAGATCTCGAGCCCAGCGCCCATAGCCGAACTCCTCTGTTCAGGCCGACACCTTCTCTTTCTACTAACTGTTTGTCCAGATGCTCCCCGGCTCATCCGACTATGACATATGTCGCCACTCGCCGATCTTTAACTCGGTACACTAGCCGCCTCGGTTGCCCGCTGACACTCTTCATCACCTCCAATGGATGCCGCCATCAGGCTCACTAGAGCTAGCCTCCGCCACTCCTCCGGGGCCAGCTTCATCACTGCCGCTCGGAGGGAAACGCACCCTCCACCGACCATCTTCCCTAACTTTCACCTTAGTCACTCACCGGTTTGTCTGGCCACCGCCGCCGCCCGTTGAGCCCGCCACCTTGGCCTGTTCCTCCAGCATCCATCTCTCAATCGTGGTTTGAAAGCTTGCAACGGTTTTGCCGTGGTTCTCCGTGTCTCACCGTTTTAAGATTTCGAAGCTTAGGAACTTTTCTTTTATTTCTTGAAAAAAAAAAATCATTCAAATCCAAAATCCGTTATGGGATTTTCATGTGGCACAACCCTGTTTTGGATCCTAGTTGTGTGGATTTATGTCCCAAACTACTTGATTTTCCATATTCTTAAGTCATTTGTCCTTGGCTTCAACCGGTCTTGACGTTCGACTCTCGGTTTCTTGCCTAGTATTGGTACAACTTTGCTGACTTCCGTTGGCGATGTCCTATTCAGGTTGTAAAGATCTATCATCCAATCTTGGACGCTGGGCATAAATACGACATCGCCAACTTTGCAGACTACTTTGTACACTATGCCAAACAACGTTCTAGTCCGCCACGCATGGTTGCGGACTGTTGCAAATTACATTTGTGCGGAGTAATCCAGAGTTGTTTCATATTCCCCTTATGCCGCGTTTGGTTACACATTTCATAACTAGTATGCATCCTAACACGGAGCTCTCTGCGCAACATCTTGGGGACATTTTGTCGAGAGCTTTTTATGACGTGTTTGGCACGATGCCCGGAGAGGTCCGCATCTCGTAGCGTAGCCGGTCCGTATAAAGTTGTGTAGATTAACACTGTATCAAGTAAAAATTACCAATGTATTTAGCTTTCCTGAATTTATAACAGTGGAAACAAAAGCTATACATTGAAATTTGCAACCATCCATCAACGCACTTTAGATCCCATCAACGAGATCCTTACCGCCATCAACGAGAGGATTGGTCATAGCTAAAAACGATAAATTCGAAGTAACTATCGTGTAAGAACTAACATTTTTAAGAAAACGTACAAGTAGTGCTCACAGAAGAGGGCCCCTAATTTTTTTTTTGATGCAGAATAAGGATTAGGTTGGGTCGGCCGTAGCAGAGGCCCTTCCTAGCGCATCCTTGCGGATGAGAACACGAAGCTCTGGATCGTCATCATAGCTGTCGTCGGCAGGGGACGCATGTGCACTGCGAGCGAGATAGTCAGCCACAACATTTGATTCCCTGAAAATATGACGAATAGCTACATAAGAGAGAAGGACGAAGTATCTAAAAGTATATCAGATTGTAGCAGCTCAATGTTCTAGGGGCATTTCCAATCCCCTAGCAGAGCACTAACAACCAGAAGGTTATCACCCTCGATCAGAAGGTTATCAATATGCAGTTGTTTAGCTCGTAGAACGCCCATCTTGAAGCCGAGGTTTTCGGCATAAACAACCGAGACATTAATGCAGGTGTCCCTCCCTATGGCCACCACCCTACCATCCCAGTCCCGAATGACGAACCCATAAGAAGCCGACCCCCCCCCCCCCCCCCCGGTCTTACAGATCCATCAAAATTCAGCTTGTAGCAATCCAATGGTGGTTTGACCCAAATACCCGACCGACGACGACCCCCCTCAGACGTCCTAGCGGAGGTAGGGTAGCTACCAGAAGGACTAGGAAGATTCCCATGCGGATGAAGAGACCTCCCACTAGACCCCTCATCATCCAAGATCTTAGTTTGCTTCCAGCATTGAGTGAAAGTCGTGTAGAAAATTTCCATTTCAATAATGGAGAGATATTGTCAGTACGATCGAAAGCCAGTTGGTTTCTGAAATACCAGATGACCCACCAAGCGCAGGCCAAAGGTCCAAAATTTTTCCTCCCCACCGCCACCATAAGACTATTAAGCGGTAAAGGATATCCAGTAGCCACGGGAGCGGACGAGGAAATCGGAATATGAATACGTAATGCCTTTAACAGACGGATGGCCATAGGGCAATTGAGGAACAGATGGGTAGATGATTCATTTGTGTTATCACAGAAATGGCATCCTGAAGGAACAAACACGTGGGACTTCTGAAGCCGGCATGAAGTGGGGAGGCCGTCATGAGAGATTTTCCATAGAAAGTGTTGTACTTTCGGGGGGACATCCAGATCCCAAATCCATCCACAGTCGAAACTATGCAGACCCTTATTTTGTGATAGCAAAGTGTTTGCTGAACTCGTAGTAAACCACCCATTGGTATTGGGACCCCAATAGAGACGGTCCTTCATATGGTTATTTGGCAGAATGATGCGAGAGAGATGATTAATGTCATCCAACGGAAGGATATTGGTTAAGCTTGATAAGAGCAAGGGCTTGTTCCACTGCAAATTAGCGGTAAGGAAGTGAGACACTTTGATACCCAGCAACTCATTTGGGATTGGTTGTAAGATCCTAGTATCCAAACTAGAGGAAAAAGCCCATTTCTGAGGCCAGAAATCGATGGAGTTCCCATCACCCACAGTCCAGTGGAGAGCCTTCTGAAAGGGGGGTCGGATAGACATCAGGCGGTTCCACTGCCAAGAAGTATTACTCTTTGGTTTATAAGATAGGAGATCTTGTCCCTTAAGATACTTATGAGAAACAATCCTAACCCAAATGTTATCTGGTTCAGACATAATTTTCCATAAAAGCTTCATTTGTAAAGCAATATTCATTGTTTCGGCTTTATGGATTCCTAAGCCACCCTTCATGGTGTCAGCACATATCTTGTCCCAGCTAATCAGCGGTGGGCCATTGGAATGTTTGTTCCAAAAAAATTGTCTATACACCTTATCAAGTTCTTGGTGGATGTGGGAAGGCAGTAAGAAAGCTTGTATGAGAAAGAGCAGTTTGGCACTTAAGTTTGCTTTTATGAGGATCTTTCGACCTTCGGCAGAGAGACACGATGTCTTCCATTTAGTAAGTTGCTGCTTGGTTTTAAGCACTACCTCATTAAAGGTCTCTTTGTTGGTTTTACCATTTACAATTGGGCAACCTAGATACTTGTCGAAATTATTTGCATGTGGAATGCCAAGGACATCAATCGTGGCATTGATAGTTGCTGGTGTTGTGTTAGCAGGCGCTTGGAAGCTAGATTTGTGTAAATTGACTTTCTGACCCGAAATCAGACAGAACCGATCTAGAATCTTCAAAACTGAAGAGCATGCCAACTGGGAGGCTTTACAGAAAATGAGAATATCATCCGCGAATGCTAAGAAAGGTATTTTAATACCCGGTCTACCAAAGGCTAATCCCATATCCTTGTTGGAAAGACTTTCCTGATGCAGAGTCCTTTCCAAAACCTCCGATGCAAGAATAAAGAGAAAAGGCGAAAGAGGGTCTCCTTGTCTTAGCCCCTGTGAGGGCTCAATAATTGTAGTTTGCTCATCATTAACCAATACAGAATATGAAACCGTGGTTACGCACTCTCTGATCCAACTAATAAATTGGTTATTAAAACCAAAACTGGACATGACATCAAAAAGAAAAGGCCATTCGACCCGGTCGTAAGCCTTTTCCATGTCTAATTTTAGAGCCACTAAACCAGACTTACCCTTTTTAAGTTTAAAGGAGTGGAAGGCCTCGGGAGCTATCAAAATGTTGTCTTGAATAGATCTGCCTTTAGCAAAAGCACCTTGTAAAGGATGTATTAGTTTCTCAAAGATCTTAGTTAGTCTTGCAGTGATAACTGTTGCAATAATTTTATAAGCCGTGGAACACAAACTTATAGGTCTGTAGTGACTTACAGAAGAAGGATCATCACATTTTGGTAATAAAGTAATAAAGGTATGGTTGGTTTGCCTTAAGAGCCTTCCACTGGTAAAGAAGGCCTTCACAGCTTTGATAACGGAAGGTCCGATAGTCTTCCAAAATTTTTGGTAAAAACCTGCAGAGAACCCATCAGGGCCTGGTGCTTTATCATGGCTCATCGAGAACACTGCGTCCTTTATTTCGGCGTTGGAAACAGGTGTTGTAAGCATGTCATTGTCTAACTGGGTGACTTGTGAAGATATGACCCCCAGATCCCTGGAGATGTCGAGATCGTTTCCCAACGAGGAGCGAAACCGATTTTTGAAATCTTTTTCAAATTCTTGTTAGATAATGCAAAAGTCTGCGGAGACCTCACCATTTGGCAGGGTGATTGTCTTAATCATCTTTCTGCCTCTCTTAGCCGAAGCAATCTTGTGGAAATACCCTGTGTTGGAATCATTTAGCTTGGCGTGCTTGACCTTAGCTCGTTGGCTCCAATATCGGTGATGGAAATCGAGCATTCTTTCTCTTTTGTTGAGCAGTTGCTTTAGTATTTTAAGATCGTTATTGTTATAGTTTGAAAGAAGCAAGGTTTGAAGTTGTAGAAGTTTTAGATCGATCATCTGAATTTGGTTGTTGATATTAAGAAAAGTTTTCTTATGCCAGACTTTGGAGAGGCGCTTAAGCAATTTCATCCGTTGAACAAGACGGAACATATGAGAACCTGGAGCATCTAGTCTCCAAGCTTGAGAGACAAGATTTTTGTAATCTGCACGATTAGCCCAAGCTAATTCAAATTTGAAAGGTCTTTTTTTTGGTTTAGCATTACGACTGAAGTTCGTCGAGATTGGTGCATGATCAGATCTTGTGAAGGGGTGAATTTGGGTTCTAAGAGAGTCGAAAACAGACAAGACATCCGTGTGGATGAGTAGACGGTCCAATTTCTAAAAGCAGTTGTCAATTCCATCTTTTTTCCGTTTCCAGGTAAATTGACCTCCGAAGGAAGGTACCTCATGTAAGGAGAGATTATTCTTGAGGTCGGTTAGACGCACAAATCTGGCATTACTCGGACAAACTCCCCCCATCTTTTCAGACGTGGGAACAGATGTCATTGAAATCTCCTATAATGCAGTAGGGAATTAGTAAGGTTTGGATATAACAGGTAATGGAGTTCTAGAAAGCCACTTTTTGTTTATCATCTGGCGGAGCATAGATAACGATCATGGCAATTGTCCTTTTGGACATATAATCCGAGTAATTGAAATGTATAAAATGATTTTGAACTGAGATAAGTTCAATAGATCCCTGAGCTGACGGTAAGTCTTTCCAAAGCAAACAGATGCCTCTAGAAAAACCCGCGGCAGGGTCAACAGCGATGTTAGTAAACCCACATTTCCGCCACATGTTGTCCTTTGGTACCTTATCAGTTTTGGTTTCCAATAACGCTAGAACATTAATATGATTGTTTTTACAGAAAATATCAATACCAGTCCAAAAGTTTCTACTGCGGATACCGCATGAATTCCAAGTACAAATATTCATAGGAAACTCGTTTTCGTATCTGTTGGTACAATTTTATGTTGGTAGCTGTGTACTCTACTGTACTGAAACATGAGCAGTAGGTGTAGACCTACACTATGTAAAATAGAAATTCCTCCCGAGCATGGAGCCAGAACCCAATTTAAACTAGAGATGGGGGCGCCCATTCGTTTGTAGGATTGATTTAGCCGATACCATAAAACGTCGGAGTGTATAAAAGCATCTTGTGAAGACTGAGCGCCGATAAGGCTGTAAAGGCTTGTGGCCGTAAGTACAGAAGCAAGCAGAGAAGGGGGCTCCCGCAACGTATGTACATTAAGAGTGTCGTAAACAAAATATATAGTAGTAACACAAAATGTAATTCCCTTGTGCTGGTAGCAAACAGATGTTTGTACATAATTAGTTAATTGAGATTGTAGTTCCCTTATGCTGTAAACAAACATATAGTAGGCACGGGTGATAATCCTACCTAGTAAATATACGTACAACCAATGAGAGCTAACACAATCGGTAGAAAACTTAAGATTAATATAGGTGTAACTCACCCTTAGGTGATTGGCTTGTAAACTAATACTTATGAGGGCCTTGTAGGGCGTATTAGATCTCAAGAGATCAGTAGGTGTAGTATGGTGGGTTGAGTGATCTTGTGGGACATAAGTTTGAGAGAATAACAATGAGGATTGCTTTTATATTGGTAGTGGGCACCGCAACAAGAACTCCAAGCAGCCCCGAGATGCACATTGCAGCGAAGCCGACATCAGACACACACCCAACAGCATCGAAGAAGACAAAGGGGAAACCCAAGCAACAGGCACAGTGACAGTGCATAAGCAGTCAGCAAACGGAAGGCCAGGCCCCGAAAGCAACCAAGAACACCCCAACTGCAAAAGGAAAGGTAAAGAAGCAGTAACAAGGGAACAAAAGCCAAGTAAAATGTGTAAACATAGCCAGCAGTAAGAAGAAAATGAGGCAAGATGCATTTAGCGGTATGTAAGTTTAATTGAAGATTAAACTGAGCTCTGTTAAGATTAGGAATAAAGGCTTGTAAGCCAAATTGGATTGGAGATTTTGTTTTTGTGTGGTTTGGTAGACAACAGCCCATCAAGATCACGAACTCGCAACAGCAGTAGAAGTAACACCCGTTCTTAATTAGCCAAGAAGGATGGCGGACAGCCTCCCTGAACAGCAGACAAAAGCAGCAGCAAATCCAGCCAGAAGAAAAAAGGAGGGAGTAGCAGTATGTAAAGCCGAAACTAAATGAAGCAATAGATATGCGGTAAAAGAAACCAAAATTCAGATGGAAAGTACGATAGGGAGTAAGACCCAAAATAGAACGAGCACACCACACAGCTACACGGAAGCCATCCCAGCAAACCCGAGAAGCCGATGGGAATTTAGAAAGCAACAGCAAACCCGAGTAGCTAGTGATTTGTAACAATCGAAAGTCCTTTTGAGGGGTTTGTGATGTATAGGTAGGTGAGACGGCAAACACCTGACCTCACAGATCCGCCAGAAAGCAGCATCCCACCACTGAGCCGCCATCGAAACCCCCATCGGAAACGCCATCGTGAAGCCCAAAAGCGACAACAGACCGAGGGCCAAACGCCGTCAGAGCCACCGACCAAGAACAGATCTTCACTCTGTTTATTTTGATTTGTAGAAGCTTTTTGATTTCTTTCGTACTTTTTAGATGTACGGGAGCGACTCGCTCTTTTGATTCTTGCGCTCTTGTTTGGAGAAGGATGCTTGTGCTGATTGAAAGCGGTGGCCGGAGGTCCGACGATTGGCGTTTGAGCCGAAGTGCTGGTGGCGGCGGGATGGGAACTAGGGTTTAGTTTCAGAGAGTTTTGCATTTTTTGGAATTGTGAATTTTCGTATATTTGCCCTAGAGGGCCCCTAATTTACTTTTGTACTATCACATCAGTTTAAGGGATATATTTCATCTTTTTATTATTTACACCCTTATTTGAGAGTTCGACTTTCATCTTTTTATTATTTACACCCTTATTTGAGAGTTCGACCCTCGAACACTTAAGTTACTTTTTACTATTTACCTTTTTCAATTACCCAATACTTATTATTATTATTATTATTATTATTATTTTATTATAATAAAACTTTATTATGATGAAAAAGATTTACATAAAGTTAGTTGGAAGCCTCGTAACAAATTGAGCTCCAACCCCTTTTTGAATAGTAAAACCAACTCTATGAAATAAGAAATCACCAATATCAGACCCTGCCCCATGACTTTTCGTAACCAATTGAACCCGTTTCATAAAACCAATAGCATCATTCCCCAGTTCTCCAAAAGTAGAGAACGCAAATGCTAGAAAACAATACCCCTTAGCCGCACAAATAGCTGCGTACTTCTTCTCCTTTCTTTCAATGGCTTGTGAGACTGCCTTGCCGGGTACAAAGGAATCATTGGCTCTAGTTGTGAACGGTGAAGCCCCAACCACATCCACACAAGTGTCTTTACCCTTGTCCCACCCATAAACCAACAAATCTCCTGGCCTCAACTCAACACCATCCTCATTGCTCATACCTGTATACGCCTACTTCTGAACTGCGATGCCCGCTTTGTAACAAATGTCAGCCAAAACATCTCGGACCATGTTGTGTCGGTGCTTCGTCCCGATGCCCCGACTGCAATATACACTGCAAATCTGTACGTTAATTACGACGTGCAAGCACGTTAATTACAATGTGGTTGCACGTCGTAATTAACGTGCAGGTTGGATTAGGGTCGGGCAAAATTTGGATCGGACCGTAATCGGACTAGGACCAGACCGGAATTTACGATCTTTGAATCGGACCAGGATATTACGGTTCGGTCCACGGTCCAAGATTTTTTAATTTCCGGGTTCCAGTCCAAACCCGGGACCAGACCAAAATTTCCGGTCCGGACCGGAATTAGATCGGAACCCATATCACTTTTTTAAAAAAAAACTGAAGAAGAACCCATCCCTAACACATTTCCCACTTTCATTTCATCCCTGCGCTCGTTAGCCGCCAGCCTCATTCTCTCTCAGTCTCTCTGTTCACCACCACGGCACCACCTACTCTCCCGTCGGCCTTCACTGTCAGAATTTGGAATTTCTTGATTATTCTGGTAGTTTTGGTTAATGGTGACATTGATTCATATAATTAGTCTGGTGTGAAATGAAACTATTTTGTTATTCTTAAATCAACTGGCTTTTAGTCTAAAGTGGTGTATACACACTGATGGTTATATATTAATGTAAGTGGCTTTTATAAAAAAGGCATATATCTTGTGATTTGCTTATTTAAGTTTAGCAATTTATGTGCAGTGATGCACTAGATGCATTGGGGCTGGTCCGCATGTATTTGGCTAGCTGATGGAATCACTAGTGTTGTCCTATCATTGATGATAATAAGCATTAGGAGAGTTATTCAAGGGTGGTGTCCCTGTAGTTTATGCATGTGGTAAATCAAATGGTTCAGTGTTCTAGAATTTTAATTTGCTCACAAAACACCCTATGAAATTATTCAAGGGTGGTGTCCCTAGAGTTGATGTGGATGACTGGAAGCTCCCATGACCCTAACGTGGTTGTATCAAAACTCAAGAATGCCATACTCCTTTTGGATGGCATCCGAAAAGACTTACAAGTGACTTTTCAGCATATATTAGAATTATAGGTGACCATTCAGCATATATTTGACTTATAAATGATCTTCAAACAAAAGGTATGTCATTTGACATTCAAACACATCTTTAACCAACTGCACCGTTGTTCATTATGGCATTCGTATTCTAAATACAGAACATGAAATTGCTCTTTAGAAATAAAACTAGCAACTTTGTTCGTTATACATTATCTGAATCTTTGGTGCTGGAAAAATGAACTTTGTTCGTTATACATCATCTTATATTCTTGCCTTGATGCTGATTCTATTTTTTATCTGTTTATTTGGGCACAACTCTTGACAAATCTGACACAAGTTGAAGAGCACATGATACCGCTAATTCCTTGAAGATCTACCTTATGAAGCTGTGGTGTAATGGTTGTGGTTGTGTATACTGTCTCTATTTGCTGGAATTGATTAACATTAGAAAAATCATCCAACAATGATTTGGTGTGTACAGATTTGGGGCTGTCGTAATGCTTGTATTGATGTAAAATACAACTACTTTGAGTGTAAAATACAAAACTATTATGTCTTAAAATATTTTTTTTTTTAAAAAAAAAGGGGTTACAGGAATAACAGGTCCAAACGGTCTTTTTGGTCCGCAGACCGGAAAACCCGGGACCATATTTCCCGGTCCCGGTCCGATCCGCGGTCCAAGTTTCTGAAAATTCCTGTCCACCGGTTCGGAAGCCCAACCATAGGTTGGATTGTCCACCCAGCATGAAGACGTGCAAGCACGTGTTTTTTTTAAACGTGGTTGCACGTCAAAACTGACGTGCAAAAGTGCACGTCCAAAACAACATGCAACTAAGTTTTTTAAAAAACCAAAAAATTTAGCCCTTTGTCTCCACTTTCCACATCCCAGATTGACGAGAGAGAGAGAGAGAGAGAGAGAGAGAGAGAGAGAGCGAGATTCCGAGACAGACGGACAGCCAGAGATGGAGATGGAGGTGGTGGTGCTGACGAAGGGGGTGGAGGCGATGGAGAGAGAGGCGGAGATGGAGACGGATGGAGGTGGGGGTGTGGTGGTAGAGGGTGTGGCGGTGAAGGTAGGGGAGGGTGGTTGTTGTGGGGCGGTGGAGGCGCATGAGGTGGTGGCGGACGAGGAGCAGGCGGTGTGGCGGTCGAAGATCAGTCGGATGCGGAGGTGGTGGTGCCGGAAGTGACGCATGCCCTATTACCGTCGCGAAAGCGGCGTTGTATGGAGGTGTCACCTGTCCCGACGTACCCCACCGGTATGTTATATGAATTATTTTATTATTTTATTTTATATTAATAGTTTTATAGTTTATATGTTTATAGTTTATAGGTTTTATAATATACTTTTAATAAATTAAAATATTTGTTATATGTTTATAGTTTTATATTATAGTTTTATTATATAGTTTTATAATATAGTTTTATAGTTTATAGTTTCTATGTTATTTTATGTTTATAGTTCTTATAATATAGTTTCTATGTTATTTTATGTTATTGTATGTGTATCTAAAACACAGTATCTAAAAGACATTAAAAATACATCAAAAGACAGTAAAAATACATTAATGTTATTTTATGTGCATAGTTTTCATAATATAGTTTTTCAATATATAAAAGACATTAAAAAGCATAAACGAATGAACAAGTATAATATGAGCATATTAAAAGCATAAACGAATGAACAAGTCTAATATGAGCATATTAAAAGACATGAAGTAACATACTCTTAAACATTTCATAATAATAGGCTTCGAAACTCCTGAAGACTGATGGTACTCTATGCGTTGTTAGGGTCAGAGACCGGGCATCGGTCAGTCAGTGTAGGGTAGAGGGTGGGGTGAGGATATGGTTGAGGGAGGAGCAGAGAGGGTGACGGTACCTGCTGTTAGGGAGGAGACGTCGACCCATGCAATAGATGAGCTCCTGCTGTCTGCAGAGGGCGTCCAGCAGACCATGGAGAGCCCTTGGTACGACGTGGATGACAGCTAGCATGATCTGCCTGTTTTTCACGGCTCCGGTGATCCGTTGTTTGGGCAGCAGCTGCGGATGCCATCCCAGGATGTACTCGGGGAGTACATCACTGATTTCCGTGGGGGTGGACCGGCCCATGGGGGTAAACCGACGGAGCAGCTGCCCCCACCATCCATGAGGCTTCTACTTCCGCCATTCATGATGTTGGGGCTTCTACCTCCCGCACACCAGCGTCGATATCAATTGGCTTCTGTAGATGACACCATCCCCAACGTCGTAGAGGAGGTGTAATGATTAAATTTAAAAAGACATGTATTTTGACAAAATTTTATGGGCTAAAAAGACATGTATTTTGAGACGGATGGAGCATTATATTAAAATTAAATAAGCGTTTCAACTAGATAGTACTCCCTCCGTCTCGAAATTTAGGTCGTTTTAGCCTTTAAAATCTTGTCTCAAAATTTAGGTCGTTTTAGGTTTCTAGGTAGGGGATAGTAATGATTTGTATCGATTTGTGTGTTGTTGACTTTTTTAAAGATTTTGATTGGTTAAAAAATTAAAAAATGTAATGAGTGTTTAAAAATAATAAAATTTATGAAAAAGTTAGTGGAATGATGATGTTGATTGGGGAGTGAGGTTTTATTAAAACTTGTGCAAAATTCTAAAACGACTTAAATTTTGAAACGGAGGGAGTATTACATTAATTATATATATAGCCTTTTCCTATATAATATTTAATTATTTATAGGATATTGCATCCCATCTAATTATATGATACTACTCCATATAAGATAATATTATTAGTTCTACTTTAGGGTGATTTAGGTAAGTAGGCTATTTAGAAATTTTAATTAGCTAATTAGATAAAAAAACTTATTAAATTAGATTAGGTAGTCCATTCCCAAATGTGGTATTAAATGGTTAACTGTTTGACCATTGACCGTTGACTCATGTGGATTTTTTTTTTCAAGTGATTACATTTTTTTGATGCCATTTTTTTACCGTTTTGATGCCATTTTTTATGACATTTTATTTTCACTTTGATGCCACTTTTCTAATGAAATGGTTTGATGACACCTTTTGAATGCCACTTTTTCCAAACCTTGATGACATTTTTTTGTTTACTATGATGTCAAGTTGATCATTGATGCCATTTTTTTACGGTTGACTACTGATGACACTTTTTATGTCAATTTTTTTCATCAATTGTATATCGATTCTACTTTTATTCACTGATGACATGTTTGTGATTACAGTTCATTGATGCAATCACTTGTGGTAACATGTTTATTACATTTTTTATTCATTGATGACACAATAGGATAAAATGTGATTAAACTTGATTGATGACATCTTTTATCGATTACTTTTATTCATTGATTGTGATGACAATTGACAAATCATTGATCTCAATCATTTGTGATGACATTGTTTGTTAATGACATTTTTATTGATAACATTTTTATACAATTGATAACATATGAGCTTAAAATTTGATTACACTTCATTGGTGACATTTTTATTGGTGACACATTTGTGATGACATTTAAGAATCTAATAACATGAAATACCATGTAGCAGGTCGTCCCTCCCCTTTTTTCCGGGCTTGGGACCAGTTATGTACAAAAACATAAGTGGAGTTAAAAACATGTTATCACCAAGTTAGCAAAATATATTGATTACAAATTAATTGAATATTTGATGAAATAACATTAGTTCCATTAATCTGAAATTTAAGTGAACATTTGATGAAAGAATGAACAAATCAATTTCCATTTCTAAACTAAGAAATGACGGGAAAGAGTTGATTTACAACTCCAACTCTCCCAACCCATAATACATAACCAGCTTAACTTAATAAATTAACCACCCCCATTACAGGATAGTATCCCGTAGAGCAGCAGCTTCAAGAGCTGCAAGAAGTTGCTAGAGGACAAGTTGGAGGATGAATCTCATCCTGATCGAACTTCAGGGCCAAATTCAGGCGAAAAGTCCACAATCTCAACCGTCTCTTGGCTAAGCACCACTCCGTCTTGTAAGAGTGCCGAAAATCAGCCACTGTTTTCGGCTCTGGAGTATACCAAGAGGAAAAGAACTTAAAACAAACAAAGGTAGGTAAAAGGTATAGGACGAGTACAACATGAGAAGGTCAAAGAATGTCTTCTAAAGAAATGGGGGAAAAGCCTAAATGACAGCCAAAGTACAAGATAACAGCACCTAGAAAGAAATGGAAGCCCAACCCCAACAGGCAAGTAAATGGCAATCAAATATACTATTTAGAATAACAAAGATTTGTTAGTGTGAGATTAAATCAAGTTTTTAACCAAACGGCCCTGGACTAAATTACACTATCTCTATTTCCTTTCCCTTTGCCTTGCCCTTTCAAAAATAAACTACCGAAAGGGCCCTAGGTGCAATTGTGAGAGTGAAATCAAGTTCAGCAAAAACTGGCCTATACCATGAACATTCTTTAAATAACCAGACCAATATACATAATGAGTGGATGACCAACACACTACATGTATTTTAGTATTAAATTATAAGTAGATAAAACTAAGCAACTGGACTATTTAAACATACTACTAGTAAGTAACAGACATGATTACATTATATTTCAAAAAATCCAAATAAAAAATTATGAGATGTAGTAAGTGTAAAGTTCTAAAATTTCAGCACCAATTCGATATGCCTGAACAGGCCTTGCTATTGCGTGTTTGCAAGTAGGGTCCTTCTTCAAGATATATTCATAGCAAGAAAAAAGCAGTGCATGATATTGCGCAACACATATATATATATAAGATTTCTATTCGATTTCGATTATGAAATCAATCAAACCAGGATCTAGATTTCAATTCAATTCAAACCCTAATTCTATACCGAAGACTAACCTTGGTCAATAGCGTCTTCGTAGCGGAACCGTGAATCAACTTCTCGCCCCTTAGCCTTCTCTTTACTTTGTCTCAGATGGAAGAGACCTCTACTGTCTTTCTCTTTCACTTCAGGGAAGAGACGTTACTAGTCAGTGAGAGGAAGAAGAAACCGTACAAAAGGAAGGAGAAGAATAACCGTCCATCTCTTCTTTTCTTTTATTTTCTTTTCCTTTTTCTTTTTCCCTTTTAATAAATCCCATTATGTTTATTTTATGAGAAAGACAAACTTTAATATATTATAGGCAAGGGGTGAGGGAGTATATTATAAACCCCCGGATTTAATTCTTTAACCGAGACCAATCCATCACGGTTTCGACTCTTATATTAAATCCAACAACATAATATATATGGACCAAATACTCAATTAAACCTAGACACACGAGCCACATAAAATGTCTATAAACATTCTAACATTCTCCCACTTGGCTCGTGTGACGACTTGATGGCTTAATTGAAACTTTAAATGTACAACTATAATGTATGAAGTCCATATAACATTAATAACCTTTACAGAATTAGAACTGATCGGATCATGGCGGTCACAAGTCATTGAGCGACATGATTCCTTCTATGTAACACGGAACAATCCAAATTCAGTTATTCTTTAAATATGAGGATAACTATAAGACTCAAACAACATGTCATCAAGAAACAATAAGTATGCATAAACACCATAATGATAACATGTCTGATAATGCAGAAACATAACCATAAGTGTATACAGAAAGTGTCGTAACCATAATGAGCTAAAATCATAATAGCAAGGCTCTATCAATAATGCCCATACGCTCTACATGGCCAGTGAACGCCTTGGGCGGCAAGAACTTCAACTCCACGTTTCTGTACTTCCTTCTTCACCGACAAGAACTTCAACTGTCCTGGAACCTTCAGGCAACTCAACCAAATCCCAGACTTTGTTGTCACCCATCGACTGAATTTCTTCCTTCATGGCATTTAACCACAAATCAGAATTGTTACTTTCCATGGCTTTCTTCAATGAGGCTGGATCTTCATCAATGCTTAAGTCACATTCATCTTCAAGAGCATACACCACATAATCATCTGAAATGGCCGATCTTCTTTCCCTTACTGATCGCCTTAGCGGTTCTTGTGGTATACTTATCTCTTCCTGTACTGTGACTAGCTCATCTTCTACATCCTCATGATGTGGGATTTGGACATCATCTTGTTGTTCCATTGTGTCATCAAGCTGTGATACGACAACTGGCACAACAACCTTAGAAGAAATAACAGGTGAAGGAACTTCAACCCGAATTTCTTGAATGTCCACCTTTCGTGGTTCACCACTCCCACTAGTTTGACCATTCTCGATGAACCTAGCATTGCCCGTCTCAACTATTCTCGTACTATGGTTAGGGCAATAAAACCTATACCCCTTGGACTTTTCTGGATAGCCAATGAAGAAACCACTGACTGTCCGCGGATCAAGCTTCTTTTCTTGTGGATTGTACACCCTTACTTCTGCTTGACAACCCCAAACCCGAAGGTGCCTTAAACTGGGTTTCTTTCCTGTCCACAGTTCATAAGGGGTCTTAGGAACTGCCTTACTAGGAACCCGGTTAAGCAGGTATGTCGCAGTCATTAATGCGTGTGTCCACAATGCAAGAGGTAAGGTGGAATTGCTTAACATACTCCTAACCATTTCAATTAATGTACGATTCCGCCTTTCAGCAACACCATTCTGCTGAGGTGTACCAGGCATTGTGTATTGCGCACAAATACCTCTACTTTCGAGGAACTTTGCGAATGGACCTGGACATTTTCCACTCTCATTGTATTTTCCATAAAACTCACCACCTCGATCAGATCTCACTATCTTTACTTTTCTATCTAATTGCCTTTCCACTTCGTCAATGAACACTTTTAGGACATTCACAGACTGAGCCTTTTCATGCAATAGATATATGTAACCGTACCGTGAGTAATCATCAATGAAAGTGATGAAGTACCTTTCTCCGTTCCAAGAAGGAACGTCAAATGGACCACAAATATCGGTGTGAATTAACTCAAGAAGCTGAGTGTTTCTTGTGGCTGGTTTCTTTGTAGCGTGCTTAGTCTGCTTTCCCTTAATGCAGTCTACACACACATCAAGATCACTAAAATCCAAATGAGGAAGAATTTCACTCTTCGTCAACCTCATTAACCTTTCCTTGGAAATGTGACCTAATCTTTGATGCCACAAGTAAGCAGAACTTTCATTAGAGGCACTACGCTTAATTCCCACATTACTTTCAACATACATAATGGATTCAGAAAATTTAATATCAAGATTGAACCTGTAAAGTGAATCAATCAAAGTACCACTACCATAAAAGTAATCATTCCGGTACAATGAAAAACCAGCATGTCCAAACTTAACATCAAAACCTAAATCGTCCAGTCTACTAACAGAAACAAGATTTCTAGCACAATCAGGTACATAGAGACAACCCTTAAGATCTATGTGACAACCAGTGTCCATGATCAATCTATACGTCCCAATGCCTTCAATACGCGCCTTCATCCTGTTCCCCATGAACAAGTACTGTTCACTTTCTTTTATGGGCTGGATCGTACTGAATCCCTGTTCAATATGAGAAACATGAGTAGTAGCACCAGAATCTATCCACCAAGTATTATTAGGCACTTCCATAAGGTTCGACTCAAAGCAAACAGAACAATAATGAATACCTTTCTTGTCAAACCATGCCTTTCTTTTCGGACAATCCTTCTTGAAGTGTCCCAATTTCTTGCAAAATAAACTTTTCATTTCCTTCTGAACACGACCTTCACTAACTTTCAGCGAAGTCTTGACCTTCTTGTCCTTCCTACTTGGCTTTCCTTTACTGTTGCTAGCATCATTATGACCCATGAGATGAACTGATTGTTCTGTCATCTTTTGCTTTAATCTCCTTTCCTCTTGTACGAGCATGGTCGTCAACTCTTTAATGTTCCATTTTTCCTTAATGGTGTTGTAATTCACCTGGAACTGATCAAACTCATGAGGTAGAGAGTTGAAGACAAACTGGACAAGGAATGTCTCATTTACGCTCATCCCCATGGTCGACAACTTTGCTGCCAAATTGGACATATGCATCACATGATCATGGATAGGCTGAGACCAGTCAAATCTCTTCGTAGTCAGCTCAGACATAATGCTGCCTACAATTGACTTGTCAGCCAGATCCGACTTTGAATACTCTTTCATTGCAAATAAGAATTCCCTTGCACTCTCTGTCTTAGGAAGAGATGGCTTAAGATTTTCTGCCACCGTCATCCTCATAAGGCTCAAACCCAGCCGGTTAGACCGCTCCCACAACTCATAAAAGGACTTTTCTGCGTCGGAGCTAGCCTCTGTAATGGTAGTGGGTGGTACATCTGTAATGATTGCAAGGTCCAAGGACATAATACCCAATGTGAATCGGATCTCTTCGGACCAATCATCATAGTTGAGCCCATTGAATTTCACAACAGAGTTTGCAGATGCAAAAATATTTGATGAAGCTGCAAACGATTATACATGCTTACCTATTAGTGCTTTGAAAATTTAATACAGATTCAGACAATAAACCTTAAAACATGTATTCAAGCAACCCTTGGGCAATACTCAAATACACATACAATCATCGATGCTAAAGTATATAAATCTTTAATAGACAATCACCACACACATTAGACAAATAAGCATGTTATCTTTGGATATACATACTACCCATCCTAGGTTTGATAAATCATCCTCTTAATATTATCAACTATATTCAATGATCCACCTTTGGGTGATCTCCAAGAATTATAGTCAATAAAATCAATTGTTCAATCATCCTTTTATGTCATTTAGCATCCTTTAATCATGAACAATTGACAACCATAAATCAAAGTCTAAATTCCTTTTCAACCAGGCCACTTTGATGACTAACAAGTTCCTTATAATTTAGACAATGAATTAACCTACCTTAATGCATAGATAAATATCTTTTATAATACGATTAAACCATATAACGCATATAACCTTTATACTATGCGAATTTTAGGTTAAACCTAAAACCTACGCCAATTCATTACATGCAATTTGGTAAACATAATACCTGCACTTCCAATCGGCAAATAACTAGGCAAACTTCAAGAATTCAATATTCCATGAATTCCACAAACAATCGGTGAATTTCTTTAATGAATTGAAATAGGCAAACTGATCCAACCTTTCATGAATTCTAGAGCCCATGTTCAACCGACTTGCAAAAGGTCAACAATTACGGCAATTTAAATCGAATTCAAATTGCGGTTACTTTCATGAATTAGATCGGCGAATTTCATATGAACTTTTCGCAATCGGTCTATCAAATCGGCAAATACTATACTCCGATCACCCGAATGCATCAATTTAATGGTGAATTGTAGAAATCTAATTAAACCCGCTCTGATACCAATTGTAAGATTTCTATTCGATTTCGATTATGAAATCAATCAAACCAGGATCTAGATTTCAATTCAATTCAAACCCTAATTCTATACCGAAGACTAACCTTGGTCCATAGCGTCTTCGTAGCGGAACCGTGAATCAACTTCTCGCCCCTTAGCCTTCTCTTTACTTTGTCTCAGATGGAAGAGACCTCTACTGTCTTTCTCTTTCACTTCAGGGAAGAGACGTTACTAGTCAGGGAGAGGAAGAAGAAACCGTACAAAATGAAGGAGAAGAATAACCGTCCATCTCTTCTTTTCTTTTATTTTCTTTTCCTTTTTCTTTTTCCCTTTTAATAAATCCCATTATGTTTATTTTATGAGAAAGACAAACTTTAATATATTATAGGCAAGGGGTGAGGGAGTATATTATAAACCCCCGGATTTAATTCTTTAACCGAGACCGATCAATCACGGTTTTGACTCTTATATTACATCCAACAACATAATATACATGGACCAAATACTCAATTAAACCTAGACACACGAGCCATATAAAATGTCTATAAACATTCTAACAATATAGCCCCTTTTGATTCTAGTCTACAACTTCATCATATATATAATTAGGCACCATACTTAGCACTTAGCAAAGAAGCAAATGTTTACCACTTTAAGAAGAGTAGCACCCTCCCTGAGTCCATCATTCTCAGCAGAATTTCTAGCAAAAGGAGCAGCTGGATGATCCAAATTCTGCCTCTCTTTTGTAATGAGATCCTACATTACAAGAATCTTTTCTAGTTATAAACAAAAAACAGACTCAATTCATCTAGGCATTTCATCGAACACCTTGGATGCACTCTTACCTCACCCAATTCAAAGCTATTAAGCACCTTCAAATTTCTCAATCTTGCCTCCAGTGGAAGGAGATCCCAAATTTAGTCGGTTCCAAAAAAATGGAGGTGGAACTGATCAATTGATGGAGTGAGTAAATAGGAACAAAGAGACTGGAAGCAAGTGGATTGCATCAACAACAAATGAAAACAGAGTCCAACCCCTAACCATCAGTTTAGCCACAAAAAAAAACCCTAATTTTGAAACCCTAACCATAATCACAAAAAAAAACTTGAAGCGAGAATGTCATCAACACCAAATTAAAACAGATTCCAACCTCTAACTATCGATTTATCAACATAGGACCCCTAATTTCGAAACCCTAGCCAGAATCACAAAGTAACCACAGATTCCAAAGCAACAAAATCAACAACACAATCGGAAGCTACACAAGGAAAAGAGGTAACAGATTATAACGAAAATAAACTTCAAACACGAAATAACTACCTGAAGGCGTAGCCATTGGAGACGATATATTAGTACGAAACCATGAAGAACAGAAAGAAATTTTGATAACCGAGGAGGATGAAGCAACAGAAGGAAGGGTGAGGAAAGGAGATAAACTGAGAGGACGAAGAAAACGAGACGGAGGAGAAAGAAGATCGCCGGCATAGGCTGAGCACGGATCACATATCGCCGGCAGGAAGCGAGAAGGAGATGAAGCGAAACGTCTGGAATGAGCTACGGGAAGGGAAAAGCCTAACTAGCGGAATAAAAGTTCAAGCCCGGTCATAATTAGTAAAAAAACTTTTTAATTAGCTAATAACCTAATTAGAACATTTTGGATGGCCAAAAACGCAAATTTTCTCTCTACTTTATTTAGGTTAATCTAAAATCAACTATATATCCAATTATTTTATTAGTATATAATATTTTGATGTGATAAAATTTTATGATCGGAAAGTATTCACGGCCACATAATCCCCATACCACATTGAGTGTATGTATACGGATACTCCGTAACAGGTAATTACAAGTAAATGGCCAACACTAACATTGATTAATCAGATAATTGATTTTTACACGGGGGTTATAGAGAAAACACTACGCCATGGTGCAAGTCAGGCGACGAACATATTTCAGTTCGTTGCTAGAAAAAGGTTCAGGTAACGGACAATGGGACCTTCGTCACTCCAATCGGACCCAAGGCAACCTCTACCTTGGATGGGTTTGTAGCGACCAACGTATTCCAATGTTTGTCGCTTGAATTACATTCAAGCAACGAACATTGGGAAAATCGTCGCCTAAACAAACATATAACTTGACCACCAAACACTTGACTTCTGGCGACCACCAATGTTCGTCGCTTGAATAAACTCAGGCAACGGACATATTCAAAGCGGTCACTTGAACAAATATTGAAAGTTGACCAAAAATTGGTAGTACTCAAGCAACCACAAATTTTTCAATGTTCTTTGCTTGATTACACTCAAGCAACGAACATATTTGAAGCGGTCACTTGAACAAATGTTGAAAGTTGACAAGAAATTGGTAGCACTCAGGCAACGACGAATTTTTTCAATGTTCGTTACTTGAATACACTCAGGCAACGAACATATTCGAAGCGGTCACTTGAACAAATGTTGAAAGCTGACCAGAAATTGGTAATACTCAGGCAACGACGAATTCTCAATGTTCGTCGCTTGAATGCACTCAGGCAACGAACATGTTTGAAGTGGTCACTTGAACAAATGTTGAAAAATAACACCAAGATTGCCTTTATTATTACTATTACTATTCTTATTACCCGCGTCGTACGCGGTTTTAAAAAAATTGTATTTATATAGTAATTTTTATTGATTTAATAAATTAAATTAATAAATTAATTTTGAAAATAATTTGGGGAAACTAATTAAAATAACCCAACATTTAAAAGGGTGTTAAAAATATATCATCACCTTTCAAATGTAAGATAAATATCCCGACCTTTATAAGTGTTGATAATATAATATCCCAAAATTGTCTCCCCCCACAAAAATGATTAGTTTTGCCCCTAAACATTCAATTTAATATGTTTTTAATTTAAATTATTCGATTTAACACGTATTTATAGATTATAATTAAATTTAATCAAAACAAATACAATAAAACAACTAAATATTTAAAATATAATTTTCAATATCTTGATTGTGTAAAATATCATTCAACTTTATTAGATTAAATTAGATTGGTTTTTAAGTTTATCTTAATTTTTTATAAGTGTTGATAATAAAATATCATTCACTTATCTGATTTCTGTATATAACTGTAAAATTTTAAATATCTATCAAAATTTAAGTGTAATTGGTGACTTGGACTAGTTATATTAAAAATATTACTTGTAATTCCTCTAAGTTCTGGAAATTTGTTCAAGTTATGATCATTTCACTTAAATTAAAAATATTACATGAACAATTTCTCTATGTTCTGATAATTATCACATTCTTCTCTCTTCTGTTTTCTCTCCTCTCTCTGTTAGTGTGTTCTTTCTCTTCTGTTTCATGTCTTCAAATATATTGGTATGCTCAACTTTTTTTTGATAAGATTTAGCTTATATAGATGTCACATGTCCTTTTTTTTTATAGATAATATAGCTTGCTAATTATGTTCTGCAGAATGGGATATATATGAGTGTGATTGTCTATTTATTTGTACCTTGTAATGTGCCACACCAAAACACTCGAACAATTTTCTTCTAATATTTCATGTTACATGTGTAAGTTTAAGTGTAAGTATGCCAAAATTATTGTCATCCTTTCATTGTTAAACACAGCTACTTGTGGTGTTAGCCCTCTCATTTTGGCTCTAGCTTTATAATTACAATGCTTCCTCGAATGGTAGGAGAGTTGAGGTGGTTCTTATCCTCTTGGCTCATCTTTGCAGGAGAAGAGATGAGCACCAAAAGTACATCAAAGGGGCAACTTTGTACCCACTAGAGCACAGTCCTGGCCATAGCATGCTTTGCTTTTGCACGTCCAAAAGCATTCTTCCTCGGTGCTGATGAATATCGTGCCGTTAGTTGAGGTCTAAAAGGTCAGCAGCTCTTTCATTATAAGCTTATAGAGTTGTAGCCCCGAAGGGAGTGGAGGCTTGTGTTTTCATTATTTTTTCAAACCTTGAGGCGATTGGAAGCTAGGGAATTGACCTATTACCTACTGGCTGGGGTGTATTTGCAGTTTTGTGCTTTGCAATGTGCATGTAATAGATGCAGAATTTGTCAAATGTGAATGTGAGCAAGTGTGTTTGTGCTTGAATGTGAATGTGAGCAAGTTTTGTGCATTTGGTAGGGTAAAAATAGGGGTACTAATAATATTGTAAATATATTTTTTAATATGAAATTTACTCAGGCAACGAACATAGCATATAACAATTTCTTGAATTTTAAAAAAAATTTAAAAATTGATTCAGGCGACGAACATTGATAGTGATACGGGTCGCTTGAATAACATGGTGACGAACAAATCAGTTAACCGACGAGTGTATTTCCATTGCAACATCCAGTTAACATGGCAACGAACATGTTATATTCGTCGGTTGAAAATTCGGATATTATGGCAATATCCAATTATCCATATAAAATCAGGCGACGAACTTTTGTCGTCACTTGAATGGCAAAAGTTCGTCACCTGAATGGCTAAGCTCCGATTGCAAGGTCGTTGACCATATTCAGGCAACGAACGATATTCAGGCAACGAACGGTTTGTTCGTTGCTTGAACGGACTCAAGCAACGAACAAACGGTTGTTCGTCGCCTGAATAATAGAGGCACGGCGTTGTAGCAACCACCATTCAGGCGACGACATGTTCGTTGCCTGAATGCTTAGGTGACGTGAGGGGCATTCAGGCAACGACTTAGTGTCCGTTGCCTGAGTTGCACCATGGCCTAGTGAAACTAGTACAGTACTCTAAAGTCTAAAGGGATGGATCACACCACCCAACTACGTACCCACACACTATTACCCGTAGTAGTAATAGTATAAGCAATGGAGATCAGGTGGCAAGTTCCAACCCAATGGCCATGATTAAGCTTAAGCTGTAGATATGATATGATTAAAAAGTTATACTAGCTACTCCGTAATTAAAGCCAAGGAAAAAGGTACGAGTATATAGAAACCCTAGGCTGCTGCAAAAAATTAATCATGACCCCCCCGTACTATCTGTCATTTCATATGTCTCTTTGAATTCCTGATGCAGATAGCCTCCACTGTATTTAGCCATTTTAATACTGGTTGATTGCTTGTTGGAGGAGGTTGGAGCCGTTGGTTTGTTGGGGGTGTTGGCGTGGCACCAATTCCCCAA
Organism: Persicaria maculosa; assembly: GCA_963922045.1. Taxonomy (NCBI): domain Eukaryota; kingdom Viridiplantae; phylum Streptophyta; class Magnoliopsida; order Caryophyllales; family Polygonaceae; genus Persicaria; species Persicaria maculosa. The sequence continues at coordinate 49,666,813 of OY998256.1, forward strand.
TGTTCCTTTGTAACGTCACTTTGTTGGCCTCTCCGTTTCTTGGCGGTGTGAAACAAACTGGCAAGTAATCTTCTGAATCACATGCGAATCTCGACTTCTCAAAGTGCTCTATCAATGCACTCCTGCCCTGCATATATCATATACTCCATATATAATATATGGTACAGTATAAATATATACTACTTCTGTAGAATCGTTCATTCAATTCATATATACACTATACTGTATGTTGTTATTGCTGTATGTTTCTATTCTATTAATTGCCACTCTTGCATTAATATGGTTCAATTATTGCAATAAATTAGTCGTTTAGCACCAGAAAACCACTTTGTTTCCAATTTTGTCCAGTACAGTATATATATCTTCCCACTTTTAATTACAGTAGTAAACTTGCACTAGAAGCTGAACATATGCGAAGAAAACTAGGAGTAGTTATATATAGAAACTATACAAGGCAGACATATATGACGTCATATATCTATATTTATATATACTACCTACAAAATATTATTTTATATTATACTCGTCTCGAAAAACAAGTCAAGTCGTTTTAGACTAGCTAGTTTAATTGTATCAAAATAAATGTCGTTTTAGATTTTCTAGGTAAGGGATAGTAATGATTTGTATTTGGTTTTGTGTTGTTGACTTTTTAAAAGATTTTGATTGGTTAAAAAATATAGTGGGTATTTAAAAACAATAAAATTAACGAAAAAAATCAGTGAAATGATGATGTTGATTGATGCGTGAGTGTTTTATTAAAACCAGTGGACAATGCTAATATGACTTAAATTTTGAGAGGAGGGAGTACTATTTAGGATCATTTTTTTCAACAGGCTTTAATTTTAATATGCTCGATTTAAAAAAAATAAATCTAAATTGGCAGACCCTAAGAAATACGTAGTATATTGAAAAAGGGGATAACAAAAAAAAAATCTACTTAAAAATTAGCTAAACTCATTCAGAATGATCGAGGAAACCTTTTATTTTCAAACTTGTAGTATGGGGATTTGTTAATTTTGACAAGTGATCATGTACTACTACTACTACTAATGACATTGTAACCGTGAAAGAGTGAAATGCGTAGAGATTAAGTAAAGATTATATATATAGAGATAAAAATTAAAGTACCTGGATCTTGGCAATCGCAATCTCCCGACGTTTCCTAAAAGAGTCATGGAAACTCCATGTTTGATCCTCCATGTTAGCTTGCTGCAGTTTCCACACAGCTTTTGGGGTTGTGAAGTTGACAAATGCGTAACCTTTGTTCACCTTTGTGCTTCATTTTCAACCAATTTGAATCATTAATTGTATACCCACACGGCCACACCACCCCCGCACAAAACCAATTGAATAGATAAAGATGAAATGGGTAATTACCTACCTGAAATCAATTGGCAGATACACGAAATCAAATTCCACCTTTTGATTCTCATCTTCTTCTTCTTCACCCTTGATCTTACTGTTCTCCCTTCGACAGAAGTCATCCAGGAAGAGTACCAGCATTTTCCTCCTAGAAAATTTGTCATACCAAACAGTACACGCAGCTTGTTTAATTTGGGATCGGCCCCGGTTAACATAACATTACAAAGTGAAATGCCTTGTAATTAAAATAAAATCCCCAAATTGCTTCAAAACAACAACAGATCGATGTACAAACAGATTCAAGCAGTAAATTACCGAGGATATATGGACGTTTATGGAACCCTAAACGCAGTGTGAACATCATTCCTATATATACATAGCTAGGAAGAATGCAATTAGTCTATGTACGTGTAGCTATTTGTTGATGATCGAAGATTCTGTAAATATCAACCAGGATGCAGCAGGAATCTAATTGAGAGTATTATAAGTAAGAGCTCGGATATAAATTCCAAAATCAAATAAGGTGGAGTGGGGGCTTGGTAGATCCTCTGATTGCAGCTAGCATGAATTTGCATGTAGATCAATCGATCGAGAATCATTGAGATATAGTACAGTATATAATATGGAAAACAGAAAAGGAAGGAGCTAGCTATTCGTGCGTACGTGTACTGGTTGGGGATATTGCGGATCATAACGGTGGTGTGAAGGCCACCGGGGCGGACACTCACAGGAACAGCTTGTGAGTTACTCTTCTTGATCATAACAACGGATGGGTCGGAGGGGCAGCGATGGCCGTGATTGTAATATCTGATGCTGCTGCTGCTGCTACTACTACTGGATTTGTAGCAATTGAAGGCGTTACTTGGGATATTGAAGTTTCTCCTCCTCCTGTTCCTCCTCAGAGTAGGGTGGATGGGTGTTAGGGGAAGCCTTCTCAAATTGCTTGTAGCTAATTCATCCGTACAAGGGACCAAGTCTGGTGGTGGAAGTGGTGGGGCGGTGTGGGGAGGAAAGGAGAGAGAGTAGTAGCAGTAATTGTAGTGAGGGGGTGGTCCGGGTGGAGTTAGGCTCCAAGGCCGGAGGAAGACTTGGGATATTGGATGAGGCGGTGGTGGCCGAGAGAGGAGGGAGAAAGATGGCCGGAATTCAGGGGCGTCGGGGTTGAGATGTTGCTCACCGCCCCTCCTCCGGCTGCTGCTGTTCATACTAGCAACGGCCATAGCCCTACGGAGTACTTAATTACGGAGTACAGTGATATAATGCAGGATAATGGTAATCACATTATACATGACATATATGCTCCACAATCTCAAAGATTAGGCTGTGTTTGATTCCATTGTATTTTAATTACAATGCACCTAGTTTTATATCCACAAATTTTGATTTCTGGGTTTTCAAAATAAAAATCGAGGTAAAATCGTAATTTAATCAAATAATCATATATAAAAAGAGATAAAATAATTACATTATAATTAATCCATCGAAAAATACCTTATTTTAAAGAGAAAATTTGCGCCGAAGGCGTAAATTTTCGGCCAAATTAGCCAAATATACACGTTTGTGTAAAAATTGCAAAAGTATGCACCACTAATTTTACCCTAGCCGCTCACCTCCCCGTTCTTCTTCCCTCTCGCCTCACCTCGTTCTTCGGGAGATTGCATCGCCTCGTTCTTCTGGATCTAGCCTCGCCGGAGCTCTCCATCTCCTTATGGATCGAGATTTAGCATCTCCTCGGCCGATAACGGACTCTTCAGCGACGAGGAGGAGCGATTCGGAGCGGAAACGGAAACGCTCGTCTCGAATTCCAACTATTCGAGAAGCTTCTCGACGGATTCCTCAACCGAATTCAGTCCTCGATCACCTCGAGACGATCCGCGAGGGCGCCGCGATCCGGCCGAAGAACCACAAGAAGAAGAAAAAGAAGATCAGAGGCGCGAGATCGTCGCGGCAATGGCCGGCGAAGGCGGACGGCGAGGAGGAGGAAGAGGAGCACGTGCCGGACAAATCTGCAGGAGCTGTTGCGTTGCTTCTAGCCTCGCCGGAGATTGCCGACTATTTTCGAGTTCGAGCTTGAATGTCCAGCACAAATCTCAGATCTGCAGGAGCTGTTGCGTTGCTTCTAGCCTCGCCGGAGAGAGATCTGCAGGAGTTGTTGCGTTGCTATCTCGATCTTCCTCGAGGCCGCAGTTGAATGTCCAGCCATGTAGGGCGAGGGAGCTCCATGGCCAGAAAGTGCATCCGGAAGGAGAGGATTCCGAATCCAGATCCCTCTAAACGTCCTTGCTGCAATTCAATTCAATTGGGACTCCTCCCAAGGTTTTCTCAGTTCCTCTTTGTTCTTCTCATTACTGTCATAATTTGTGATGATTTCCCAAGGTTCTCTCAGTTCCTCTTTGTTCTTCTTTATACAATCAGAATTTGTTATTGATTGTTTGTCATAATTTGTGATGATTTACTGGTGTTGCACTGGGAAATTTGGGTCAGCATTTGCTGGTGTTTATTTGCTGAATTGCTGGTGTTTATTTGCTCGTGTTGCATAAATTATCCTTGTAGTGCTTAAGTTAGTTGTTGCTGAGAGTTAAAATAGGGATATAGAGATGTATGCTCTTATTTTTCTATTGGCTTTTCATGCTTTACTGTCACCTTTTGTTTTTGTTTCCTGCTCTGGAGAATTTGGGTCAGTGTCCATTTTCTGCTGGATGTCTAAATTCATTGTTCTATGATTATTTGTGTGTGATGGTTTCAGCTTGTCTTTAACAGTGACTTTGTTTGAGCATAGTGTTTCATTTGAGGTAGGAGTATTTGCATAGTAATTTGAATACAATTTTAATGCTCTGCTCTAAATGTTCATGATTGTTTGTTCTAAATTACTTGGTGAACCGGATCACTGGATATGTCAGCTTTAAATTTGGGTCAGCTTTAAATTATGCGTATTTTTTAATACAAACATCGTTTTTATGCATATTTTTTTAGTGTTGACATCGTTTTTAGTTGGATATGCTTGAATCATTAAAAATTGGTTTGTTTTTTAGTGTTGACATCGTTTTTAGTTAAATCTTATATATCTAGGTATATATGTGTGCTTGAGTCCTTAGAAATTGGGTTGTTTTTTAGTGCTAACGTCGTTTTTATTAGTATTTTTTAGTGCTGACATAGTTTTTATGCGTATTTTTTAGTGCTGACATCGTTTTTAATTTGATATTATATATGTAAGTATATATATGTATGCTTGAGTCCTTAAAAATTGATTTATTTCTTAGTACTGACATCGTTTTTATACGTATTTTTTAGTGCTTGCTTGCTGTATATTAGCTATTGATTGCTCAGTAGTTTTGGCTTGAATTTTAGAATCATGAAATGATTTGTCAAATAGCCATTCTTCAATAACTGTAGCTTATCTTATTCCATTGTTGTGATGTAGTAGGCAGGTATAGTAAGTAGATGTAGTAGGTAGCTCATTAACCTTGCATTTGAAAAAAATGGATATTTGGAGATAACAACTCCAATATATATTTAGTTGGATATTATATATGTAGGTATATATATATGCTTGAGTCCTTAGAAATTGGGTTGTTTTTTAGTGCTGACATCGTTTTTATGCATATTTTTTAGTGCTGACATCTTTTTTAGTTGTATATTATATATGTAGGTATATATGTATGCTTGAGTCCTTAAAAATTGATTTATTTTTTAATGCTGACATAGTTTTTAATTTGATATTATATATGTAAGTATATATGTATGCTTGAGTCCTTAAAAATTGGTTTATTTCTTAGTGTTGACATCGTTTTATACGTATTTTTTAGTGCTGACATCGTTTTTATGCATATTTTTGTGTAGGTATATATTTGCTGACATCGTTTTTGCAATATAAGAGATGGATGAGGAAAGAGGTCAGCATCGTCGACGATGAAAAATTCTTTGTTTTAATTGTTAACGTTATTCTTTGTTTCTCACTACAAAAAATAAAATAAAATATTCGTTTCTTTTTTTTTGTAGAACATTCCTTTGTCTCTTTATTCTCATCCCTTTATATTTTATATAAAAAACTTCCTTGTAAACGGTGTCAGCATTACTGACGTCAACATTCCCGACGTCGGCGACAGCATTGACGCGCGAAAAAAAAAACTTCCTTGCAAACGGTGTCAGCATTGCTGACGTCAACATTCCCGTCGTCGGCGTCAGCATTGACGCGCGGAAAAAAAAAACCTTCCTTGTAAACGGTGTCAGCATTGCTGACGTCAACATTCCCGATGTCGGCGTCAGCATTGGCGCGTGGAAAAAAAAACAAAAAAACCTTCCTTGTAAACGGTGTCAGCATTGCTGACGTCAACATTCAAAAACGTCGGCATCAGCATTGACGCACGAAAAATTTTAAAAAAAAATTGCTGACGTGGAGGGGGGCACAAGGAGGCACGCTGGAGGGGGGCGCAGGGGGGCACGCTGGAGGGGGAGGAGGGCACATAGGAGGGGCAAGGGTTGTGTATAGTTTTGCAAAATTCTCACAATCTTGTATAGTTGGCTAATTTGGCCTTTGTATTTGTATACTTTGCAAATTGACCCAATTTTAAATACCTTAAAAATATGTTAACCAAACACCTTCTTATTGTTTTGCATTATAAACATAATGCATTTGAAATTCAAACACACCTACTATATTTATGCAGATTACTTATTTAATTCTCCTCCATTATTTTAAAATTCTTTTGAAAAAGTAAATATCTATATTTTTATATACTACCCATTCAATAAGAAGAACTTTTTTCAACGATTTTTATAATATTATTATGATAAATACTTTTACTATTTTTGTATTACTTTATTAATCCTATCTTTTTTATTTTATATTTTTTTAGTATCATATTTAATCTTATTATACCATTTTTTTATATTATTAAGATTTTTATTTTAAAAATTAACATATTTTGTCGTATTAAGATTTCTATGATGCAATGACCCTGGTGATTTAATGAATTAAAACTAAGAAAGAACATTTGCATAAAAAAAACACTAAGGCAAGCATTTGCAAAAGAAGATGAAACCAAGATGATGAACTACACTTGGTAAAACTATTAACTTTGGAGGAAAAGATAATTGATTGTATTGAAAGATGATTACATATATAGATACAAGATTAGAGATTCCTTGGAGGATAAGTTAGGAGATCCTCATCAAATCAAATCATATTGGAAACAAATCTGACTAGGATAGATATTCCTAAATAAGATATATATACATATTAACACGCCCTCGCAAGCTCATGAGCGGGCACGAACATGCAGCTTCACACGAAGAGTATGAAACCGATGTGTGCCGACGGCTTTGGTGAAGATGTCAGCAATCTGATCAATATAGCGCACATGACGAACAACTAGCTCATTAACAGAAACTTGCTCACGAACAAAGTGATAGTCTGTTTTAATGGGCTTGGACCGCTGGTGGGAGATCGGATTGGCTGACAGAAAGGTGGCACTTAGATTGTCACAGAGCAAGATAGACGGGCGGATGACCTGAACCCCCATTTCCTGAAGAAGCTGCTAAAGCCAGATGAGCTCAGCAGCGATGAATGCAATGGCTCAGTATTCAGCTTCTGTACTAGATCAGGCGACAACCTTTTTCTTTTTAGAGGACCAACTGATGAGGTTTCCGTCAAAATAAATGGCAAACCCATGTTGAGAGCGTCATTCATCTGAATCAGAAGCCCAACCGGTATCGGAGAAGGCAGCCAAACGATGGTCAGAAACCCAATGCAAGCTCAGTCCTGACGAGATGGGGCGCGCCCTTAAGATAGCGTAACACCCTCTTGACAGAAGTCAAGTGAGGTTCGGCTGGGTTGTGCATAAACTGACAGACGCGATTAATAGCATAGGAGATCTCTGGGCGGGTAATAGTGACATATTGTAAAGCAACAACAAATAATGTGATATAAGTATGGATCAGCCATTGGATCTCCCGAAATGACAAGCCGAGAGCCAAGCTCAGCAGGAGAGGCGATAGGCTTGGCTCCGGACATGTTGCAACGATCCAAGATCTCTGTTATGTACTTCTATTGACTGAGGTGAATGTTGTCAGTAGAGCGAGTAACCTCAATGCCTAGAAAGAAATGCAGAGGGCCAAGATCCTTAAGAGAAAAGGCCCGATTGAGGCTTACAACACAATCATCAATAAATTGAGCATGAGAACCAGTGATGATTAGATCATACACATAGACGAGCACATAAACAACGTGACCTTTATGTCGCTTAATGAACAGAGAGGAGTCAGAGATACAACCCTTAAAGCCATGACGGAGAAGAGCTTGTGTGAGTTTGTGAAACCAAGCACGAGAAGCTTGCTTGAGGCCATACATGGCCTTACGGAGACGACAGACATAGTCAGGGCGATCAGATGCCTGAAAACCCTATGGCTGGGCAATATAAACAGACTCAGCAAGATCACCATTGAGAAAGGCATTGTTGACGTCAACCTGACGAAGCTGTCAACCATGAGTCAAGGCCAGACTGAGAATGAGCCGGATGGTGGTTGGCTTGACGACGGGGCTCAATGTGTCAAAGTAATCAATATCAGCCTCCTGGTTGAAGCCTTTAGCAACCATACGAGCTTTGTAACGATCAACTGTGCCATCTGGTTTCTGCTTGATCCTGTAAACCCACTTACAATCAACCACGTTAGCTCCTGCAGGGCGAGGGATCAAGTCCCACCTCCCGTTACTCATTAAAGCATCAAATTCTAACTGCATAGCATGTTGTCAAAGAGGATCTTTTGCGGCTTGATGAAAAAAATTGGGTTCAGTGGTGATGTGCGCTTAATTTGCCATGTTTTGCATTAACTTTCATATCGATTTATGTCTAGATTTTATATTTTTGGGGCAGAATAATGCAGGAATCGTGTAGTTTATGCTTATTTGTCAATTATGGAGATCTACACTAGTTCTTGTTTAATATTGTAGAAATTGAGACATTTTGGGGCAATTTGGAGAAGCGGAATTCAAGCTGAAAAACCACTAGACGTTTACTGCATAGTCACTCAACGTCTACTGAGTAACTCGACGTCGAGTGGAAGTTGCAACCAGCACATCGAGCAGAAGCAAGGAGGGCATAACACTCGACGACATGACTCGATGTCGAGTGCATTACTCGACGTCGAGTGAAGACCTCGACACACACATGTCGAGTGGAGCCAGAGAAGACGAGGTCGAGAGAAGCTGAGCCGAGACACAAGATGTGACTCGATCGCTCCTACATGTTCCGGCCCTTACATGGGTCGAAGAAGGGACTGCCATCTATCGTATAGGTTCCCATGCCATCTGTGACTCGTCTCCATTGGTCTTCGTCCTCATTCGTCTCCACGCTCTTATTCTTCGGGGCAACTCGTTCGTCTCCATCGCTCCTACATGTTCTCAATTTTGTTTTTGTTTTCCTTTCCCCACATAAAAACTAACGGAGTCAACTTTCATAAGACCATTCACAATGGTTTTGGACAAAATGTACACATTTACACAAGATGTGTAAAAATATACATCACTTTTTAACAATTTGTTCTATTGATAAAATATGCATATTTTACACACCATTCAAACACATTGTATTTTTTACACACCATTCAAATAAAATTCATTTAAAACAAAAAGGAAAATAAATGTGTACTTGTGGGTGGTCCAAGTAACACTAACAAAGGACACGATCCACACTTTCTATAAACTTTGAGGGCACCACCCGGAAAAATATAAAACTTGGGACACCAATTGAAATGAGCTTACACTCAAGGGCACTAGACGAAACTTTCCATTTTAGTATAATGTGTACCGATGCTCCGTAACAAGTACTCCCTAACAGGTAAAGGGCCAACTAAGATTAATTAAGCAGAGAAATGATTTTTAGATGGGGTTATAGAGGTTACATGCAATTTCAGGAAACTCCAGTAGTGCACTAAAGGGATGGATCACACCACCCAACCCAACTACATACCCTGATACACACACTACCCTACCCGGAGTAATACTGTAGTTATCAATGGAGATCAAGTGGCAAGTTCCAAACCAAGGCCAAAATTAAGCGCTGTACTCGATCCAGATCCGTAGATATGATATGATTAACATGTCAATCCGTAATTAAAGCTAGGGAAAAGGTACTGTAGAAGAAACCCTAGGCTGCTGCAAAAAATTACTGTAGTAATCATGATCGACCCCATACTTGTCATTTCAGATGTCTCTTTGAATTCTTGCTGCAGATTTAGCAATTTTAATTGCTTGTTGGAGAAGGTGGAGCCGTTGGTTTCTTGGGGTTGGCGTGGCAGCAATTCCCCAATGTTCTTTTGTAACGTTATTTAATTTGTTGGGCTCTCCGTTTCTGGGCGGGATGAAACAAACTGGCAATTAGGCCGTGTTTGGCAATTGGGGTTTTTTTAGGGGTTGGGTATTTTTTAGGGTTGGAGTTTATTTTGTGTATTATGGAGATGTGGGAGTTGGAGTTTTTATTTTAAAAATAACCTTGTAAAAAAACTGATTGGTGTTTGGTTGGTATAAGGTTTATAAAGGGTTATTTTTATGAAAAGTCAAAAAGGCCCTTAATTCATACCATTGTCCCTTGTCCTCCCTATCTGATATCAACCGAATACAGATGCAAATCAATTCGACGGAATCTCCACAAAATCATAGATATGCTCATATGCAGCACCGATTTGAAATAGGGAAGGGGGGGGGGGGGGGGGGGGTTCCACACAATGAATACGATGTGGTTCGTCGACGAGTCATCCACCATCTAGTACGTTTTGAGAAGGAAATGAGCCGGGCATCCACCGCCGCCGTCCATAGGGAGCATTGGGCGATTGTGGAGGCAAACAATCGCGGGGAACAAGCCCTAGATGAAGATGGGAGGAAGAAAAACAGTTTCCGGTCAAGTAGGGAGAGCAACTGGGGGAGAAAGGGGAGAGACGACTACTCGTCTCCGGTGAACTGGAGGAGCCGAGAGGGACGCCGAGGCCGGATTTCAGATTTGGATTTCAATTTCCGGTCAGACCTGGAAGAGGCCGGATTTCAGATCTGGCGAGGGAGAGGCCGGATTTCACATCTGGAGCAGCAACGACGATGGCGAGGGAGAGGCCGGATCCGACGTGGGATCGTCAAGGGCAAATAAGAGATAAAATCAAAAACCTGATTGAAGAAACTGGGGAACCTTGCCCCCCCCCCCCCCCCCATCTTCTGAAATTGGCTGGAGAAACCTGCAACTCAAACTCTGGAAGCTACAAGAGAAACCGCTTCCAAACACACGTGAATCAGTTGCCAAAAAAAATTAACCTATCATAACCTCACAAAAACCGCTTTCAAACACGGCCTTAATCTTCTGAATCGCATGCGAATCTCGACTTCTTAGAGTGCTCTATCAATGCACTCAGCTCCTTCCCTGCATATACATATGGTATAAATATATACTCCGTACTCAGTATTTCCGTGGAATATTACCAAAAAAAAAAAAGTATTTCCGTGGAATCGTTCATTCAATTCATATACTCCGTTTCCTCCCATGGCGGTGGTGGTCTGGTGAGTCCGATCAACACCTTTGGCTAAATCTCTCCTCGGAGAGCCTAAATCTCTCCTAGGAGAGCCCCAATTCCTCTCTTCGGAGAGTCTCAATTCAGTACTCCTTGGTTGCTCCTCCTCGGCTAACCCCACTTCGATCGACCTCCTCGGCCCTGGCCGCCCGCAGCCCTCCCTATCTGCTGCGGCGCCGCTGCGGTCTCTCCTCCGGCGTGGCCCTTGCTTTCATGCTTTGGGTCAGGTTCGGTTCATATTAATCGCAAAATCCTCTTGACTATCGCCAGACCAAATCCGAATCTAACTTCGGTGTGCCAAAGATCTTTCAATTTCTTCAATTTTTTGGGGGCTTTGAGAGATCCTTGGATGTTGAGCTCGGTTCTACTTTCGCTCTCATCCAAATCGATCGATTAAGCCTTAATTTCTGGCTTCCTGATACTCATCCCCCCGCTGCCGGATTGCCGCTGCCGGTGGGGCGCTTGGCTCGTTGCCGTAGTCGGGTTCTGGCCTGGTCTCGGCTTGCTCGCCGGCAGTCCTCGTCGTGGTCGGCCTTTGGCTGCGCTCGGTGGCGTCGCCCGGCCTGGTAGCGCCTGAATCCGGAGGCGCACCGGTGGGTTTTTGCCGGTCTCATCTGGCAGCTTCTCCGTTGCTTCCTCCTTTACCAACCCCTTAAAATCCCTCCTCCTCCCTCTCCGGCCGCAGCCTCGCCGCCGGTTGCCTCTCCCCTGCCCTGCGATCCTCCATGGCTGGCGGCGGCTCAAGCATCCTCTTCCCCCGTCTAATCCCTGAGTGCTTTGTTCTAGGCTTCTTCGGGTTTGCCTTGGGCCCTAAGGTGGCCCGGGCTTGGACTATTCCCCCTTTGGGCTTCCTTGGGCCCAAAGCATTGCGTTGTGTCTTGTTGGACCATGGTTTGTAGGGTAGTTATTAATTATAATAATATCGGAAATAATAATAAACTAGTACTTTTTCCGTACCTTGTACGGGTGAGTATTTGTATTAAAATTTACCGCTCTAGTATTCCCACATACCATGAATATATTTCATTTGATTTGAATTGTTGTCCTGCTTACAATTACAACCCCTGTTATAATACAATAACATTTACAATCACAAACAAAAGCCTCATAATTGATAAGAGGACAAATGAAAATTATATCATTCAACGTACAGAACGATGGGTTTATTACACCCAATATCTCATAACACGTAATGCACATATATATAAACAAAAGTCCCATAGTATATATGTTAAGTTACAAACATGGTGTTACGGTAACAAATCACAATGACATTTGACATACCAGATGGACCATTCTGCACTAAGTATGACTGCAAAAACAATATCCCACACAAGTGAAGTCGGAAAGTCCTGCCAAACACAAAGCGTATTCAAATGGTAATATATACTGCACATTCTATATATGCACACACAAGAAGGAAGAAAAATATCAAATAAACACTTTTATATAAACACTTACCATATAAGTAAGGAAGGATCATATGTTTTGTAGAACTTCTTTGTAAACAACATTCTTTGTTTCCGTCACACTCTTCCCATATTTGTCTAGAAGTAAGACCTTTAACCCTTGAATGCTTGTGACTCTAGATAAGGCAACATACAGTTGACCATGAGTGAATACGGGCTTCGGAAAATACAACCCCACATGCGATAGGGATTGACCTTGACTTTTATTTATAGTCATCCCAAATGAAAGGATAATCGGAAACTGTCTACGCTGAAACTTGAAAGGAAGTGTTGAATCGGAAGGGCTGAGCACCATCCGGGGAATGGCAACTTTCTCCCCAATATTTCGACCACTAATGATCTGTGCTTCTATTATTCTCGTTCCCAAACGCGTGATCATCAATCTGGTTCCATTACACAAACCGAAAGATTGGTCTATATTGCGAAGCAACATTACCGGTACACCAACCTTCAGCTCCAACACATGATTAGGAAGTCCGAAAGAGCGAATGCTATGCAAATAGTCAGATGAATATACGGAGGCATTAAATCCTGCACGTGCATCAGATTTACATATGCCATCAGCACTCAAATAAATTTTCTCCTCCCCAGGCATCAAATGAAGCATATACTCATTAACATCATCAACGATCACATGCGTTGGTGCTAGAATGGCTATCTCCTTAAAATATGGCGGATTGTTCAAATTCTGAAGAAGTTGATGATATGTTGCATGAACAATAGTAGAAATAGGATCATTGATGACATTCAACAACAAATAAGGAGGAATTTGTATTGTTGCATCTCCTTCATCATTGTCACCTATATTACCATCCCCAATATCTAGAATCCAGTCTGCAAACTTTTTGAGTTCACTATGATCAGCACTTGAACAACTATTTGCCAGTCTCATATTCCTCGATAATGTGAGCACCTATAACGTTATGTTAATCAGCCACAAGTCATATTGCATATTGAAATATAATTACATATTGAAATATAATGATGAAAGGGCACCAATTACACCAAATCAACTAAACTAACAGTAACAAATTGATCATTTTCCAGCCACATAATCATAAAAATAGCAACACTTATATGTGTGAAAGATAGGAAGCCACAGTTTTTACCATATATTACATATATGAATACATATTATAAAATACGGAGAGAAAAGCTAAGTTAGACATACACAAGTGAAAAACATCATAAATAAAAGAAATACCAAGTTTGTCCAGCACACTTCACTGGCATGCCATGAAAGAAAATATGGCCATAAGAATATATTTTACGGAGTATATTTAAATAATGAACTTTAGTGAGATACTGTTAAATATGATAACTCATTATAAAATAATACTTTAGTGAGATACTGCTAAATACAATTTTACCTCTATTTCCTACGTTATTAAATTATTTCTATATTTATTTAATTTTTTTAAAAAATATTTATATTTCTTTATAAAATAAATGTTATAAAAAAAATTATGATTATATGTTAAAGTAATACCTTTTTAATTTTAAAAATATTTTAATACATGATTTTTAAAATTAAAACTAATAAACAGATGTTTAAAATATAAATTTAATTTTTTTCATTTTTTTAAAATTAAATAAAACCTGAAGTAATTTAGTGATATTTTTTTTAATCGAAACTTAGTGATATTTAGAATAAATCTAATTTTTTAGGTAGTAATTTATTGATTTTTTCGAGTACCCCAACGATTGGTTTTTTTCGTGACATTACGTAATTACGTTTATTTGATAAAAAAAAGGTGACATTAATTTACGTTTTAAATTGACATTTTATTTGTGGAAGTATATACGGAGTATACAATACGGAGTTTTTTTTTTCCCAAATCCACAGCCGTTGGATTAGATGATGTAGTCAGCTATGTTGCACGGACACGGACACGGACACGGGGACACGATACGATACGGACACGGGGAAACGGCATTTCAAAAATTATAGGGTACGATACGTCAAGGACACGGCAACATAAATAATATGTTGTTTTAAAGGTTTAAATATAACTAATAGATATATCAATAAATTGAATATAGATATTAAATAAATTGAATTCATTATGGTATTTTTCTTAAATAAATTGAATATATGGGTATTAATTTCAGAATTTATAGGAAAAGTGATATTTTTAATGGGTTTTGAGTTGTTTTAATTATTGGGCCAATTTTAGGGTTTTTTGTTGGGATTGTATTAACGGGCCTAGGTTAAATTAAACCCTCCCTTTCCTCATCATCTTCTTCTTCTCTGTCAGCCACTTAGCCGCCTCTTCTTCTCCGTTCTTCAGCCGCCTCTTCTCCTCTGTTCTTCCCTCCTACCATGCTCTCCTCTATTCTTCCCTCATACTCTCCTAGTCAATTGCAGAGACGGTGCATTAGAGACGCTTCCCTCCTACCATGCTCTCTTCTCTGTTCTCCTCAGCTTCTCTATTCTTCCCTCTTGTGCTCTATTGTCGTTTCTTCCCGGTCTCGGACACGTTGACCGTGTCCGACACATATCGGCCGTGTCGGACACATAAAATGGTGGCTGGCGGCGTGTCCGTGCAACATAGGTAGTCAGACCAGTCAGAGATGTAGGAAGTGTGGTCCATCGACTCTCCGGGCACATCTTGGTGCTTCGTCGGCTTGTCCTTCCCTCCGACGAGCCTCGTCGGATTCCCGACCACGGTCGTCCATGGCGGCACCTCATTCAAAACAATCGATCCTGCACCAATCTTGGCCCCCTCCCCGACCTTGATATTCCCGAGGATGGTGGCGCCGGCGCCGATCAAGACGCCATCGCCGATCTTGGGGTGGCGATCCCCGTCGGCCTTTCCGGTAGCGCCAAGGGTGACGTGGTGGAGGATGGAGAAGTTGTTGCCGATGACGGCGGTCTCGCCAATGGCGATGCCGGTGGCGTGATCGAAGAGGAGGCCGCAGCCGAGCGAGGCGGCGGGAGGGATGTCGACGGAGAAGACGTCGGTGACGCGGGAGTGGATGGCGTGGGCGAGGGGGCGGCGGTCGCGGCGTCAGAGGAAGTGGGAGGCGCGGTGGACCTGACAGGCGAGGAAGCCCTTGTAGTTGAGGAGGTAGGGGTATTTTAGAAGCATTAATGGAGGAGGAAATTGAAATCGTTGAGCATGGATGTGGGGAGAACGTGGGTTTGGAGGAAAGGGAAAAGGCAGTTTCTTATTTTTGTGAAAAGGTGGACACGTGGCACAAATTTTTACAAAGAAGCTGCTTCTAAAATAATAAGTATAAGGGGTGGATTACCTTCAATAAATTTCCCCGTGGGGTTTGAGTTAATTCCACTTGGGTTTCTGGTGCCTTTGGTTCAGGTTTTGTGTGACTTTACGTCTGGCGTGACAGGATTTTCTTTTCCGTTTGATGGGGTTCTGACAGTCGGAGTCGGGATAGGCTGGGGCCGAGGCAGTGTGTATCGAGTCGTCTCCTTTCTCCGGAAGAATGGTTCCTTGGAGGTTCGTCTTCACTGCCCACAGGTGACTCCTGAGGTGCCGCTGGCTTACGGTGCTGCTTTAGGGTGGTGCTTGGCTTCGTCTTTCGTCTACGTCCTCGTCTTGTTCGGTTTAGTTGTATTTTGTTTCGCCTTTGTAGAGTTCTCGCCTGTATTTTGCACCATCGTTGTATTTTCTATTTGCTTAGACGGTTATCCGTCTGCCGACTTGTCGGCCATCGAGGTTCATGTATGTCTGACCTCGAATTTTTACCTAATAAAAAAAAACAAAAAAAAAAATTTCATATACTCCGTACTGTTATTCTTGTATTGTTGGGATAAATAGCCATCCCACATTGATTGTGGGTGGTATAACAAACCAAAATATAAGGTTAGGAGAAGCCCCTACACATTGGCAAAGTGGTGGATCCCGACCTTATAAACAAAAATAAAAATAAATCCGACACGACTCCCGATTTCATATGACCCGACCGGTTTCTCGGATTCTAACATGTATATATATTGTTACTCCGTATTTCTGTATGTTTCTTAATTGCCACTCTTGCATTAATATGGTTCAAATATTGCAATAAATTATTCTACCACCGGAACCCACTTTGTTTCCAATTTTGTCCAGTATATATCTTCCCACTGATTTTAATTAGTAAATTTGCACTAGAAGCTGAACATATACGAAGAAACTAGCTATATATAGAAACTAGGCAAATTTGCTAAAATGACCTCCATATCCGGAAGGTTTGCAAGAGTAATCCAATCCGGAAAAATGTTGCATAAAAGCGGATATCCGCTTGACAAGGGGAGCCGGTGGCCGGTCACCCTGTGGGGTACAGCTGGACTCCACTCTCGGTGGGAGGGAGGCATCTTTACTCCTGCAAAAGCAAGGACCAGTGAGAGAGGAGGGAAGAAGTAGCTGCTGCAGTGACAGAGGACAGAAGAGAGAGACAGAGAGACGGAGAGAGAGGGAGAGAGAGAGAGGGGGGTTAAATATAAAAGTGCAGGCTAAGAGGACAGATAGATCAGTGAGAGTGTCAGTGAGGGGGAAAAATATTCTTTCAACTAAATGACATATTGTTTAAGATAAAACCAATTGAAGAAGGAAGGGTCTGGGGTTTATTTTAAGGATCACGTGTAAGCAGTAAGTTGTAACTGGACATCCATATTCGATAAACATGTCAACTATTGTCTTTCACTGGACACGATTGTAATTATGAAAAACACAGGTCATTAACTACCATAATCGAATGGAGAAGATTTATGGGATAAGCATATTCTCTATAATGACATATTGTTTTATGTGTGACCAATTATAATATTTACCCATACTTGGATGCCATGATCTCGTTATCTGCGGTCGTCACTAGCATGCTTGACCCATATTGGAATCGAATGGATAAGATTGACAGTGAGGGGGCATAAACATACTTATAATGACATGGTAAGGTGAAGAGAAAAACCATGGAATAACAATAAAGTGGGTGGAGGTAAATTCATGGGCCGACTGGTAATCCCGTAGTTTTTACTGGACACGAAATAAATACGACATAACAGACATTAAAATATACTGGACACAAAATGGCGGAGACAGAATCACTTGCATTAATCAAATACGACACAGGAGCAAACATTTAAAAGATAGTAGGAGAGTGTAGAAACATAGAAGACAGTGAAAACCAAATTTACGGTAACAAGCCGCGAAATTGTGGCTGTGTGGTGAATTTGTATCCATCCCAATCGAAGTGTGGGCGCATATTGCGGGCACGATGGTCAGACGTCTCGTCGCTGAGTGGGAAGTAGACCGTGAAAGTTCGGTCACTCCCATAACCGGACACACCAAGGACCCTCCCGGCCCAAAACCCATCGTTGTCGCGGCAGTCGACACGGTCTTCGGGCATGTAGGCGTCGTAAGAAATATGAGGCGGCCGTGGACGAATTCGTTGAACCGGGAGGACCTCCCTCAGCAGCTCTCTTCTGTTGTTGCGTAGGAGGGTCACATATTCGACCTCCCAGTGGTTAGGGTCCAGTTTGCGCACAAGGGTCGCCTCGTAGAACGACCCGAGCATCCCAGACTCACCGCCGACAATCTCTACTCTTTGATTTCGTCGGTATGACGGCGGCGACATTGGTCCTGCATAACATGAAAAAATAAGGTAGTATAATGATACAAGTAGCACAACTGAAATCTACACAAATGAAGTGATCAACAAACCTCCATCGTCTAATTCGTCGGATGATATAACGATGGGGACAGGTCGGGGAGGGAGGCCAGATGAGGAGCTGGGGTGGTGTGAAGAGGATGTCATTTCGTTGAAGGGTTGTTGGAGAGGTTGTTAAATGGAAATGGGGAGTTAACTTCACCGATTTGTGGGGAGTATGGATGGTGAATGGCTATCATATAAGTGGGGTGTTTGTGGGAAATAGCAACATTGTTCAGCATGTGACCGTTGAGGAAGGAAAAAAAGAAACAAAAAGCAAATGGGATTGAATGGTAGTGTTTTGTTGTTGTCTACAATGAACATGGCAGTGGTCTTATCTAAACATGACACGTGTCAATCCTGACATGACAAACGATAAAGTTGGTTTAATTATTGTCGTTAGACGCTACATGATACCCCTCTAAAAAAACTAGCCGGTTAATTAATACCGACTGGATAACAAACAGTTTTCAACTATACACCTTTAGCAGTGGTTTTAGTAAAATTTTGAACTTTGTATAAAATTTGGTTTCCCACTGGCCATTAATACTAAAAAAAATGCAAAACCATAGAGAGAGGAGTATACCCATATTAATTTAAAACCACGAAATACATTTTCAAACAATATATTATGGTGAAAGAAATGAATAAAATTTTGACCCAACAATAACTTCAGAGAGACCAAGGGCGGGGGGAATCTCGCAGAGGATAGGTAAAGACATTTGATAAGACAGGAGAGAGAGAGAGAGAGAGAGAGAGAGAGAGAGAGAGAGAGAGAGAGGGCGGGACAGAGAGAAGGCGGGAGTGAGATTAAATCTCCCGCCCTGTCATTTCCCCTTAAGAGAATAAGAGGGAGAGGAGGGAGGAGGGGGAGTCCATAAACCCATTCACGCGCTTGACACCTACTGGGGTTAACTGGACAGACACCGACTTCTTGGCGGAAATGAGTAAGTCATCCTTCCATTTAGGTTATGCGATACGTCTCTCCTCACAATATGTTCTTCTCCCTGTAAAACTGAATGTCTCCCCCACTAACTAATGGAACAGTGGAGAACTCGTCCGTGTGTATCATTGTA
Source organism: Persicaria maculosa (assembly GCA_963922045.1). Taxonomy (NCBI): domain Eukaryota; kingdom Viridiplantae; phylum Streptophyta; class Magnoliopsida; order Caryophyllales; family Polygonaceae; genus Persicaria; species Persicaria maculosa. Next base: position 49,685,918 of record OY998256.1, read on the forward strand.
TTGTTTGGCGGATGGTGGGATTGTGAAGAGGGCATTTGGGTCGTGAAGTCGTCGAGGAGTCAAAAGGTCGTACTGGTAGACGAAAGTATTGACTACGTCTCCCTGAAGAAACAACTGATGGCCAAGTTTAATGTCGATGGGAGGAGGCATGACGTTGAGCTCACATATGTAAAGCCGAAGAAGGAAGGGTGCAGACCTTTTTCCATTGGGGATGATGAAGACTTGCAGGCCTACAAGTTCGTTAATGGTCTTTCCGGTGAACGATTCTGGCCTATCAACCTCCATGTCTCCCTGGTACGCAAGGTTGGCGACGATTTCACCACTACGGAAGGATCCACAACGGCCCATCCACTCAGGGGTGGGCCACACTGGACCCAAGAAGATCACCCACAGTTAAAAACTAAAACCCTCTTGGCAGGGGATGAAGAATTGAAAGTTGTGGTAGCACAAGGTGTCGATCGAGCAGGAGGAGGTGTCCATTTCGCAACTAAGAGTGTCCAGTTAGAAAGCTCACTTGTCCAGTTAGATAATCCACGTGTCCAGTTAGAACCAAGTGATGCGTTGTACAACGCAGTTGCTTATGACCGTGGAAAGCAGGTCATTTCTGTGAGCAGTGACGTCGAGGATGTAGTCAGCCCGTGAGATCACGACGCGGAGCGAGCGGTAAGGGAAGTAGAGGAATCATACCAACGCAGAAAAGGGAAGACCGGAGCGTTTCCGACGACTGTGAAACTTGAACCAATAGAGTGGGCACGTCCCGCTAATGGGAAATTTAAATTGCAGAAGCGCCGCCGCACGTAGCGGGGGCATAGGAACTTCCATCTGTGGGGCCTTTCGGAATGAAGTAGATGGTACGCCCATTTTGGTTAGACGCCTTTCGCAAAGAATTATGTTGCCTTTCTGCAACTTCATATGGGGGGGTTTTGTTCTAGTTTGTTTTGGTTCTAGTTTGTTCTGCAACTTCATATGACATTACCCCCTTTTGACATGACACTATCGGATTTTGGCATGACATTAGTTTCATATTCACATGACAATAGCTTCATATTGACATGACAATAGCTTCATATTGACATGACAATAGCTTCATATTGACATGACATGTTATAATTAAAAACCAACGAATACAACAATCTAGCAATAAGTACATATCCAAATGTCTAAAACCAACAAACATAAGTGCATATCCAAATGTCTAAACCAACTAACAAGTTTACACAAACCAACAATGTATATAAAACCAATGGGGGAGTTTTTTTAAGGATCGGATGGGGTTGTAAGACGTCCGTGAAACATGGCAGCACAAAGGGATTGGCGGTACGCCGCAATGAATGAATCGTCCAGGCCACGGAACTTGGTGTCGCCGGTCGCGAGGAGCTGCAGGAAACGGATGACATATGGACCGCAGTCGCCCCTACATCAAAATAACGAAAATTGCTCACACAACCTGTGCCAATGTTTTCTAAATGAAGAGCCGATAATGACTTACGATTGTTTGTTTTGGGGAATTCCCTTCACCCTTTTGTACGCCAAGGGTTTCGGGACTTTGCCGACCCATTTGACTCGAAGTTCAGGGTGGCCGTTCATCAAAATGGGGAGGAGGTGGGTAACCGGCTTCAGGAGGCCCGGCATATGGCGCTCAGCGACGTGGCTTGTGTCGGAATCGTACACGTCCAATGTCCACTCCGCGAAGTTGATGTCAAGGACCACCCAGTGCTCGTTCTTCAGATTCCAAGGTGCCAACACGCGGTCGACATCGGCCCAACCCGTCGGAAACTTCTCCGGCAACTTGCCGTCGAAGTATTGGGTCATCGTGTCGTCCCCCTTCACCACCTCAAGGTCCCCCTTTGCGTCCGCCAGTTTCTTCTGCAGGAGATACCCCCAGAAGAAATCCAGAACGGCGACCCCTTCGTACTTGTCACCGGCGTTGATGTCCTTCCGCAGTAGGGCGCAAGCTTGCTCAATATGCTGTACGCAAGGAAAAATCATTATTTTGGAAGACCATATGAGGAAAAAGGTGATGACTCGAACCACAATGTGGGAACGTAAATAACCTCGGATGACACCCAGTTGGTCGTTGATTGAAGTGTCCCAAAGAACTGCTTCACCAGTAGGGTGCCTTCGACCGACCGGACGGGGTCACTTCCGTCCTTCATCCACGCAGCGAACGCATCAGCATCTGCCCTGGTCGCCATGCCTAGCTCGACGGCATCCATTGGCTTCTTGCCCACACGCGGCTTCTTCGCTGGCTGCGTTTCCTCTGCCTGGGACAACGTATCAGGATGTTGACGGGTGCTTCTTCTCGGCCGTATGAGGGGCACCTCAGCCTCAGCCTCAACATCAGAACCGGGTGCCACCAACTCCTCCTGCAACTTGAAGCCCATTGCGTATGACATGACAGTAAACACAAATAACATGACATCAGTTATATATTCACATGACAGTCTCATGCGCAAACCTTGTCCTTGTCCTTCAACTTGTCCTCCTTCAACTTGGCCTTGGCCTTCAACTTGTCCTCCTTTCTCTTGCCCTTGCCCTCGTCCTTGTCCTTGTCCTTGTCCTTGCTCTTATCCTTGTCCTTTCCTGATCCCTGAACCTCAGCACATGACCTCTGCATAAATTAACATGACATATATAATGAAAAACATGACAGCCATATGAATTGACATGACGATTATGATCTGATACCGGGAGAACCTTACCTCCTTTCCCAGAACTTCCTTGTCCTTGTCATCCTCCTCCTTGCTGTTATCCTTGTCCTTCACTGATCCCTGAACCTAAGCACATGACCTCTTATTAACATGACATATACTGGAATTGACATGACATGTATTGATACTAACAGGACATACATTACTAACAACATGACATTAACATGAGATGACATGACGATTGTGATCTAATACCAGGAGAACCTTACCTCCTTTCCCAGAACTTTCTCTCACTCCTCCGACTCCCTAGTCCCCTTCCACCGCAGTTCCCTCCTCATGTTTTCAATCGCCTCCTCAAGCGTCTCCATCTTCAAGGTTACCTCCGCGGATATACTCCTCAGCATGTCGTCCATCTTTGCAACTAACCGTGACTCTATCTCTAATAGGGTAGCTTGTGTCTGCGTGCCCGAGCCTGATTCTTGCGTTGACCCACTTGCTCCCTTTGGTTGTTTTTTTGGTGGGGGTTTGACATTTGCTGATAAGAACGCCCGGACTATGTCGTCGAAGAAGTTGTCCTGCTTGTCGTGAGTGTTTCGGGCATCGCGGTATGAACCGGTTGCTCTCTCCACATCATCGGGGAGCAGAAGAGGCCTCACGGCTGCAGGGTCATTGAAGTGCCCCAGCTCCTTCGCCTCCTGTAGTCGGGTTTCGATTGAGGCATACTCGAGGTTCGGGTCTCTAAACTCGTATCGCAGACACCTGGGGTACAGCTTCTCGTCTATGACATTCGCGAATTGGTCGGCCATTGAAGTGAGGGCTTCATACACCCATAGCTGCAATTACATAATGTCTAGTAAATAATCAGTTCCTGTCCAGTCAATAAATATTAGACGCCTAGTAAACGAGTATAGGGCGTCCAGTCATATCTGTGTACGAACCTGGAAGGCGAGAGGAAAACCCAGCAGGCAATAGGCCGGGCGTGCATTGGAGCTGCCCTCATCCCGTTGGAGCTTCCTCTCGATTGCACGGTTTAGGAACTCGTTCGTTCGCTCGTAGCAAAGCCGACCCCACGGAAACGCCAGGAACCTGTCAACGTCGCCGACAAGGTCGACCACCCACCCATGAATGTAGTTTTTGGGTTCCTTCCCGAACAATACTCCCTCGACCAGCATCAGTAGGACAAATTTCAACTTTCTGGTTGACGATTTCTCAGATGCCATCGCCACACAGAACTGTACCTCGAACTCAGACATCCTCATCTTTGAAACTCCAAAGAAATCATACACTGCCTTCTCGAACCCGTCGTCGTCCTCGGGCTCTTCGCCATAGCCACAGTTGAGACCGGTGACAATGGCGAACTCAGCTATTGAGAACCTGACGACCACTTCATGGATCTTGTACCATGTTTCATTCTCCTTCTTCGACTTCAATTGTCGTTGGAGAACATAGTGTACAAGCTGTCCCGGGAACTGGACCCTTGTGCCCAGTCTTGCAATGCCCCCCAACGGGCTATCGGTCAGGTGCTTCCAATGAGATTCGCTCAACCGGTTGTCAATGTTAACCAGGAGCGCCATCCGGGAGTGTTGGTTAATTGTTGCTTTGAAGTGTCTTTCTTCCTCTACGGCGTACACAGCCTGCACAGACTTCAACATGTCAGCCACACTGCAGCAGAACAATCACAACTTACATTACTCGAACGAAAGCCATATTACCGCGCTGGATGTTTGAGCTGTACGGTCTACAATCTTCTTCATACTTCGCTGCGACATTTTTAATATTCACCAGATATCCTGCACAGTGGAAGACCCAAATTCAGTATTCTACACATCAATTCTTCTCCCCCAACCCACGGTTCCCTTCATATCAATATCAAATGTAACATGACAGAAACACAATTACACATGACACATACACATATACACATGACACATGGTTGTGAAAACATGACAGCATACTTATTCAATCTGTCCATCTCCATTTGCACACAAGTAATCCTATTCCAGATAATGTCGATTCCACATAAACTTTTCACCCTTTCTAAAATTTTCTCTAACCCTAATGCGCCGCATTTCATCCAATTTCCCCCAAACCTGAACGCATCTACAGTCATAAGCCCCATTTCGCCCAATTCCCCCCTAAACTGAACGGATCTACACTCCCCTTCTCTTGATAAGTTGGATTAAACAACACAGTTGCCCAATTTCCCCATTCCCAAAAATCCCCTTCTCTCCCAGACGCGCAAACCCCAGTACCCAAACTTTCCACCAATTGTTTTTAACTTGACGCGGGTTACTTCCTACATGACAGGGCGATATTGCGTACTGTCAACCCATTCGACCCCTTCTTCCCATTTTCACACAATCCAAACCAGTTTTGGTTCTTCAAATCGGTTCCTCCCCTACGAATCGAAGCAAAACGTATTTAATCGGTATTGTGAGGGTTTACTTACTTCAAAGTCGGTGTCTTCGTCTCCTCTTCTGCACTGTCGTCCTCTTCCTCGCCTTTGCTTCTTCTTTTCCTCTCTCGCTCTGTCGTCTCCTTCCTCTTCTTCTTCCTTCTCTTCTTATTTTCCTCGGACTTGCATGTGGAACTGTTGCCCTCTCTCTCTCTCTTCCTTTTTTGTAAGCCGTGAGAGGCAGTTGGGGGTCGTCAGTTTTCAATTCAAACTGCCTCCTCTCTCACTCATCCACTCTCTCTCTCCACAATAACTTCCCCCACTTCCACTCTCTCTCCACAATAACTTCCCCTTGCCTCTCTCTCTCCACCCCGCTTCCTCTCTCTCTCCTCCTTTACCTTCTCTCTCCTCTGTCCCGGTTAAATCCAACCGGCACATATGCCAATTTTTGGGTGGGGGGGGGGGGGGGGGTTAACCTTTGCCAATGTGGGTTAGTCTAGCAAACTATTTCGGGGCAAGGGTTAGTTTGTACAATTCCCTCTAGAAACTATACGAAGAAGACATGACATTGACATATGACCCATAATCTCAAAAAAATTAATTAACTATAAAATATTTTAAAATTCTTTTGAAAAATAAATGTAAATATTTTTAAATATCTATATTTATACATACTACTTACACATCCAATAAGAAGAATTTTTTTCAACGATTTCATAAAAAAATTTATAATACTTTTATGATAAATATTTTTACGATTTTTGTATTACTTTATTAATTATATCTTTTTAATTTTATATTTTTAGTATTACGTTTAATCTTATTATACCATTTTTTTATATTATTAAGATTTTTTTATTTTAGTATTATATAGTTTTAAATAAGTTAAATATAAGATTTTAATTTAATTAGCTTTTGAAACTGGATTTCAACCGTTACTCCCCCAAGATTTTCAGAACTCTATCCATTTTCTCTTATCTCATCATCTAGTTTGTATCAACTACTCAGCCGGATTAGCAAGCACCTTACTAGTTTAATATATAACACTATAATTTAATATATACTATATTTAATATATTTAATATATCTATCAACTTCAGCTAATTTATCAGCTTTCAGCTATCTCATACTCCGTATAAGCTTTGTACGTCTTACCAAACAGAACCCTTAATAGCTCTTCATGAGGCGCACAACTAGAGATGGCAGTTCGGGTAATCCGGTCAGGTTCAGGTCGATCACATTCGGGTCGGGTCAACTTGAGTAAACTTTATGCGTCGAACTTGATCGGGTCGGATTCGTTCAAAATGTATCTTAGATTGATCGAGTTTCGTTTTGAATCGGGTTGGACCCATTCGAATTTTCGGTCAAATCGACTTGTCATGCCACCCCCGGCCCACCCATCTTGTCATGCGAGTAGATATACGAATTCACTATTATTGTATTAATTAATTTGATCAATTCTTTGGGTGTGTTTGGATTCCAAATGCATTATGTTTATAATGCAAAATGATAAGGCGGTGTTTGGTTGACCCAATTTTTAAAGTGTTTAAATTGTGATGTTTTTGGATTACACGGTGTATTAATTATAATGCAATTATTTTATCAAAATTTATGTGATTATTTGATTAAATTATGATTTTACCTTGATTTTTCCGATATTTTTATTTTTGTAATCAAACGAGCACATAAAACGAGGTAAAATAATTGCATTATAATTAAAATGCAATGGAATCCAAACACACCCTTTATCGATCACTAGCAATTTGTTTTTATCTTTTCGAAAAATACTCCCTCCGTTTTATAATAAGTGTCGTTTGTCTTTTAGTGCACGCTTTTTAAGGAGGTAAAAACTATTTAAAATATTATTTTTTAATCAATTTTTTTTTAAAATTTCATACTTTTTTTATTAGGTAAAAATTGGAGCTCAGACAAGCCTGAAGCTCAAGAGGCCGACGAATCGACAGACGGATCAACCGTCAACATACAACATAATAAGAACACAAATCAACAACGATGAAAGAAAAGCCCTAACAACCCATAAAAAGCCGTCAGTCAGCGGAGGAGCCGATGAAGATCCAAGACGAGCTAGGAATGCCGAGAACACGGGAGAGTGCGACGACTCACACGCTGAGAAGGCGGAGAACAGTAACCCACCACCGGAAAGAGCAAATCACAGGGAAGTGCAGATCACCGACGTTGCCCCCGTCTAAATGAGGGATCTACGAAGACCACGAACACAGCCACGATCACCTCGATCTTACAGGACGCCCGATACTGCAACCCAACTCCAAACTAAACACAGCCACACTAAGGCAGCAACCTGACACCAAAAGAAGGGCAAAATACGAGCCAAAACAGGGAGGATCAATCATTCGACGAAAATTTGTGAACAAAAATCCCGGGATAAGAAGAAAGTCTGGGGAAAACATTATTAATTATTAATTTTGAAGTTTTTCCATCCCTTTCGGGATATGTTCAACCCTTTCAGGATTTTTGACAAAACCATTTCAGGTTGTTTTGACAATTGGTTTTTCCAATCCCTTTCGAGATTTTTGAAACCCTTGCGGAATTTGTATAATGGCCCTTTATATAAAAAGAATATAGTAATAATAAATAAATATAAAAAGCTAATGACTTGCACACCCGATTTTCTTCTTTTTTTTTAATTGTTTATTTATTCAAAAAATGCAAAATGTGGCGTGCAAGGAGGAGATTGCATCTTGCACGCCATGCCAAACTGAAGCAAGCTAGGTGCACAGGTCAAGAAGAAGCTGGAGGAGAAAGCGACAACGCAGCCAACGAAGCGCCGCCAACAACTCGAGCCTTAGCCCACACCGACAGTAAAGGGTCTAGGGAGACACCCAGGAAACGATGGCTAGGGCCCATCCGATGAAAGAGAATCGACGCCGCGAGCAAAGCAGAGCAAGCCAGAAACACGGAGCAGGGATCGTAGAGCGAAACCTTGGCGACGAGAACTTTAGGACAAAGGAAGGAGGAGCACGGAGAGCAAGCCTCCCCACCAAGCAACCTGAAGGGTATCCAGAAAAAGAGGATGCAGAGGCAAGGGGACACGAGAAACCCAAAGACCCCAACCACAAACCCCAAATGAAGGGGTAAGTAGGGAGACTAGCCGAAGGAGGCCCGAGGCCGGTTGTTGACACGGAAGGGGGTAATCAACACCCCCAATAGAAGGAGGTTTCATGGAGGCCGAACCTAAGAGCCCAAGGTCGGATTTGGACACAAAAGAAAGAATCCAGGCCACATTCGACCGGAAGAAAGAGCAGCAAACACCCCTGACCCACGAAGAAACCAGTTGCACACGAGGCCAAGGCTGGAGATCTGAGGTCACCCTTGTCGGAGACGAGAGGAAGCCAGGAGGGGAGAGGGTAACGAGACCTGGGTAGCGGCGGCCGAAGCCGATGTAGGAGCGACCGAGGCCGCGATTTAGGCTCTCTCTCTAGATTTCTCTAGAGAGGGGAGAGAGTTTCACATTTTTTTTTTTGGGGGGGGGGGGGGGGGTTTGCTTTATTGTTGGGCCAGTAATTTCATACTTATTTGTAATTTTTTTGAGAAGATACTTATTAGTAATAAGTATCAATTTATAAAAGAAATTGATAAAAAAAAAATTATAGAGTTTTTACTTCCTTAAAAAAACGTCCGCAAAAGTTAAATGACACTTATTTTGAAACCGAGGGAGTATACAATAATCATTCCAGAATGGCTCACCGGAGAGGACTTGTGGGTAGTACCCATAAGTCCCCGGTTCGAAGCTCGGAATGGCCGCTCTTTATTTACCAATTCAAGGAAGGAGTATACAATACAGAGTATTGAATAAATGATGTTTTTATTTTCCCAAAAAACCACCTTACAGGAGTATAATACTACGTAGATTTTATTAGTAAAATATTTTTTAAAACAAAATAACTTATACTAATATAATCTGAAGGATCGATAATATAAAACAATGTAATATGGAAATACTCTAGAAGGGGGGTTGAATAGAGTATACCCGTTTTTCGCAGAAAGTCTCAAGACTTTTGGAGCTTGTACCAAACCCTTTGAGATTTAAACCTGAATCACAAAGTTAGATAATCGAACCAAGTGCGGAAATAAGGTAAAGCAATAAGTAAAGGACACGAGTAATTGTTTACGAGGTTCGGCACGAACTTGGCCTACGTCCCCGCCTAGGGTTCTTCCACAACCCTAGGATTCAAAAGGCTTTATTGATTCGCTTAGCTTAGGATCCTAATAGCTCACCGAGAAGTCTCTCTCCTATACAATTGCAATCAAGTCAACTCACGTTCCCTTGGAGTCCTAGACCAATCTAGAAGAGCCCCACCTCTCTCAGCTATCTAGTACAATCCTCTTACTCTCACAAATCAATAGCCTAGTGCAACTTCCCGAGTTACAAACTCTCGAGTAACACTATAAATGAATATATCCTATAAGCTCACAGTGACTCTCAAAGGCTTTGAAATAAACAACAAACTCTTGAGCGCTTAGCAGAGAGACACTTGGAAGACAGATCTTGCTTGAATGAATGAAAGCTCGTGTAGCACTTGTATTCTATCTTCTTCTTCCTTTCCTTTATAGAAGTAACATGGAGCGTGAGGGTCTTCAACACCAGATCTTCAACAACGGCTAGTTTGGATTATGGTGCGCCAAGATCTTCTATTTTTTGACACTTCGAAGACATGATCTTTCTTGAAAAGGATCTCCTCAATATGCACCATAAGGGAAGATATAATTTCGAAAATACTTCCTGAAAGATTAGTTACACATATATATAATATAAAGGAAGTATATAATAATACTCCCTCCGTCCAAAAATACATGGTCTTTTAGAACTTTGCACGTTAATTAAGGAAACCTATTTATATTTAAATCTCATTATTATTATAGAGGGGGGAACTCTTAAATTTTACTCACTATTGTACTTTTTTATGGGTAATAATTACCCTATAAACCTAAAAACCCATGTATTTTTGACAAAAATTAAAGGTATAAAAGACCATGTATTTTAGGACGGAGGGAGTATTAAATAATATTCGGACTTATAAAACAGGTTTTGGATTTCATCAACAGTTAATGTTCCAAGACCTTTGACATAAACATCCTGTCAAGGCCTTTGAAACATTTATTCCGATTTTCATCAAGGGAGGGAGTTATCAATCTCCCCCTTGATGAAATGCAAAACCTGTGCATCCCTGCAACTTAGTCAGGCATAGATAATATAATAGAAATCGGACTAAGTACCTGCAAGGGTTAGACAAATGTTGGATCAAATTTTAAAGCATGCAAAAGCCATCCAACCGAAAACCAAAAATAAAAAACCAAGGTCTTCTTCAAAGTCTAAATAACACCACAGATCATCTCCCCCTTTTTGTCTTTCAACAAAGGGAGGGGGTAAAACAGTCACCAAAAATAGTCACCAAATGTTTTGAAAAACGTTTCCAAAAACCATCAATGTATCAAGTTTCAGGGGTGGGATAAGGTAGGGTAGGGTTTAAGCTTCGTCATCTGGAGCATCATCAGTGAGCCTCGTCCACAGTCCTTGTAGCATCTTGGAAATCCCGCTCATATCCGTCATAAACTCCTTTTGCAGCTCCTTGATATCCAGGCGAACTTCCTCCAAGCCCAACTCTAGGTTGTCCATGCGTTCATTGAAAGCTGAAGCAGTGGGAAGGGCTTTTAAAGGAGTGGCAAGACTCAAGGTCCCTTGGGGAGACCGAGTGATGCCAATCTTTTCAAGGCCCTTAGAGTCGAACTTACCCATATGATGCTGCTGTTCTTCATTTTTGACATCAATTCCAGAAGCTTTGAAGAGAGGGGTCAAAAGGGTAGCAAAGGGGAGGGGAGAGCCTTTTCTAGCTTTTCTGGCATAAGCCATGGTTCCAAGGATAGTATTGGCCAGATCAAGGTCAAGGCCATTTAAGATGCGGTAAAGCAGGACCATGGCATTGTTAGTAAGGAGTGAACCAGAGTTAAGACGGGGTAAGAGGCATCGAACAATGATGTTGAAGATTATTTTTGCCTCAAGGGTTAGGGATGAGTGGGTGAGTTGCTTTGAGGTGCTGTTGGATGCTTCGGGTAGGAGGTACTTGGCTCGGGCAAGGATGATGCAATTCTCTTTTGAGAGGTGTATTTTAGAGGGTGGAACTGGGCTAGGTAAGCCAAGGAAATCTGCAAAGTCATTGGAGTTGAGAGAGATTCTAACCCCTTTGACAACAGACTCCAAAGACCAACCATTGGTGTCGTTTTTGGCTTTTAGGTTAATGTAAAACAGACGGGTAAGCTGGGGGTAGTAGACGGTTTCAAGGTTGAGAAGGGTCCAGGCTGGGGATTTTTTGAGAAGATCAATGCAGGGTAACTTCAAAGCTTTGAAGAACTCAAAATCCAAAAAATCAGAACAACTAATCCTACGAGTTCGAAACTCATCTACCCACTTACCAGCAGTCTCAGCATCTTGAAACCAAGAAGAGGGCAAGGATTGATTTACCTGGATATATGCAGGGGGATCGGCATTCTTTCTGCGAGCAATTGTCGGAGCAGCTCTCTTGACAAGCGCTTCAAGACTCCTGAGGGTGCCCTTCCTGGTACGCTTGGGAGATGGAGGCTTGACAGCAGCAGGGGCTTTCCGCTTCTTCGGAGACGGGGGAGGAGGAGAAGGAGAGGGAGATTCTTCCTCCTCTTCCTCAGACCCCGAGTCCTCACCGGACCCCGCTTCATCTCCTTCAGCTTCCTCGTCATCTCCAGATCCCTCTTGCTCTTCTTCTTCTTCCTCAGGCTCCTCCTCGGATGGAACCTCCTCGGCTTCAGCTTCCTTCCGAATCCTCTCAGCTTCCTCCTCTGCCAGTTTCCTAGCAAGCTCGGCCTCCTCATCGGCCTTTTTCTTCTTCAAGGCTTCCTCCTCGGCTTCCTTGGCAGCATCTCTTTCCAGGATGGCATCGAGGTCATCTTCCTCCTCTTCCTCATCCACTTCCTCAGCCAAAATCTTCCTATTCCCTTTCTGTTTGGCACTGAGAGGCTTCTTAGCAGAGCGCTTTTGAGTGCCCTTGGTAGCAGTGGTCGTGCTCTCAGCGATGGTGCTCTGGACAACAATTGGGACAACGGCTTGAGGATTGGGTTCAAGTGTGGGAGAGATGGCAGTGGCCTGACGTACCTTGGGGGTGGCGCCAAGTCTTTTGGGTGTGACAGCTTTCTTTGTTTTGGGTGCCATGGAGAAAATCGGCTAGGGTTTCTTTAGAATAGGTTGAGAGGTTGAAGAAGAAGAAAGTGAAAGGGTTTGGATCAGTTTGAGAGTGTGAAGAAATCGGGTACAGAGGTGGGTATAAGTAGAGAGAAGTGATGGAGTGATGGGACGGGTTTAGAGTTCCAAGGGAGGGTAATGATATCATTGCAAGATTTGAAGAGTTTCCAATTCAAAATTCAAATATTCCCATTAAAATCGGACTGAAAAACCGAGTGATTTAGTTCCAAAATTAAAATATCTTAACGGTTAAGAAAATCACTAAAATGGGCAATTTTGAAATCCGATAAAAAAAATATAATTGATTAAATATCTAAAAAGATATTAACCAAAAATATATGATCCGATATATGTAATCCACCATTTAGTTCACACATCTTGACATAGTTCTCAAGGGTCTTGACACTAAGTAGAATTTATCTTTCGTAAAGGGAATGCTCCCCCTACGAAAGTGCATCCTTGTTAAGCATCCCAATCTCTCGTCTTATGAAGGTGAACCTGTCCTCTGCCAAAGGCTTAGTAAAAATGTCAGCCCATTGATAATCAGTTGAAATAAACGAAATGGACACATCACCTTTTTCAACATGGTCTCTAATGAAATGATGCCTTACATCAATATGTTTGGTCCTTGAATGCTGAACAGGATTCTTAGTGATGGAGATGGCACTTGTATTGTCACACTTAATTGGAATACCTTTGAGGTTGATGCCAAGATCTCGCATTTGTTGAGCTATCCAAAGGATTTGGGAGCAATAGGCTCCAGCTGCAATGTATTCGGCTTCTGCAGTGGATAGAGCAACTGAGTTTTGCTTCTTTGAGTGCCAACTGATCAAAAATGCTCCTAAGAATTGGCAACATCCTGATGTGCTCTTCCTATCCACCTTATAGCCTACAAAATCTGCATCAGAATATCCAATTAATGTGAAATCCTTTTGCTTTGGGTACCATAGTCCAAGCTCCTTAGTTCCATTGAGATATCGAAAGATCCTCTTCACAGCCACGAGGTGAGATTCTATAGGATCAGCCTGAAACCTAGCACACATGCAAACACTAAACATGATGTCAGGTCTACTAGCCGTGAGATATAATAAAGATCCAATCATTCCTCGATACTCCTTTTGATTGACACTTATTCCAGACTTGTCTTGATCTAGAGACAATGCTGAGCTCATGGGAGTCTTGGCTGCTTTGGATTGATCTATCTTTAACTTCTTCAAGAGATCTTTGGTGTACTTGCTTTGGTTGACAAAGATCCCTTTCTTGGATTGATGAACTTGTAATCCCAAAAAGAAGTTGAGTTCACCCATCAAGCTCGTCTCAAACTCACTGCACATGATGTCAGAAAATTCCTTGCACAAAGATGTGTTAGTAGCACCAAATAATATATCATCAACATAAATTTGAATAACCAAAATGTCCTTTCCTTTGGTTTTGATAAAAAGAGTCTTGTCGATCAACCCCCTTTTAAAATCATTTTCTAAAAGATATTTTGACAAGCGCTCATACCAAGCTCTTGGGGCTTGTTTCAAACCATAAAGCGCTTTGTCAAGTTTATAAACATGATTAGGAAATTCTGAACTTTCAAAACCTGGGGGTTGAGCCACATATACTTATTTCTCTAAGAAACCATTGAGAAAAGCACACTTGACATCCATTTGATATAACTTTATGCTCATAAAAGATGCAAATACCAATAGAATGCGAATAGCTTCAAGCCTGGCTACGGGAGCAAAGGTCTCCTCGTAGTCAATACCTTCCTCTTGATTGTATCCTTGAGCAACAAGCCTTGCCTTGTTCCTCACGATCTTACCATTTTCATCTAGCTTGTTTCGAAAGACCCATCATGTGCCAATGACTGATTGATGCTTTGGCCTAGGGTTCAAGGTCCAGACTTTATTTCTTTCAAATTCGTTGAGCTCACTTTGCATAGCAATGATCCAGTCTGGCTCCTTAAGTGCCTCATCTACCTTCTTTGGCTCAATAAGAGAAACAAACGCGTGAAAAGCACAAAGATCTTTAAGTTTAGAACGAGTTTGAACACTAGAAGTAGGGTCAGAAATGATATCCTTTAATGAGTGTGATGAGGAGTATTTGAATTTCCTTTTGCTAGTCTCAGCTCCTTGATTCGTCACACCATTAGGATTGACTTGAGGTACAACTGACTCCGTGGTCTTGTTAGGTTCAGTTACAGCAGTTTCTGACGTCTCAATACTGTTGGATTGGACACCAAGGGCTTTGGACGAATCTTCAACACCTTGGGCCAATTCTTCAGTGTTAAGAATCAGTTTCTGCATGTTTCTCTTCTCTATGTTCTTGGTAGCAGCATCATCATCTTCCTCGTTCTCTTCATGGATGTTAAGATCTATATCTGCAACACTTTCACTCAAAGCACCGTCATTGCATTCATCAAAAATAACATGTATACTTTCTTCAACTAACTGGGTCCTTTTATTGAAGATTCTATAAGCTTTGCTACTCGAGGAGTAGCCAAGAAATATACCTTCATCACTACGCGCATCAAATTTCCCAAGGTTATCTTTTCCATTGTTATGAACAAAACAAGTACAGCCAAAGGGTTTAAAATAAGATATAAGTGGTTTGCGGCCTTTGAAAAGTTCATAAGGAGTTTTCTTCAAGATCGAACGAATAAGACAACGATTCAAAATATAGTTAGCTGTGTTAACAGCTTCAGCCCAATAGGTTTTAGGAAATGCATTTTCTAAAAGCATAGTCCTGGCCATATCCTCTAAGGTGCGGTTCTTGCGTTCTAAAACCCCGTTTTGTTGAGGTGTCCTATGAGCAGAAAAGTTATGGGAGATGCCATATTTAGCACAAAACAAATCAAACTGAAGTTGATCAAACTCCCTGCCATGATCACTCCGAATTGACACTATGGGCTCGTTTCTTAAAGTTTGCAACTCCTTACAAAGTTTTGAAAACTCAAATAAGGCCTCTGATTTTTCTTTTAAAAATGCAACCCAAGAATATCTAGAAAAATCATCAACAACAACTAGCATGTACTTTTTACCATTGGGAGATTTGACTCGCATAGGACCACATAAATTCATATGTAAAAGTTCAAGGGGTCTAGAAGAACTTACAACCTTTTTGGGTTTGAAAGAGCTACGTGTTTGTTTACCTCGTGTGCATGCATTGCACATATCAATACCTTTGAAGTCCATCTCAGGTAGCCCTCTTACAAGCCCTTTAGACATAAGCTTATGTAGTGTATGTGGACTCACATGACCGAGTCTCCTGTGCCAGAGCTTTGGATCGTCCGTCAAAGCCTTTAGACATGTTAAGCTTCCTTGTGCCACTTGATCAGCATTTACGGCGTATATATTGTTGTAACGATATGCAGTCAAAATAACTTCACCTGTATCTTCTCTGCATACTATACATCTTTTCTTGTTAAATCTGACATTGTTACCACTATCACATAATTGAGAGACACTAAGCAGATTATACTTCAAACCATTAAGAAGATAAACATCTTTAATACTATGGCTGGAATCGCTTCCAACACTACCAATACCAATGATGTCACATTTTCCTTTGTCACCAAGAGTGATTATTCCCGTGGATTGCTCCTTTAGATCATGAAAGAGAGAACTCTTCCCACTCATATGCCTCGAGCATCCACTATCAATAATCCATTTGTGTTCTTTCACCTTGGTGATCTCCTGCAAGACAAACATCAACCTTTATGGCTAGACCAATAAGCAAATTTGGATCCATTGTTGGGATAAACCATATTTGGTAAAATAGTGCCTTTTGGAACCCAAACTTGTGTTATCCGTTCTTTTCTCAAATGAACAGGAAATGTATTGCGAATAATATATGGATCCTTTCTTCTATAGGGGCAGGTCTCTTTTACATGTCCCTTTCTAGCACAATGGTGACATATAGGAGAGGTTCTGCTTCCTTTTGCCTTTACAAAAGTGGTAATGTGTTGCTTCTTTAAAAACTTTGGATTGTAACCAATACCACTTTTGTTTAGAGAGCTTTGTTGCTCACCCAACATCCTATCGAGAGTACCTTTGGATTTGGTAAAACTTATGAGGGTTGTCTGTTGGTCTTGAATCTTGTTATTCAGGGAGATCTTCTCGTTCTCTAAGTCATGATGCTCATTTCTTAGAGAGAAGAGATCTTGCTTGAGTTCAGATTTCTCCGAATCAAGCGTCTTGACTTTAATGTCAAGACCTGAATAAGAAGCTTCAAGACTTTTGACCCTCATAGACAGATCCTCAATAGTTCTTTCCTGGTCCACAGTTCTCTTAATAAGAGTGTTAGTTTGAGCAATAAGCTTCTCTTCATTGGCAATCAAATTGGAAAGGAATTCCGATAATACCTCTTGTGGACTTGCCATAAGTTCTCTTACAGTAGCTTCAAGCTTTTCATCGTTGGATTCATCTTCTGAGGCCATAAGACAAATATTGGCCTTCTTATCATCGGAGTCAGAGTCGGAATCACTCCAAGTTGCCACCATGGCTTTCTTCTTCCATTTGTCACCCTTCTTGGACTGGCTCTTTGTCTTTTGAGGGCAGTCCTTCACAAGATGATCTCGAAATTTTGAAGACTCTGATCCATCCTTGTTGTTGAATTGCTTCTTCATTTTGAGAATTCGAGCAAAGCCTCTTGTGATAAGAGCAAAAGGATCATCCTCATCGTCATCCTCATCTTCGGAATCAGATCCATCTTTAGGCTCATCCTTCTTAGATTTGAGTGCCAGGTTCTTAGTGCTAGCTGGAAGTTCTCCATCGTCTTCATTAAGGATCATCTCATGCGTGATCAGCTTCCCAAGAAGGTCATCAAGGGGTAGAGTGGTGAGGTCCTGGGCTTCCTCTATAGCTGTTACTTTTGGACCCCATTTCTCTTTTGGGAGGCACCTCAGTATCTTCCTTACTTTCTCAATGTTGGTAAAGCTCTTGCCGAGAGAGTCAAAGTTGTTGGTGATTTCTGTGAATCGTGTGAACATGGCCTTGATTGACTCATCAGACTTTATCTTGAAGAGCTCATACTTTCGAAGGAAGATGCTGATCTTGGTGTCTTTCACGTGGCTCGTTCCTTCATAGGTGATGACCAGTTTGTCCCAAATCTCTTTAGCTGACCTAAAAGATGAAATACGGTTAAACTCATCAGTGCTAAGACCACAATAAAGTAAGTTAATAGCCCTGTAGTTTTTGGAGACAATTTCAAGATCTGCTTGGTTGTATTCAGACTCTTTCTTTGCAACTTTGGTATCATTTGGTCCATCTTTCTCTGGAATCTTCGGACCATTCTCTATAATGTTCCAAAGCTCTAGATCTTGGTCTATGATGAACATCTTCATCAAAGATCTCCAGTTGACAAAGTTGTTTCCTACAAAGAGTGGCGGTCTGCTTGTGGACCTTCCCTGTGCAAATCCTCCGCTTGCTTCACCAGACATGATCGAAAACTCACAAGATTGTTAGATCAAAAACAGTGAGTAAAGCTCTGATACCAATTGAACGTTCGATAATATAAAACAATGTAATATGGAAATACTCTAGAAGGGGGGTTGAATAGAGTATGCCCGTTTTTCGCAGAAAGTCTCAAGACTTTTGGAGCTTGTACCAAACCCTTTGAGATTTAAACCTGAATCACAAAGTTAGATAATCGAACCAAGTGCGGAAATAAGGTAAAGCAATAAGTAAAGGACACGAGTAATTGTTTACGAGGTTCGGCACGAACTTGGCCTACGTCCTCGCCTAGGGTTCTTCCACAACCCTAGGATTCAAAAGGCTTTATTGATTCGCTTAGCTTAGGATCCTAGTAGCTCACCGAGAAGCCTCTCTCTTATACAATTGCAATCTAGTCAACTCACGTTCCCTTGGAGTCCTAGACCAATCTAGAAGAGCCCCACCTCTCTCAGCTATCTAGTACAATCCTCTTACTCTCACAAATCAATAGCCTAGTGCAACTTCCCGAGTTACAAACTCTCGAGTAACACTATAAATGAATATATCCTATAAGCTCACAGTGACTCTCAAAGGCTTTGAAATAAACAACAAACTCTTGAGCGCTTAGCAGAGAGACACTTGGAAGACAGATCTTGCTTGAATGAATGAAAGCTCGTGTAGCACTTGTATTCTGTCTTCTTCTTCCTTTCCTTTATAGAAGTAACATGGAGCGTGAGGGTCTTCAACACCAGATCTTCAACAACGGCTAGTTTGGATCATGGTGCGCCAAGATCTTCTATTTTTTGACACTTCGAAGACATGATCTTTCTTGAAAAGGATCTCCTCAATATGCACCATAAGGGAAGATATAATTTCGAAAATACTTCCTGAAAGATTAGTTACACATATATATAATATAAAGGAAGTATATAATAATATTAAATAATATTCAGACTTATAAAACAGGTTTTGGATTTCATCAACAGTTAATGTTCCAAGACCTTTGACATAAACATCCTGTCAAGGCCTTTGAAACATTTATTCCGATTTTCATCAAGGGAGGGAGTTATCATAATCGATTAAAATTTAACACTAACTTCTATCCTTTGACCAAATATTTATTTTTTTGATGATATATTTTTCAAAATAATTTAATTAAGAGTTTTTTTTAAAATAACTTATACTCCTTCCGTTAATAAAAGCTTGTCATTTTAGAAATCTTCACATTTTATAAGGAAGTAAACAAAAATACACTTATACCTCTAATTTTTACTCTAGTTTTTCACTTTCTCGAAAATTACAACTAACATCTCCATAATTATGACAAAGACAATTTTGTAAAGTAAATATCAAAATACTTAAAATGATTTTTAACAAGATTTCATCTCTAAAAAGACAAGTTTTGATTAACGGATGGAGTATAATAAATATTTCACAATCATTCTATTCGTCATTTCATTTGCACTATTTTATATTTCTCAATCTTGTTATTGATTTGTTTTAGTTAGCATAAGAACACATAAAAAAAGTTCTATTTGTGGGTTCGATATACTAGTTTGCTAGTTTGGGTTAATAATATTATTTTTGACAGGGATCAACGACACTTCTCCATCCGTCAAATTTTTGGCGCCTCTGTCAGGAGATTGTTTAGTTTTTGTGTGTTTTTATTGCTGATTTGGGTATGGACCACTCCACATGGTCTATACCCGTACTACTAATTCATTTCCTTTGCCTTTTGATCCATAGATTGAAGGGTCACTTTCTAGGTTGAGAAGAAGACTTGAGTTCAACCAAAAAGAAGTAGAAGAGATGAATGTCAATAATCCTCCTGGAGGGGGGCATCTGTAAAACCCCAACAATGAAGATGACAATGGGGAACTTGAAGCTGCGCCTCCTAGGAGAACCCTAAGGAGCTTAAAGGAGCCTAATCTGACGTCGCAACCGCTTGCGATCAGGCTCCCTGCTCTCCCTGATGGGTCAAGATTTGAGTATAAGTCCAACTGGTCTACTGTTTTGCCAGTTTTTTATGGAATGGTCGAAGAAGAGCCAAACCAACATCTCGCAAAGTTCACCAGTGTCTACGACAGACTGAGACCTCAAGGTCTGAATGATGATTGGATCATGCTTAGAGTGTTTCCTTCCACTCTGAAGGATGCAGCAAGGGGTTGGCTCTACTACCTACCAACAGAAAGTATTACTACATTGGTAGGAATGAAAAAAGCTTTCCTCCATAAATATATAATTACCTGCCACTCGCCTTAGCAAGCTCAGGAAGGAATTGTCCAGGATAGAGTTATCTTCTACAGAGAGCCTCTATGAGTATGTTGAGAGATTCAAGAAGCTTAAAACAAGTTGCCCGCAACATGGCATCCTGGAGGATGATCTAGTCCTCTATCTCTATGAAGACTTACTTGATTGCGAGCGCAGTGTAGTCAATGCAATGAGTGGAGGGGATGTCTTGGACAAGACACCCAAGGAGGCAATACAAAATTTTAAAGGCCTAGGCAACGCTTTGCAGCAATATGGGAAACATCAAGGCATCAAAGGAGTCCACAGGTTGGACAACCCTGGGGGGAGTTGCAACAATGAACTTGACAAGCTTGTTGACATTCTCAAGATATGGCTTTACACATGACTAAAATGCAACAAACAACCTAGACCATGCGAAGTCTGCAGAGATCCCACTGATCGTTGCCCGCTCATTCAAGAAGAAGTTGCTTTTGTGAATGTTATAGGAGACTATGGAAAGATGAACCACCAGCAACAACAACCAGTGTTTTATCAAGGAAGGGGCCAGTATGATAATCGTTGGAGGAATCCTCCACAGAATTACTCAATCAAGGATGAGACTTTGAGGCTCTTGTTGGACAAGATGAATGTCCGGGAGAAATTGATGAGTCAGATGGCTCAAGAGATAGGAGAACTTAAAACTAAGGATTTAGATAAACTACCCTCACAAGTTGTAGTGAATCCAAAAAAGAATGTGAGCGCCATGATCCTTAGAAGAGGAAAAGAGGTTAAGGCTCTAACAAGAAATGTAGGGGAAGAGCATAAAGGTAGCACAGAAGTGGACAAGCAAGGCGAAGAACAAGAGTATGGGTCGCCAGACAGGCCGATGCCCGCCGCTCCAAAACAGTGTCGGCCGCTCTCACTATCAGATGGAACGGCGCCCGCTGCCCTCAGTTGCACTGAAGCCCACCATCCCTTCTGCAACCAATTCAAGGGAACTTTTGAAAGAGTGGTCCTTTGATGATTACAAGCCTGAACCACATACCCTTTTCAGAGGCTCTGAAGGAACACAGAAAATGGGAAAGCGAGAAGGAACTATTTGGCACATTTGCAGGGTGTGAGGTAAACATTCCTCATCTGAATCTTATTAAATCTGTACCTCACTATGTAAAATTTTTGAAGGAAGTATGCACAATTAAGAGGAAACATCGGATGAATACCAAAGAACATGTAAATCTAAGTGAACACATTTCCGCTATTCTCTAAAAGTGGCTGCCTGAAAAGTGGGATCTTTGTGCAGGTATTTCTATCAAAAGAAGGGTTGGACAACTTCCTTCATCGAGCAGCACCCACTTACCATGATCTTTTTCGTGAATTCCTAACCACATTTGTGTTGAATGGGGAGGTGGATTTTTCCTTCAAGCTCCGAGGCCTCAAGTATAAACTCACATGGGAAGACAATCGGAGAGCTTTTGGGATCACTGTTGAACCTTCCCGCCAATGGTGGAAGGGTGGAATAGGCCCAAGATCTCCTTATAAAAATGGCATGGTTGAAAGAAAGAATCAGACCATTCTTAACATGTCCCAAAGGATGTTACAAAAAAGATGTTGAAATTGTTCTGGGCTGATGTAGTTGATTACTCAGTCTATCTAGCCAACCGATGTAAAACAAAGAGCTTATTAGATCAAACTTTTCAAGAAGCATGGAGTGGAAGAAAGCCAAGTGCATCTCATTTCAGAGTGTTTGGGAGTATTGGTTATGTATATGTGCCGGATCAGGTGAGAACGAAGCTTGAAGAGAAAAGCAAAAGGCATGTCTTGATCGACTATGATAAAAGATCAAAAGGCTACAAGCTCTATGATCTCGTGGAGAACAAGATTGTCATCAACAGAGATGTTAATTCGATGAAAATGATGCATGGGATTGGATCCTTGAAAACACAGAGAGATATGGTTTCTTTCTAACTCTTACGGAATAAAAGCAAGGTGAAAGTATTTTATCCAGAACCTATAGCACCTTCTCCATCACCAAGCATTCAAAGTTCACCATATTTTTTTTGAAACGGTAAATTTCTAAATAAAACTCTCGAATGAGGAAAGGATACCCAAGAGAGGAGTCACTTGTAAAATACAAAAGGTATCAGGTGGTTAGTCTACTTCTCCACTCTCTATCCACCCTACTAGTAGATCTACCCTTCACCCTCAATCTCTCTTTGCACTCCTGTACAATTCTATTTGCAATTTCCTCTATACTTATAAACCTATTCTCCAAGATTGCTACGTTTCTAGCTCGCCAAGTATTGTAGACTAAGCAATTCAAAACCAGCAGTCGAGTCTAGAACATACATGTTCTTCTATTCCCCCCACCTGCAAACCATCATCCTATGAAAGCTCGAGTGAGAGACCTCTAAAAATGAGAAGCCTTGAAGAAATTGATGGTCAAGATGAGGATTCGTAAGATGATCTAACTCTTTATTGTTATCTTGCTAATTTTGAGTCCATAGATTTCCAAGAAGCAGTGAATGACCAAAAATGGAGAGTTGCTATGAATGATGAGATCAAGTCAATTGAGAAGAATGATACGTGGGCATTGACAATTTTACCAATTGGTGAAAAACCCATTGGCCTGAAATGAGTTTTCAAGAAGAAGAAGAATGCTCAAGGAAAGGTTGAGAGGTAAAACGCAAGTTTAGTTGTAAAAGGCTACAACCAATGTCTAAGGATTGACTATGGTGAGGTGTTTGATTCATTTGCTCGATTAGAAACTCTTCGTTTGATGATTTCACTTGCTACTCAGAGAAAGTGGAAGGTTTATCAAATGGATGGGAAATCGGCATTTCTAAATGGTGTGCTCGAAGAGGATATTTATGTTGAAAAGCCTCCTGGGTATCTCATCAAAGGCCATGAAGGTAAGGTGCTAAAGTTGAAGAAGGCCGTGTATGACTTAAAACAAGCGCCACGAGTGATACCCTCTCTCGAAGACCCCTTGCCCGAGTCACTGTTGTCGAATCTCCCTCCTCCGTCCATCTATTTCACCGCCAGTGTCTCTCCTACAACGTCGGTAATTTTTTTGTCGTTTAATTTGGTTTAAATTTGGCTTTTATCCTACGCCAATTTTAAGGTTTCTTTTTGACATTTTTTTTGCAATTTTATGTTGGGAATAGATTTCATATCCCATTATGTGTTGATTGAAGAAGATTGTGGAGTATGAAGTTAGGGTAAATTACACATAACCACCCGTAAATTATGATACTTTTCACATAACCACCCATAATAACTTAAATTACAGTAAACTACCCATAAATTAGTTATCTTTTCATAAGACCATCCACCCATTAAACCTCTACTTGTTTTGTCTAAAAATATTAAAATACCCTTAATTTAAGCTTATTTGTATTTAATGTAATGATTTATTTTCATAAGACTTCCCATTTGTTAAATAATCCAGTTTTACTTTTACCCTTTTAAAAAAAGATAAATTATAATAAATTTATTCATGTTCGACTAATTTTTCAAATGATATGTATAAGCTTAGCTTATTTTTCAAATGATATGATTTGTAATTTAATATATGTGCAAATTTACCCTTCTTTTAAAGCAACAATCTTGTTTTATTTTAGAGCTTATCCCTATTTTATTCAACATTTGAAGGAGAGAAGATTGTCAGGAGCTATTACAAGTCTCGACTCTTCATATTGCAAATCCAATTTAGATATATATTGGTTGGAGTATTTAGGGTGGGTTGGAGTTCCTTTCCATTTTAATTATAATTCAATTATTTACTTCGGTTTATTTGAGCAGTTGGTTGTATAACTAAAAATCTCATAAAAGCTGAGGTAAAATAGTAATTTAACCAAATAATCACATACATCGGGATAAAACTATTACATTATATAATTATTAAATTATGGAATCCAAACACACCCTTAATTTATCTTAAATTTTTTGTTTACCAAATACGACCTTGTCTATTTTACATTATAAACACAATACAATTGGAATCCAAACACGTACTTATATACATGTAACATCTTTCCTTTACAAAGTACAAACAAATAAGCTTGAATTATGAGTATTTTAGACGTTTTAAACAAAACAAATAGAGGTTTAATGTGTGGGTGGTCATATGAAAACAAAACAAATTTATGGGTGGTTTACTGCAATTTAAGTTTTTATGGGTAGTTATGTGAAAAGTATCATAATTTATGGGTGGTTATGTGTAATTTACCCATGAAGTTATCTTCAATTTATCTCCAATTTGTTTTTAGTTTTCTAGGGTTTTGACATGTTTTCAATTCATTGTTTGTCATGTGGTAGTTTGGCTTGTACACTAGTACATCTATTGCACATATATTGGCTTATTTTTTATTTATTGAGATAAGAAATTAGGATTTGTTTTTGTAATTTTGAGATTTGATAGAAATTGAAAATTAGGGTTTGTTTATGCTTTTCTAAGGCTTAAGTCATTCCAATTGTTCGATGTTTCTAAGGCTTTACTGATTGAAGGTCTCACTGATCGCTTTGGCCAAGAATCCCGTGTTGCATGATCGCAACAAACACATGACACGAGGTATCACTTTATTCATGAGCGTGTTGCTAGGAATGATATTGAAGTCAAGTATGTGAAGACTCAAGACCAAGTTGTAGATATTTTTACGAAGCCCTGAAAGTAGAAACATTCATCAAGTTGCGGTCTATGCTCGGAGTTATAAGAAATTAAGTTTAAGGGGGCGTGTTGAAAATTGAAATTAATTTTGTGTTTTAATTTTTCTATGTTACAAATTCAAGTTACATACATGCATACATTGAACTCCATTGAAGACATGAGGTAGAAACGTAGGAACTCACTCCTTAAGTTTAAAGTAATAAGTTTGTAGTTTTAATGCAAGAGAAGTTCATGTTAACTTCCATGCATCACTAGTCCTATAAATAAGTTATGTATTTTGAGTTTGAGATAAGAGAGAAAACATATTTGAAAAAGCATTTGAGCTTCTCTTCCTCTTTAAATCGTCTCTTCATATATTATTTCCTCGTCAAATTCTTTCAAAGAGACGGGATTTCGGGACATGCTCGAGCGAAATTTGTTTACTTCACGTGGCCAGGATGGGTAACAATGTGACAGATAAGGTCGCACACCTTTACCATACTACCTAGGGACATGGTCTTTGGAATGATCAAGGTTTTTGAGACCTCATCTGCAAGGATGCTCTCGGCTGATATTGTATGCTAGTGCCTCCGAACTATTTCCTAAATAAAAAAAGGTTTAAGTATGGGGGAATTTGATAGCACGCATTTAAGTAGGCATAATATGTTGCACACTTGACTTGGTTTGATGTATATTTGCATCATTTAGTGTGCATTTTCCATTTATACTTCTTATATTATTAGTATAATCGGAATCTACACATTTTTATTGATTATTTGAGGCAGATGTGGATCCGATGAGGAATGAGCAGGCTTATGGATGAAGGAAGAGTCAAGAAGAGGAAGGCAAGTGAAGAGCTCAGAAGCGGAGTCAAAGTTCGAGAGCCGAAACGAAGAAAAAGGCAAAAGAAGTTATTGTTTGACAAGTTGAACTTTCTAGAGCTCTCAATGGTTTGATTGACTATTATGAGTATGCGTTGAAAAACTCTTTTTGATAGTTATAATTTTCGTGCTGACATTGTGACTATATTCGAAAGGGAAAAGACATAATTAATAGTACCATCCCGTTGCCTAAGGAAGCCGCCTCGTGCTTGGAGAGTTTATGAAGTTTTCCCTTGAGCAATGTACGATGGCTACCCTGCGTCTTGTCTTTTGCCAAGTGCAAGACACAATATCCAACTTTCTATTAGTTATTTCTATCTTATGTTTCATCCACCATTTTATGTCTATTTAAAGACATCCATGGTTCTTATATTAGACATTTTATGCACTTTGTCAATTGAGCAAACTCTAGAAAGGAGCCTATACGGATATAGAGAGCTAAACTCTTTTGTTTCGTTTATGAATTGAAGCTTTGGTTTGATAACATTGTGAGATTGATATTATTCTGTTGCTAGAATTTTGTAGATTCTTCATATCAATAGAATACATGCCTTTTTAAGTCTCATGAGACTAAATTGTCGTGCAGAGCAGGATCTTGTAAGTTCTCAATCCCCTGGGAACCGTGGAAAAGGTGTACGACCTTATCAGCCATGGTATTGCCCTCACGGAGAATATGAGAGAACGAGACAGTGTCTACTCCATGAAGAAGTAATTTTACCTAAGACAAGATGAGCTCAATTTTCCAAGGGCAACAAGTAGAGTCTTGGAAATGTTTAATAATAATTAGTGAATCACCTTCAATATAGAGTTTAGGAATTCCAAGTTCTACAACCTTTTGAACTCCTAACAACAAAGCACGGGCTTCCGCCATCAGGGGGGATTGCTTTCCTAAGTGTTTATACCCGACCTCGACCGGGTTCCCATGCCAATCTCGTATAATGTACCCCCCCAGTGCTAGCTTGATTAGCAATGAAGGATCCATCGAAATTTAGTTTAAAGGATCCTAATGGAGGTTTTCTCCATTTACACATATGTCTCATCGTTTGTGAAATCTTGTGCTTGTCCTTAGGTTTGGTAATATGGTTCCTTAGTGGCTCGCTAAAAGAGCAAGCTTTTTTCCAATTGTCGGAAACCGTTTCTACCATGGAGATGATATTACTAACCGGTTTGTTTCCATCTGAGACTCTGAGTCAAAGGATAGCTGGTTTTGGTAAAACCATAAAGACCACCATCGATTGGCGATGGTAGTCCTAGCCTTTTTATCCAATTTTTCTCCCATGAAATTTAAAATCAGTTTGAAGTCCCTTGATGTTTCGACAATCTCTGTAACTGTTCTTTTCTCCGCAACAGATATCACATCCATTGTGAAGGGAGCACCACATTCAATGAATAGAGTATCATCTTCTATTGCATATCTGCAAAGAGAACAAGTGACTGGAATAGCCATTCCACGTTGCGCTAGTCTGGCTTTAGTTGGTAAACCATTATGACGTAATTTTCAAATGAAAATTTTTAACTTTAGGCATTGTGTCTAGTTTTCATATCCACTTATAATTATCGTCTTCATTAGTCAAATTCCGAGTAAGAAGGTTATAAGTACTCTGCGTTGTGAACCAACCAAAACGGTCGGGCCACCAATATAACCTATCCTCAAAAGATATTGTTGGGATATGAACTGCAGTAATCTCGTTGATTATTGTTTGCGAAAGACTTCTTACTAGTTTTTCCACCCACCATTTTCCGTTGATAATATAGTCGCTTACTCGCTCATTTGACAGAAAATGTGTAAGACAATCTGGAATATTTGCATTCAAAATGATGTAATTGGTTGATGGTCTGACGGAGTATAAGCACCTTTAAATCATTACTTGTATAAAAAAAATCAGACACCTTATTAGTTTATAGAAATTAAATTCAACTATTATATATAGTGGTTCGAGTATACACATGCCTTAGAATGTATCTTGTACACAAATCCGAACTGTTGATAGAGATGAGATGGGTGGTTATGATTAAAAGTGTTTTTTTTTTTAAATTTTGATGTAAAATAGTGTGGGGCCCGGTAAAAACAACCCTTACCCCCATGCCAAGTGCATGTAGTGCACAACATTCCCATCCTTTTTTTTTGAAAACGGAAAGCGATTAGGGTAAACTACGCACGATCGGTAGTCCAACCTAGAGTATCCTTTTGGATGAGAACTTGTAGTTCTAAATCTATAATAGGGTTTTTGATAGTGTTTGTGTGACCCAGAAAGGCCAATCTATCAGTCACGCTATTAATTTCCCTAAATACATGACGAATTTGGACCGTTTGAAATCGACAGAGATCCATTAGGGAATCATAAATGATCATATCGATTTCCCAAAAGCATTTCCAAATGCCTTTAAGTGTATTAATAATGCATAAGTTGTCACTTCTATTTCAATGTTATGGATATTAAGTTCTAAAGCTTCACGAATTCCTTCTCTTAAAGTTGTGGCCTCGTTGAATTTGGTAGATAAAGAGCGGCCATTCCGGGGTTCGAACCAGGGACCTATGGGTACTACCCACATTAAAGTTGTAGCCTCGACTCTAATAACCGAGCATGGCGGGATACTAGCCCCCTTCATAGAGACCCAATTTTCTTTATGATCTCGGATAACAAAGTCAATCGTGGAGTTTCCGTTGTCTCGTAAGGAACCATCAAAATTAAGTTTGAAGTTTGGGTTTTTTGGTTTTTCCCATTTGATCCTTTTTTCCGTCTATTTTCACTGTTGTGTGAGTTATTAGAGTGGTTTGGTGTTGACTTTATATTGGTGTCTTCCTCATCATTCTTAGCCATATTCCAGTTGTTAATCTGTTGTGTGATAAATTTTGTAACATTACTGCTAGAAAATGTTTCATTTGTGAAAACCATTTGGTTCCTAAAGTAACAGATACTCCACCAAATGGTTGCCATTTCACTTGTTTTGTTAATACCGATTGTTTGTTTGAGTGTTTAAATAATAGAATGTTTGTCTCTTACATTTGTATCCCATTTATCTACGATTTGAAAGATTTTATCATCTATTCTTTGGATAATATTTTTTGTGACATTACACTCCATAAATAAATGAAAGAAATCTTCTCTAAGGTGATTGCAGAACTCGCATTGCATATGGACATCAATTCTACGTTCTTCTAGTTTACCTTTTGTTGGTGTTCCACCCTGTGAAGCTCTCCACATGAAGTTTTTGATTCTGGGGGTGCAGTCTAATTCCCAAATCCAGTTAAGGTCGGATTTAGAGTGTCCTTTTCTTTGACGAAGAAAATTGATAGTTGATTTTGTTGAAAACCATTCATATGGGTTTGGCCTCTAATATAATCTATCTGTAATGTTGTTAATTTAATGGTGTGTCCTGATTTAGATGGTTTCCTAGTCCACTAGCTATCTTTTCCATGTCCCATTTTTTGTCATTTGTGATGAAATCGTTAACTTCGATCATTTCATTTTTCGAAGTTTTGTTTCTAGCTATTTCGATTAAAGATGTATCCAAGACCCAATTATCGAGCCAAAAGTTGATTGTATTCCCATCCCCTACTTGCCACTTGAGACCTGAAGCAAAAAATTCTCTAAGTGACATAAGTTTAACCCATTGCCAATATGTCGAGTGCTTTCTTGTTTTGTATTGCATTAGGTTACATTCTTTTAGGTACTTCTATTCTACAATTTTGACCCATATATTATTTGGTTCCGCCATAATTTTTCAAAGTAGCTTAAATTGCAGTGCTATGTTGATTTCTTCTACATTTCTAATACCCGTTCCACCATTTTGTTTAGATTCACAAACGTTATCCCATTTAATTAGAGGGTGGTAGTTTCCTTCTTTGTTCCAATAGAAATTTTTGTTGACCTTATCAAGTTCATAAAGTATGTTATTTGGTAGGAAGAAACTCTGCATTGTGTATATAGGTTTTGCGCTAAGGTTAGTTTTTGTTAATAAGCTTCTTCCCTCTTGGGACATGGAATTTGCTTTCCATTTTTGTAGATGTTTTTTTGGAAGTATTCACATTCTCTTCAAAGGTTTGTTTGTTAACTCTTCCATTGACAATTGGACAATCCAAATATTTATTCAATGTTGTTGTGGAGTTGATTTGTAGATTATTTTGTATTCTGTGCTTTGCTTGGTTGGAGATGTTTTTCGTGGTTTGGAAAGCTGATTTATTAAAATTTACAACTTGACCTGATGTTTAGCAATAGTCCCCCAAAATTTCTTTGATGCGTGTGCATGCTGATTCGTTTGCCTTAGCAAATATAATAATGCCATTGTTGATAGGAGGAAATCGAGTATGCAAAATAGAATGTAAATAAACTAAGGTAAACCAGATTCCGTCCCTTGCAAATAATTACAAGACTTCCTCCCGATGCAACATTTGGAAGTTAGGGTCGATCCACGAGGAAGCGTGTCAGCGGATCCTAGGCAGCGGTGAAATCTCACGAAAGTCGACTACAGGGGTCCTAGATCTCGAGTACAGCAACTCGACAGAAGATCGGACAGTCGAGCACAGCGCAGCAACTCGGCAAAGGCTACTCGATCTCGAAAAGGGCCTACTCAAGATCGAGTAAAGGCTTCGTCGATGTCGGCTTGGCTCGTCGAGTACCTGCACACAGAAGCTACAGCGACTCGGGTCGAAGATCAGTAGTCGAGATCGAGTTGTGCTATTCGATCTCGAGGAAGACAGAGAATAAAAACGAAAGAAAATAAAGGCAAAGGCTTTTGAGACTCGAAAACTATATGTATGAAAGGAACTTCCAATATTGGGGTTTGCAACAACGATAACCAAGCATGCATAAGGCAGAAATAAAACAGATAATCATGTGGATCGCATCAAAGGACTAAGCTTTCGCCTTTTCCAACAATTAGACAACTCTTTCAAGAAACCCTAACTGTCTCTACTGATTTTATGTTTACAATCCAAGTTGTTATCATGGACCTCCATTAGATGGGTAATAAACACATAACGAGTAGTAGATGCTCAAAATATGATAAAAGTCGGATCTTTACCTCAATTATGCATGGCTATCGTCGGGCTCGCCCCAACCCTAGAAGTGGGTTGACTACTCGCGCATCATTGCAACCTCAGACATTGATTGATGAAAAGAAATAACTTGCATTAAATCAAACTCAAGAAAGTACAAACCAAACAAAGCTTGATCACTCTCGCTTTCCTGCTCCACTCGGCCTCTCTCTTTCTCTCTACTCTTCTCCAAATTGTTGTGTGTCGGAATGAATGAAAAACCAGCCCCATGGGCTTTATTTATAGCCTTCTAATCCTTGCTATTCAAGGATAGAATATCTATATCTATATCTAAAACTATATCTAAAAGCTTAATGATAAATAAATTGAATAACATAATTAAATCTAAAAAGGGAATTAAATCTAAAGCTAAAGTATCTTCATGTGGATAGGTGTTGATAGATCTCGGATAGACTCGGTAATCTTCGGCCCCAAGTAATCTCAATCCGAGTAGGATAGAGCAAAACGCGTTACGCGGCTTCTGGAGGCTTCCTCGATCTCGAGTAAGGCTACTCGATCTCGAGTAGGATTGTTGGTCGACTGATGTGGCTCGGCGTCTCGGCTAGCTGGTGCTCGACAGGCTCGGACTCTGGCTCACAGGTTTGGTCGATCTCGAGTGCCCTTGTCGACATCGAGTAAGGATGGCTCGTCGACTAGTGTTGCTTGGGCTGGTCGGGCAAGTCTTCTCGATATGCTCGGACACAGGCTCACAGGGTCCTCGATCTCGAGTATCTCACTCAATCTCGAGTAGCAATGTTGGTCAAGGCTTGGCCTGGTGTTGTCGAGCAGCATCTCTTCGACATGGCTCGGGGAATGTGGTCTGGCGCTTGTCGATATCGAGTACTCAACTCGATATCGAGTAGAGTGTTGCTCTGCTCCGGCTTGTCTGGTCAGGTCTCTCCTCGACGTCCTCAACTAGGTTGTCCCCGACTCCAGTGTATCCGGACATGATTTGTCGACATCGATGAAAACTTAGTCGACATCGAGTAGTCTTGCTGCTTCCGTCTGTGCTTCTTGGTTTTCTCCCGAAATGGCTCCATATTCTGTAATATTAAACAGAAACTTATGTAGATCTCTATTTCCGACAAAGAAGCATATACTACATAAATTCGACATATTCCCAACCCGAAATATGCAAAATGTAAAGAATATGGGACTAAAATATGCATAAAAACATGGCTACTTTGGATACATCAAATCACCCCATACTTAGACTTGCTTGTCCTCAAGCAATAACCAAACAATAACCAAGACCTACAACACATCCTTCAAGTCTTCGCCTTTGTCAAAAGCAACATCTCAAGTAGTAGCAATGTAAGACAAGTGAATTTAACGTCATCACACATATATGAGCGATCCATAGGCATAGGCAGTATAAATCCAACCTCACAGGGATAATGTGTTTACACTCAACTCTCAAATGTGTTTAGGCTATGAAGATCAACTCTCAACTCAATTCCATACACAATCTCATAAACATTGCAATTTCAATATGAATCCACTTCGCAACCAATTATGAAAATGCAACAAGAATTATCAGGAGGACTTCGCTCAATAGAAGTCTTCAAAGAAGATTCCATTCGGCGAGGTTGTAATGGGGCTTAGTAAGAAATATAAGGTATATGGAATTATTTGGCTATGTGGTGCTTAATAAAATTCGGGAATCAAGACTCCTAAATCTCCACACAACTTAACCAAACCATAACTCTCAATCATATGCATCAACCAAACTCTCCAATTTATCTTAATGAAGTACGTAACCTTTCAAACTTTCTCAACCTCTCCAAAGTATGTATCTTGCAAAATAATGAAAGAAATAAGGTAAATTTGGCTCATGCACTTTATTCACAAACATATGTACTTTTTCTTTTGCTTTTTTTTCCGATTTTTTTTTGAAAGAAAATAAAATAAAACTTAATGCTAGTGCATTTATAAGGTGAGCCAAAAATCCTTTTACATAATATGCATAGCAAGATAAAAATATAAAACCAACCCATATCTCAATAATTTCCAAAAAATCCTTCTTACTTAAAATCCAACATAAGCTCACTCCTTCCACAAACCATTATTTCAACCAACTCTAAGTCTTAATTCCCAAATGGGGGTCAGGCTCAATTTGGCTAAGGATAATTTTGTGGAGTTCACAAT
Organism: Persicaria maculosa; assembly: GCA_963922045.1. Taxonomy (NCBI): domain Eukaryota; kingdom Viridiplantae; phylum Streptophyta; class Magnoliopsida; order Caryophyllales; family Polygonaceae; genus Persicaria; species Persicaria maculosa. Next base: position 49,718,574 of record OY998256.1, read on the forward strand.
AAAAGTCTCAGGCTAATGTTCTGGCTTCAAGCAGGGATAATGCAGGGTAGGTAAAAAGAGGATAAAATTGGCTTAAAAGGTGCCTCCATCATTTAATTCTCATTCACATAAACATATAAATGCATTGGCTTTGAATAACTATCACAATATTTAGAGATGCATAGGAAGAGTAAATACACTCAAGAAAGCAGAGGGATTTTTAATGTTCTCCCTATAAGGCCAAAATTCTCACTAGGACAATTTTTGTTGGATTTTAACCTTTAGCTTAGGATCATATGTGCTCAATTTCATCACAAGTTCACAATCCACATAAAAACAATTTCGAGGACTTTAGGCTAAACCTTTCAAACACGCCATAGGATTTATATGATCAAGTCAGTCATTATTTATCATCATAGGACATCTAAGTTAGGGTATAGAAACTAAAACAATGCAAAAATTAAACATGCATTTTTTTTTCTTTTTCGACATTTTCTATTTTTTTTGTAACTAAAAACGAGACTAAAGTATGGAAAAGACTAAAATGCATAGAATTTAAACATGAATGCATAACATAAAAATTAAAATTTCACCATGTAAAACCAAAAAGCAAGACTAAAACATATGATAATGATAATGAGCCCTTCCCCCACCCCATACTTAAAATATACAGTGTCCCCACTGTATAAAATCAAATCAAAACAAGAGTAAAGGAAGGAACTCACAGGATAACACATCGAGGAGGACAAATCAGTGCAGGTCGAGGAAGTATGCTTGTCGATCTCGAGTACAGCGTACTCGATCTCGAGGAGCTTTTCTGCGTCCAGTGGTTTCTGAAGTCGGGGAGCTTCTAAAAACATAAAACCAAAACCAAAAACCAAAAATCAAAAAGTTCAAAAGTTCCAAAATTCATAAAGTTTATATACATGCTCTAGATTTTAGAGTCGCTAGGCCGACTTCTCCGTTTGTGCTCAAGGGCCATTTGTGTGGGGCCCGCTCATGCTTGGCCCTTCTCCTGGATCATCTAAGTCCTGATGGTAGTATGCAAGCTCAGCTGACAGGGGGTTGCTTGCATCATCTCCCTTCTCTTTCTTCTTCTTCCTTCCAGCTCTTAGCTTTCGCAGATTCTCACGCCACGGGGCCTTACCTCCCCTTAAATTATTGAAAAATTTCTTTATGGACTGAGGGGGAGTAGGATTCATAACTGAACTTCCCTTTTCGGACCCAAAACAGAAATCTTTGGGCTCGAGGCTTGTCGATGTCGAGTACGGCTGGTCGACCTCGAGTACAGGGGCTTGTCGAGATCGAGGAGAATCTTACTCGAGATCGAGTTGATCTTGTCGACCTCGAGTACAGGGCTGGCGCTTTCCTCCGCTGTTTGTTGGGTCCCATGGTTGCTGATGCTTTTCACCTCCAGCCATAAAATTTCCTCCTTTGCAGGGCCAAAAGAGAAATCTAAAACCTCATCGCCTATGGTGAAGGTGAGCGATCGATTCTTAACACTAATTCTGGCATCTGCAGTAGCTAAGAATGGTCTACCAAGAATAATAGGGCTAGTAGGATCTTCAGCACAATCTATAATAAGGAAATCTGTTGGAACAAAGAATTTACCAACCTGGATGGGGACATTCTCAACTATACCTGTAGGGATGACCACTGTATTGTTTGCCATGTATAGTTTGGCATCCACACGCTCTATGCATCCTATCTTTACCTTCCGCCAGATTGATAAAGGCATGATGCTCACACTTGCTCCTAAATCACACAGAGAATCATATTTATATTGCCCAAAACCCACAGTAACAGAAAACTTACCAGGATCAGGTCTCTTTTCAGGGAAGTGGAGTACTTTGCATTCGTCTGCAATCTCTGAGATGGATCGCTTCTTACTCAGGATTTTCTTCAGAAATTTGACATATCCAGGCATCTCTTGTAGGGCTTCTGTAAAAGGAATAGAAACATTCAGTTCTTGTAGCATATTAACAAATCTGGTAAACCTACCTGCAGTGGGATCTTTCTGTGCTTTGGAAGGGAAAGGCAGTGGCTTTTTCTGCTTCGGAGCCAGATCAGACGTCAGAGGTGCTGCAGATTCGTCGACGTCGCCTTGCTGTTCCTCGATCTCGACCAGGGGCTCCTCGACATCGAGTTGGGTGGTCGATCTGGAGTTGCTGGGCTGCGCAGCGGAGTCCGAGCTCAGCTTCTGGTCTGTGTCAAGCAGTGGCTTGTCGAGATCGAGTACGCTCTCCTCGAGATCGAGTAGATTTTGCTCTGCCTCGAGTTGCTGCTCTGCCTTGCCCTGCTGTTTCCCGACCTCTGGCTTGTGTAATTGATGCCCACTTTTGAGTTTGATAGCTACGACGTGTCCGGTTTTCCCCTTAGGATTTGGTTCTGTTTGCCCAGGGAGCTGTCCGGATGGTCGTGGGATCTGTGCAGCGATTTGACCCATCTGCGTCTCTATTCCCCTTTTCCAGATGTCCAGTTCTCCAAATTTTGTAGTGATATTCTGGAACTGGTTATTGATGGTGCCCTGATTCCGACGCATCTCCTCAAGGATCAGCTGCAGATCATCCTTCTTTTGATCCCTTTCTGGATGTCCTGGAGCTCTGTAGGGTGGGGGGTTCCTAGGAGGACCTTCGCTGCTATCCATTGAAGAAGCTCCATACATCTAAGAGAAGCCTCATTTGTCATGGTTGGACAGTTTGAAGAAGAAGCCTCGTTTTAGCCTCGTTTGCCGTAGCACCACACGCACTCATTTGGAGATTTTGGCTGATTTCGCGTGTGGGTCCCACGTCTCATTAATAAAAATGGAAAAAACTCCTTTAATCTAGGTCATCCATTACAACATGATCAAGGGTCCACAATTGTGTATAAGGTACACCATAAGGCTTGTGAACAATAGATCTTTACTCTCTCTATATACACATATATATACATACATATATATACATATATATATATATATATATATATATATATATATATATATATATATATAGGGGATGGTTCAAGTGTAATCAAGGCTTATTGTGTAACATGTGAACACATCTGGGCCGTTGATTGGATGAAATGGATGGTCGAGATTAAAAGGCAATTTTAGCCTTTTTTTTTAAATTAAAAATAAGTGGGACCCACGATTTTTCATGCCCACTTGCTGAATTGGGGGAGTGTGTGATGCACTCTCTTGAAATTATTTGATTGTATATCTGGATTATTCGATTGCATCGACGGATTATGCGATAGTATCGATGGATTATTCTAAGAGGCTACCACCTTGAAAACGTCCTGAACTTTTAACTAATAATTATTCGATAATATCGCTTGATTATTTGATGATATCGCTTGATTATTCGATGGTATAGCTTAGTTATTCAAAGGTGTTACAATATTATTCGATTACTTATGTCATTTTAACAAATAACTAAATAGTATTCGATGGTATCGCTGGATTATTCGATAGTATCACATGCTTATTCAATAGTATAGACTAATGAACTGACAATTTAGGAAAACTCATCTCCATAAACACAAAATCGGTTCATACACGTGAATAATTCGGTTCATACCCCTGAATAATTCGGTTTTTCTCCCGAATACCTCTGAGATTGACTAATGAACCGACAATTTAGGAAATCGCAGGCAACAATGAAATTGAAATTGAAGGCAAGATGCATTTGAATTTGAACATTCAACCTTTAAAAATGAAATTGTAGATCTGGGCATCAAACCGCCGCTTCCACCATCGGCATCGAATAATCCGATCGCCGCTTCCGTCATGGGAGCTCGAAGGAGAGGAACCCAAATCTGAGGAGAGGAACCCAGATCCGGGCATCAAATCGCCGCTGCCTCCATGGGATACTCCGACCGACGTTGCTGCCATAGGCATCGAATAATCCGATCGCCTTCGTCTTCGATCGAGACTTACCGGATATGTGAAACAGCCTCGTCCCCGTCGCCCTCGACTGCCGTAAACAGCATCGTCTCCGTCGCCATGGGATGTTCACATCGCCCTCCGCCTTCGACTGCCGGAAACACCCTCGTCTCCGTCGCTGTCGTCTTCGATCTACCAATCGCGCATCCAAGCGCCGTTCGCAACCGCCGAAATCGCCATTGATTCGCCCAGATCTGCACCTCTGGCTCCGGCTTCATCGTCCGCCTTCGCCGCACCTCTCAGAACTAACCCTAATTCGCGTTTTGCTAGGAGCCGTCGAGCCGCCCACCTTGGATCTCTCCTTTAGGGTTGAGCGTTATGCTGGCAGTGAGAGTACGGTCGACGGTTTTTAATGAAGATGAGGGATTGTTGATTACACGCGCGACTAATGAGAAGGGAAATTCCTTTTTTATTTTTTAATTAAAATAATAAATTATCTAGGAATAATCACAACCCTCCATTTTTCATCAATCAAAGGCCTAGATCTGTTCACATGTTACACAATAAGCCTTGATTACATATGTGTGTCTGTGTGTGTGTGTGTGTGTATATATATATATATATATATATAGCGGTGGCTACTCCCGGAGATGGAGGCGACGGTGGCTACTCTCGGAGATGGAGGCGGCGGCGGCGACCTTCCCCTACCATGGCTACTCCCAGATCATTCTCTACTTCTCGTCCTCTGCTCCCATGGCTCCCGTCGCCCTCTCCTTCTCGTCCTCTACTTCTCGCTCACCGCTCGCCACCCCTTACCATGGCTACTCTCAGATCTGGCCCTCCAATCTCTCGCCTTGACTCATCCGTCCCCCCTCGCTTCACTTTCCTACCTCCATGGTTGTTCCCAAATCTGACCTAGGTTTCTGATTTTCGGAACTGCAGAGAGAATTCAAACAGTCCGAGATGAGAAATCTGGTTTAATTAGAGGATGAACTACTTGATTTGTGGTTTAATTTGATTGTGTGTTAAGGTGGAATCAAAATTCGATTGCAACTTTGAGTTCGATTGCAATCGCCGAGAGATCGAGTTGTCGCCGCTACCCATCGCCGTCGGTTGTGCCGCGCCGCCGGTTGCCGGATCCACCACCCCTGAAACTGTCGTTGCGAGCCCTCGCCTAGCTGCCACCGATGCTCCATCAGCCGGGAGAGATGTCGCCGGAACTGTGTGCTTGGTACGGGAGGAGGAAGGAGATGCTAACATTACAAAAAATCTCCCCATAGTTTCTGTTTCTATAAATATTGCCCTATTTTAATTGTATAAGTTACAGATTTTAACCTATAATTTTTATTGGGGTTTAAATGCTATAAGGTGCATCTTCAATATTAAGTGCATAAATAATAAATCAAATTGCACTTTATCATTTTATTCATGCACTTTATAATCTTAATTGTGCACTTCATAATCTAATTCATACACTTCATCATTTTATTCTTGCACTTTATCATTTTATTTATGCACTTATAATCTTAAGTGTGCACTTCACAATCTTATTCATGCACTTCGTATTTTTATTTATACAACATCATTTTATTCTTGCACTTATCATTTTATTCTTCCACTTTATCATTTTATTTATGCACTTTATAATCTTAATTGTGCACTTCATAATCTTATTCATGCACTTCATATTATTATTAATAGACTTTATCATTTTATTTATGCATTTTATAATCTTAATTGTGCACTTCACAATATTATTCATGCACTTCATATTTTTTTATTCATGGACTATTTTACTCTTACACTTTATTATTTTATTTGCACAACATAATATTATATTTGTACAACCTAAAGTTATATTTGCACAATATAATGTTATATTCGCACAGCATAATATTATATATGCACAACGTAACATTGTATTATTAGACATGCACAACATAATGTTATATTTGCAAAATATCGTGTTATATTTGCACAATATAATTTTGTATCTGCACACCATCATGTTATATATGCATTATATCATCTTGTTTGTGCATATTATCATTTTATTATTGCACTTTATAATCTTATTCATGAACGGGAACACAAAAAAGGCAACCATAAATAGCCTATGAGGGATTTTGAACTCGAACTTTTGTGCATGGGCACATCGTTATACTATTTTTGAACTAAAAGGCTTTTAATGACGCATGTCGCATCAAAGCACACAACCGCCATAAAAATACCAACCCATAAAGAAAATATTTGGTAGAAAACTTACTTTACATTAGGAAAATGCACACTTATTAATAATAATCTTTATTGTGTTATTTGTTTACTTTATATTTTGTAATCTCATATTTTTCACTTTTTAAAATAAAGACAAAAAATGTGATGTAGCATACTTTGTTGCATTTTGTTATCTTATAGATGCACCTTATAATATTATTTCAAATAAAAATTACGGGCTAAAATATATAATTTTTATAATTGAAATAAGGGCGATATTGGTAGAAATTGAAAGTATGGGAGAGGTGGTGACATTTACCACATAATTAGAGTCATTAACCCATTTACCCCATAAAATTATGCCCATTTATACATTAATCTCACACACACACCTGCAGAGATTATACACCAAGTACACACGTGATTCCGCTCTGGCAGAAGTGCACGCGCAATTCAGCTCTAGAAAAAGTAAGAGAGAGATGAAATGGATAGTCAACCTCTGCCTCTCAGATGGCTTTCTTTTCCAACACTTCTATGTGGAGATGGATGTAATATAATTGATAGTTTAAGTTGACTATTTGTTTGCAGTTTTCCAAAGTCTCCAATTTTGTTCCGGCCTTGTTTCGTAGTGATTGGATTTAAAGAATTTGAACTTCCAGCTGTCCTTGACCTATAGAGAGAAGAAACAACATAAATCAAGAGGTGGAGAATTGACTTTCATTTCTTTCTTTTTTTTTCAAAGTATTCTGCGCGTCGAGAAGACGGCCTCCCTCGGGAAACATGGCCCAATTTCTCTTCTTTCTTTTTGATTTCGGGTTTCTTTCGGGACCCAGAACGCTAAAAGGTGGGGAAGAAGCAAGCCGAACCTCTGATCGACCTAGGCACATCAAAAATGATCGGCGTCGAGAGAGATTTGAGATTCCGTAAGTAACTTAGTGAATGCTCTCTGGAGGGTCGCCCCAGTCAAAGATGGTAAGAAGGAGTAGCATCAATAACATTCATTGTATGTACGCATCTCAGCGATCCACATGCATCTGTAGCATGTTGTACCCGAGGGTTTTTTGGGCTGTGTCCGTTACACCATGGACAATAATCTTAGTCGGAGTCAAATTCCTTACCTTTTCAACCCAAAGCCGAACATATCCGCACAGGTATTCTATTTTTTGAGGATCCATTTTTTTTTTAATGCCCCCCTGGCAGAAATTATGGTTGTGCCTAACTACTAGGTAACAATATTGGGGCATTCCTTGAGATGGATAATAGTGATGTGATGAGGGGTAGGTGGATATTTAGAGTCTTTCTTGATGTGCGGCAGCCTCTAAAGAGTAGGAGTGGAAAGCAAATCTCAAATATGAGAGAATGCCCAACTTTTTTTTATCTCTGTGGGTGTTTGGGAAAGATCGGACCAATGATCACACTTTATTCTAACTGGAATACTCTTTCTTTTTAAGTCCAAGATAAGAAAGTCTTCCTCCTAAATCAAGACAGCGCCCTCATTAAGAGGAGGAGTCATTTATGGATTCCCAGCAAAAAGTCTTTCGTCGAGTGCGCGATCATGAAAAATGTATTGGTTAGCTTTATGGATGGCTCTAAAAAAGCAAAAAGCTGACGATGGAAAAACTTAGGACACCGTAAAAGAAAGCCATCGCTAGCAAAGCAAGTCGGTATATGGCTAAAAGAACGCCCGTCAAAAGATCGATTCCAATCCGAGAAGACTGATCCTTGTAACAAAGCCTTGGAGCTAGGAATATAAGACATTGACTATTCTAGTTAATTCCAACTGCCCGAAGAATGGAAAGTCTCGCTTACGGATGAATTATTACCCCGGCGAAGAGATCGTAGGCTAAAGATCCACCAGTTTGCAAGAAGCTGTCCGACCTAGAATTATCGATGCGATGGTCTTATCTGCCTGGAAATAGCCCCCTTCAACCATAAAGAAGATCGACTCTCTTGGATTCAAACTTTACCAAAGCGGGAGCATAAGTCCCCACCTTACCTATAGTTGAATGGGTTTTTCTTCAGTGTACCACCTAGCTATGGCCCAATCTAAACGAGCCTGCACGTTCTACAAGGGAAAGTCGAGCCGAAATTGTACGATTACACTGCCGAGCCAGATAATCCTACAAGAGAACGGGCGCGCCAAATCATGAATGATATTTACCAGAAGCGGGTGAAAGACCGAGACCTTGACCACTATGAATTTGATGACAACGCCGGCCAATCATTTTTCTTAATGAAATCGATTGAGCTAGTGGAATTCTTTTTAGCTTTGCCTGCGGAAGGAAAATCTTAGTGATTCTAGGGAAGGTGCTGCGACTAAAGGACCTGGCTAGAACTCAGGAAACAGGTGTAAGCATCAAACGAAGAAAAAAAAAAGCTAGAAAAGGAATAGCAAAACCTAGTTCACTCGCTGAGTCTCTTTGCATCCATGGCTGAATGGTATCGTATAGTTGACCACGGCTGCATTTAGGAGTGATCTTTCCCTCCCTCAAAAACAAGCCGGCAGTGATCCTACTTTTGAAAGATAGTTTCGACGCGGCGGTGTACACATAGCTCCTATAGCATGTACCCAATAATGAAGACCGAAAAGAGATATATAGAAAGTGTGCGGCGAGAGATCTTTCTATTTAATAAGTAGGTCCAAGCTTTCATCCCTTGTGGCGAACTAGACTTCCATTTTAGTATAGAAAAAAGAGTTCGTCTTTCTTCAAAGAGAAAGAGAAAAAGGAAAGAGGCCCTTAAAGAAAGAGGCTTCAGTCATCGTTCGAATCCCGGCAAAACGGGTAGGCGAAATCACGTAAAAAAGAGACTGATTATTTCAAAGTGGTTCAGGTAGCTCAGCAGGACTGAAAATCCTTGTGTCAGTGGTTCGGCCTGACAGAAATTGACAACAAAGGATGAGATTGAGTGTTGATTCATGGGGATGTCATAAGAGAGGTTAGGCAAAAAGGTATAACCAGCGGCGGCTATTCATTTGTCCACCACGGAGTGGGTGAATTCCTATTCCATTTGCATCTCGAATTCTATGTCTTAAGTCAGCTCTTCCGTCTAGTCTATCAGTTTCATCTAGATTTTTTTACATACCAAAAAATGACTTAAGAGATGATAGATGTGTGCGTCAATGAGTGCCCGGCCAGGTTCTACCACTGCAGGGCTCAATCATGCTAGTTAGGCTATATGCAACATACATGCAATTCGAACGAAGTGATCTTGGACGAGTCTTTGATATTCCGGAAGTAAGTCGGTGAACTTTCTCCAATGTCTTTCTTGGTTGGTAAATCCAACTCGAAATTTCCGTCTTCCTGAATTGGGAGAAAGCAGAAGTCTCTCTCTTTTTTGGGGGGGAGCAGAGCTATTGAACAAAAAGCCCTTTCAATGAACAACAACAATTCCTTGAGACTTTTAGGTAATCCCACATCCGCGGATCTACGATTTATGCATAGTGATCCATTTTCGTTCCCGTCCAGTAGTAGCTCCTCTAGTCGTTCCTCAACTAGGTCGGACGCGGAAAGCGCTCCACCTGAGTTCGAGCGGTTATTTGATCGAATCTGTGATGAATACGCAGAGTGGGTGGGGAGAAGCGGGAGCAAATGACCTCCCGAATGGACGATGCCCAACCTTGTTCGGGCAGTGATTTCCGACGATAGGATTGACAGTCCCGGCTTTCTCACAAGTGAATATTATGATGTAATGTTACATGGACCAAATGCTTGGTTATGTAACGATATTCTCACTTTTTTAGATCTGATAAACTATGTATTCTAGTTCAGGAAATGTGAAACCACTTTTTTCCCTTGCATCTCGGTCACTTAGTCTGTCAGATTTGAGATTTCGTAAGTAACTTAGTGAATGCTCTCTAAGAAGAAAATGAAATATGAACAACCGCGCTGGTCGTAATAGATCGACTTTCATGCTAGTTCTTGCTCCAGCATGAAAGTTCCATTTCAGGGAAGGACGACGTACCATGATACTTTCTGTTTTGTCAAGCCCTACTTTGGTCTCTGGTTTGATGGTTGTACGTGCTAAAAATCCGGTACATTCCGTTTCGTTTCCCATCCCAGTCTTTCGCGACACTTCAGGTTTACTTCTTTTGTTAGGTCTCGACTTCTTCGCTATGATCTTCCTAGTAGTTTATATAGGAGCTATAGCCGTTTCATTCCTATTCGTTGTTATGATGTTCCATATTCAAATAGCGGAGATTCACGAAGAAGTATTACGTTATTTACCAGTGAGTGGTATTATTGGACTGATCTTTTGGTGGGAAATGTTCTTCATTTTAGATAATGAAAGCATTCCATTACTACCAACCCAAAGAAATACGACCTCTCTGAGATATACGGTTTATGCCGGAAAGGTACGAAGTTGGACTAATTTGGAAACATTGGGCAATTTACTTTATACATACTATTTTGTCTGGTTTTTAGTTTCTAGTCTTATTTTATTAGTAGCAATGATTGGGGCTATAGTACTTACTATGCATAGGACTACTAAGGTGAAAAGACAGGATGTATTCCGACGAAATGCTATTGATTTTAGGAGGACTATAATGAGGAGGACGACAGACCCACTCACGATCTTCTAAAGATATCGGAGATTGATTGGTTCGAATCCAATTCGTGAGCACATGTGCCATGAAGCAAGTCTAAGGCACTTACGTAAATCTGAACAAGACTATCTGCCTTGTCATCCTTCCTCAACAATCAAAGAAGCATTTTCACTGTTGCGGTACGCTTTTCATTCCCTTTATTCTCTTCTTTCTCTAGCGGCAGAGATCTGAATAGAAGACCCTCGGAAGCGAAAGAACATTCTCTCTTTAGCGAAAAAGACCGGGAAAGGGCATCCTCAGTTCTTAGAAACTCAGTTGCATAACCGGAACCATCATCAGCAGCTGCGGAATAGGGCTCATACTATTATAATAAGGGGGTGGTTTCTGAACCGGAAGACTCTGTTGTTACTGAATCTGCATTCACAGGGGAAGACTCTTCTCTTAAAGTCAAATAGTTTCCTTCCTTCTTTCCTAGTTTCCTTGTGCCTCCAACTCCAAAGTGAGTTATTACTTATATTACTTTTTCTGCTGAGTCAGGAGTTACAAAGGCAGAATGGGAAGGGCCAGATTAAAGTACAGATTCTTTCCTGGCTACTTTCCTTGTGGAAGAATCGGCTCCTTCTTCAATAGAAAAAAGTACAGACGAATGACGTTCTTTCAAAGCAGCAAAGCCAGTTGTTCCAGATGAATCTGCTGCAAAGGAATCGGAATCAGCTTCAAGTCCTGGTTCAGCATCTAGTCCCAGTGGAAGAATCTGTTGTGTAAGAAAGGGCAGAATCGGTTCTTAGAAACTCAGTTGCCTTAGGGGCAGTCCCACCCCAGTAGCGTCAGTCCCAGTAGGAAGATTCTGGGGAAGAATCGGAAACTGAAAAAGGGGAAGAATCTTTTTTTGCTAGTCCATTTTTGATGAAAGAAATTCCTGGTTAGGCTGAATCAGCTGTTGCTGAATCTTTGTCTTTTCCTCCTCTGCACACACCGACTGGGGCTCCATTGAAAAAAAAAAAGAAAAGTTATTGGAAGATGTCCAGAGGCTGGGTCGCAAAAGTCTGTAGTTCATGGGAAGAGCCCAGAGTTCTTTCTTAAAAGAAAAGAAGATAATCCATTCATTCCGACTTCCTTCTGCGGTGCAAGTTAGACCAAATGGAGAAACTTAACTAACTCACGGAAGACCAGGAGCAGCCTAAACCGTAACAACAATACCTACGGATATGACCAAAAAGGCCTTGTCACGCGCTGGATTCGAACCAGCACACCTCTGGGGAAAAAAGGAGAGTGTATTGCCCAGCGAACTCCCGTTATTCTAATCGTGACTTTGGTTACCTGGTTCCTCACGCTGCCCATGAGTACGTCCGGGAGGGAGGATTTCTCATCTCTCTTTTTTATCGTTTCCCCAATTTTCCGTTCTTCATTGCCAGCACCTGTACTTCTCACTTTTCTCCCAAGTCCGAACTACATACCGACAATATGGCCATACGTTTCTCAAATGAGCACAAAGTAGCGACTGTTCGTGCCAGTACTAATGAGATCCAAATAGATTTTGTTTAGCCCCAAAATTTTTTCTTTGAGACTTTCGTCTATAATAAAGGCATTTTCCACTATGTCTTTGAAACTGAGTTCTTCTGGTAATTATCAATTTCCATTTTGCTCATTATAATGTTTCCAAAGCATCTTCCGTTTTGATTCGGTCTTTTGTTTTAGTATTTCGAGATCTAACTCATGTAGTAGTTCCGAAAGAGCCCTTCGCTCAAAAACTTGGCCAGCTTTAAAAGCACCAAAAATGGCTATGGAAAGAATGAGTCCGACTCCAAGTGATGTGATCAGAAAAAAATCTATCCATGGTTAATTCCACTTTCTCTTTTCTTCTCGGCTGGTTCTGAACACTGGGGATAAAGCCTCTTTGTCGCAAGGTGTTAAATAAAATATTGTTGTATTCACCGAGTCGTTATGACTAAATCATCTTCAGGTTGTGCTGTCGTAACCTTTCGAAGACCGCTCGGAGGTGGGTCTCGGCTCTTGACTGCATTTTCGTCTTATGCAACATGTCCTTGAAGATCTTGATCATGGCCCTCTGGGGTTGGTGGGGCACATCAGGGCCCAAGTGCTTGCGGAGGGAAGAACTAAAAAAAGAATGCTGATAAATCTCTTCTCTCTCTTTTGTTCCCCTTGACTATATCTTCTTCCTTACTCATTGCTTGATTGCCGTAGAAAGCGAGAGCAAGTTAGGTCTGACTCCTAAATCATATTCATTTGACTTTAGTAAGCAACCTTGGTTGACACAGTCCTACGATCACCTCAACACTAGTCTTAAGGGACTGGCTTAAACAAGCCATCACCCAACGAAAAAAAGGTCTTGGAATCGACTTATAGAAAACCATTTTCCGTTAGCGAGTAGAGTTCAAGCGGAACTGAGACTTGAACCTGAGACTCAAGGTCAAGTGCCTACGTAACTATCCGGTCGGTCCGGTAAGTGAAAGTAAGAAGGCGTGTGGAAGGCAACTCTGTTTAGCCAGCAAGCATAGGAAAGAACCCGGGGAACTGACTATTAATGCTAATCCATTAGTTCTAGCTCGAAGTTTGCCCTTAGTTGTCTCGAAGTTAGCTGCTTGGCATGAGTAGCTTGGCTTGCTCATGCGGGGCTTTGGAAAGAAAGTAACCAGGGAATTCATATACTAATCTTATAATCCAGCTCGAGAAGTTTTTTGTTTAAAAGTAGATCGGGAGTTCAAGCAGATGTTAAATTAGGGTGAGGTTTACTATTCTAGTCTACAGGCCACTTAGCTAAACGAAATCCTGAGTATCGACTTGTGAGTCTCGATGTGTAGCTGCCGTTAAAAGGCTATAAGTAACGGCATTCTCAGTTAAGATAACAGGATTCAAGCTTGCTTGTGTGTACGTGCTTGTTATAAGTAGATGTAGATGTGAAGGTGCCTAAGGAACCACCCTAACCCCCTTAAATACGTTGTTAGAGGCGTTGTCTATTCGTAGAACTGTTATACAGGCGATTTAGCTACTTTCAACCCTTGGACAGCTATCCTTGGCATGCGTGCTACTGGCCCGCCTACTGAACTCCTACTGTCCTGCTACCAAGCATTCTCTCTTTACTCGCCTAAGGGTGCACTAAGAAAGATTGCTACAACGACAAAAGGAAAGAGTATATACACCCATAAATCGTAGACCGGAACTGCCCTCGCCTACCCGCACTGACTTCCTTGCCTTACGAAAAGCATTTCAAAAGTTGCATTTTCCCGTGTTTTTTGGCATCAAAAGACAGATATTAGTTATAAAAAATCCCCGATTGGATAAGGCAGAGCGAGGGGAAGAGCATGAAACCCTTCTATCACAGACAGGAGCTCGAGCATGTAAGCGCTATGGACAGCTAGCCTTGCACAAGAGACAGGAAAGAGGCTGACTAGGACCGATGGGAGGGAACTGGCTTGCTACCGTTTGACTGACTTGCTTTCAGTCTCTCTTTTGCTTGACTAGGAGCTTTCCTGATAGTTGCTCTTCCGCTTTCCTGGAATCTTTCTTCCGGAAACTCTCCCAGTCGATAGTAGGGTCTGAGGTCGATAGGCATAACTTTATCGATTTCAGTATTACGAATATCTTAAGCCCTTCTTGTCTTCTGATCTACGACCAGCCTCTACCCCACCGGACTACAGCCCTAGACCCTATACAGCAGCCCGGGCTCCTCGACTGATCTTCCTTCTTGGCCTTGACTCCACTTGGGCAGATGGGAACTCCATCTTCACCCCAATGCAGCCATCGAACCAGCCGGGGACCCCGAATGATGAAAAAGTAGAATTGACGGACTCTTTCGAAGCTATCGGTACCATGATGTGTACTGGATTGAGCCAAGTTCAAGCCCCCAGAACTGAGAGCAAGAGGAAGAGGGAATGCCCTTGCCAATGTCACGGAGAATAGAGCTCTTACGTACTAAATGGTTCAATCTTCTAATACACAGCTCCCCTCAGATGGAACGTCTACCAATTGTGAATGAGCGGATCGGGCTTGCTTGGAATGGTGAACAGGCCATTGAATTACCGAAAGAACCACAACAAGAGGGGAGCCGGCTTTCACACCCTTGCTATGAACTTCTCATGCCAATTCCCCACTCTTGTACCCTTTTCGATAGAGCTAAAAAGGAGTTGACCAGCCCAATCGATTTCCTTCATCATTCTTTTGGTCATTCCTTAGCACAAGCACTAAGCGATAATAAATCCTTCTTCTGGAGAAGCTTAAGACACCTTGATTTGGAAAGCGATCGATGATCAATCCATCTGTCCGCACTTCCTCCTGGTCCTGCTGTATCTCTGCCTACGACTTCTTTCTTGACCCTGCTCGGAATGAAAGGAGACCTCCCGTTGGTGGCCTCTTACCTCTCTTGCTTCCAAGTGAGCACCCAGGTGAACCGTAGTGCCCAGGGCGTTCCCCTTTCATTTCTAAGTCAATTATGCTTCGGTCTTGTTCTTCAAGTATATCAGCTTCTCTGCTGCCGCCATTTCCGATGCGAGGTATTTTAACCCCCACGCCGTTCCTGATGGCAACTTCTTTAGCGCGGCACTTGCACGCTAACAACTTGACCCCGAAGAAAGTCCAGTGCTAGCGAACCCTTATTTGAGACATCATCTCCCGTAAGCTGCTCTCTCTCGCTTAAAAAAACTTCCATTCCTCTCGGTAGGGAATTGCTTGCTCATAAGGACCACCACTGCATTTGGTCAAAAGACAGGCCCCGCTGTTCCATCTACCACAAGGAAGGCGCTGACTTGAGTGGTCTTTCCCTTTGTCAGATCCACCGAAATGAGCCCTTTTGTTTGAGACACGCCACCATCAAAAGGTAACTGATACTTCGGAAGGGATCAAATCTTGCTATTCCACCTTTCGCTGCTAGTTAGTGGTCTTGCTGGTGGTAATTCAATTTGAAATTCGTCTTGGTTAATCCTCCCACCGAACCTATTCTTATATCCTTGCCCAAGCAAGGGCTATGCCTATAAGAATAGAAGGAAAGGCTTGGTTTAGCTGAGGACAGGACAGCATACGGCTCAAGAGGAGTGGGAATAACATGTTCTGTGGGGTGGCCCGCTTGAAAAAGAATATTCCCGGCTTCGAGGAACTGTCTATGTTGCTCCCACCTAGAGAGGGAGGAGTCTATCCCGGAGGCTTCTTGGCCTTGGTTTCCTCTTGTCCATATTGTCTGTTCCTGTTCAGAATCACGGTCCCGTTCCCTGCCAAGTCTTGGGCGCTATATCTTGTTACCACTTTCTATCTGCATATCTCCTGGATGCCTTTACCAACTCCTTGAATGGCGGGGTATGGTAAAGAGACGACCGTGGTGCGTGAGCCGAGAGAACAGTGGATGCCTCACACGAAGATTCGACGGACCGGCTGAATACACTTCTCTATCGAAAGAGCGTATTCTTTGATTGCCGCTAATTACGAATCTCAATCCGTCTTGTCTGTACACCAATCCCAATGGCTAATTCAGCTTAACAGCCTGGAACTCCATTCAAAAAAGAAATCTCTTTTGCTTTGCCGGAAACTTCGAATCTACCTACGCAGCTCCACGAAGTCAGAGCTTCTTGATCACCAAGGAAAGTGGACCAAGGGTTATTTGCAACAGTAGATAGATCTTCTCTTGACTCGACAAGCGAAACATGAAATGAAACATTCTAGGTCAGGCAGACTGCCCTTCCCATTCGAAGCCCTTATACGAGACATTTTCTTTCATAATCGACTGAACACGGTGAAAGAACACAGGTTTGGAACATTGGATGGTGCCGGACTACGCTTCACAAGACAAGTCTGATTCACATTCATGAAAGACAACTCTTCGAAGAATATCGATATCAAACGACGAAAGCGGCTAGTCGATGAGATTAGGCAGGATCGATCTCTTTTCGCTCATCCAGACAGTCTAGTTGATAGCGGGTCGTCTATTGAAATAAGTGACTTGTCCTGGCTTCCGGAAGAAAAGGTGCTATCCAAATAGGTTCCGGATCGAGTCATAAGTGAAGGAGCTTGACCCATCCCAATGAGGGAATCCCTTCTATCTATCTTTCTTTCCGCGAAGTCATTTTCCCCACCAGTATGGATATAGAATTCACTGTGGAATCTGATTGCCTTGTGTGACACTCTATCGAGTGAAACACAGGTTGTGAAGCACTACTATGAAAATCTTCGCATTCTGACTCACTAGCTATGTTGACACTCAAGAGGAACGACTTCTTGGAAGCAACTAGTCAGAAAGAAGCGAGTAGTAGACAGACTGACTTACCACAACCTAAGAAAGGTTGGAAGCAACGAAGAGAAGGAAAAATGACAACTTCTTGCTTTCTTCTTTGTTGAAAGAGAAGAGCTGGCCCAATGTTGGATGATGCTATGCAAAAATGACACGAATAGCTCAGTCAAGACAAAGGGGTTGGTCTACCCGTTCGTGATAGAAGAAGCGCCCCCATCGCGGCGGGGGAGAAGTTCCTTTCTGACTACCCGCAATACACATGCAGTCTGTGTTATCCGTTAAAGGCGGTCTCAAGAGATGGAAAGCAACAGACCCAAAGAAAAACTGGAATGAAACCATTGGGATAGACTAAGGCGGGGGTTCAGTCCAATGAGAGTGTAGTTTGCTAGTGTAGTGGAAGTAGTATAGTCAATTAAGCCGTAGTTCACTATTATCAGCAGGCGCATTGAAGTAGCATTCTTTCTCTTTTTGTTTTATTCTGTAAGTTAAGCCGTATGTGGAATCTGAGTTTGATTATGTTTCTTCTGCAGCAGTAGATAGAGTAGAATATGTCGCCTTTCGAAGACATTCGCCCCTATCTCTAAAGGGGCTTACGACTTTCTCGAAGGTAACGTCAATTGTAGTCAGTGCCTAAAAGCGCTATCATTATGGTAGTGTGGTTAGCCTACTGGATAGAGAGTTTAGTCATTAGCCTACTGAATCGGGAGTTTAGTACCAGTACCTAAAAGTTGGAGTTGGTACCTTTCCTTTGAGTCGAGCCAGTTGCAAGCGGAGGCTGACGACTGAATATATAGTTCATGTTTCTCCGTTAGGTGGTTTATTCAATTAAGGAGGAGTCGGCTTAGTAGTGAATAGGGACGTGAGGCTGCTGCTTAAGAAAACTGAATCCACGGCTTCAAAGTAAACTCGATAGACTGATTCACCTAGATCCACTTTTGAAACGAGATCAACTGCTTCTCCTGAACCAGGTAAGGCTAGTTTCTTCAGAAGAAAGAGAATCAACTGAAGAATCCGCCTTCCTTTCTTTAAAGAAGTCATTGGGGGATCTCCTGCCTCTGGATTGCCTACGAAATGCAACTGGGGACATAGGAACGACCAGGCCTTTCCTGAGAGTAGTGTGCCTCTATATCAGTAAGTAGTTTCCCGCTTTCCAGAAGAAGTCGCTATTGTTCCTAAAGGCAAGAGTAGGGTCCTACTCTATTCCCTACTAATTGCGTTGCGTAGTAAGAGAAGCAGTTGCCCTTCCCCCTCTAGGGTGATTTGACTAGTGGAATTTCAGTATTCGATTCACCCAACTCTTCGTGATTCGCCCTCTCTCTCCGGTAAGGTAATCAGGATAGAGGAAGAATAGCGAATCAGGAAGACCGGTAGCAATCAGTCTTTGCAAGTCCAAGATCAGCTGTGTAAGAAAAGAAGTAAGCACATTTCCACGTCGAATCTCCTAATAGTGTTCATAGGCCCTGCAGGCATCTCACTCGGGAAGGAAGGCATTAGACTGTGGTTCATTCATTTCTTAAGTACACGGGGATACTAGACTAGAAATATCATAAGAGAATAAAGTCGCGGATTACAGGTATGCCACAAGGCTACCCGAGTTCACAGACCTTCATTACAATCATGAAAATGGGTTGAGTGTCTATCTGAGTAGAAGATCGAAAAGATTTGTGAGATGGACAAAAAAAACGATTCGTCCATCTTTTCCCATGCCTTTCTGGTTGGACCAACCGGCGATTTGAATTGGTAGAGCAAGAAGAAGTCTCTCTTTTGAGAGAGCAGAGCAGTCAAAGAATGAAGGAAAGCAAATGATTGCTCTAGAATGGCTATTCTTCACAATTGCTCCTTGTGATGCAGCGGAACCATGGCAATTAGGATTTCAAGACGCAGCAACACCTATGATGCAAGGAATAATAGACTTACATCATGATATCTTTTTCTTCCTCATTCTGATTTTGGTTTTCGTATCATGGATCTTGGTTCGCGCTTTATGGCATTTTCACTCTAAAAAAAATCCAATCCCGCAAAGGATTGTTCATGGAACTACTATCGAGATTCTGTGGACCATATTTCCGTCTATCATCCTGATGTTCATTGCTATACCATCATTTGCTCTGCTATACTCAATGGACGAGGTAGTAGTAGATCCAGCCATTACTATCAAAGCTATTGGACATCAATGGTATTGGACTTATGAGTATTCGGACTATAACAGTTCCGATGAACAGTCACTCACTTTTGACAGTTATATGATTCCAGAAGATGATTTAGAATTGGGTCAATTACGTTTATTAGAAGTGGACAATAGAGTGGTTATACCAGCCAAAACTCATATACGTATTATTGTAACATCTGCGGATGTACTTCATAGTTGGGTTGTACCTTCCTCAGGTGTCAAATGTGATGCTGTACCTGGTCGTTTAAATCAGACCTCTATTTTTGTACAACGAGAAGGAGTTTACTATGGGCAGTGCAGTGAAATTTGTGGAACTAATTATGCTTTTATGCCTATCGTCGTAGAAGCAGTTTCTAGGAAAGATTATGGTTCTCGGGTAGCCAATCAATTAATCCCCCAAGCCGGGGAAGCTTAAGGGGTGCTGTAGCGAAACTGATTGGGAAGCAAGAAAATGGAATGGAAGGCTTCGCTCGCTCTAACGCTCGTTTAGTAGACAGCAAGTAGAGTGCATAAGCCTCCGGGGGAGTACTACACGACAAGTACGGAACGAGCCTTGTCTACGAAGGAAAGCGACCTCATCTTGCTTCTGGCGAAGCTTCTATTCTAGAAGACCGACTACTACAATAGGAGCCATAGCGAAGCCGAAGCCAAGCCGTCTAAAGGCGAACAGCTCATATAGCAAGCAAGCCTACTTATAGCCTTATTTTCCCCTTTCTTCGGGGACCCTCTTTTGCAATCAGTTTCGCTACAGCACCCGCTGCTCTAGCTAATTGTCCACCCTTTCCAAGTTTGATTTCTATGTTATGTATGGTCGTGCCTAAGGGCATATCGGTTGAAGTAGATTCTTCTTTTTGATCCATCTGCAAGCCCTTCCCAAACTGTACAAGCTTCTTCCAAAGCATACGGCTTTCTGGATGTAGATGATGATATCTATACAGATGGATCTTCTATTTATCATACAATGAAGTACCACATGAGTGGATATATAGGAATCAAAATCCGCCACTCGTTGGTTGGTTGTTGCTGGATCAACGTATGCTTCATCGGTTGAATAAAAAAAATAGAAAAAAAAGAAACCACTAGTGCCGCTACTGGCTACCGACCTGGAAGGAATGTTGGGCAAGACCGTGATGGAGAAGCTATTGATGGTGCCGGTACATAAGACAAATCAACTGGATCTACTTCAAGCACTCAATCTGAATCTTCACCAGTAATGTAAAAGGATATGCTTTTCACGCCACTGGCGATGGATCAATAACTCTATCTACTAATGATCTGACTCGTGCTTCTGGCTACGCTATTGGCTATGCTGACTCAGATACCCTCACCACCTTTGCCCCAGCGGCTTTGCCTCTCCTGCTCTTTAGTGAACCGGAGAAACCACTTTTCAGGGTCTACTTCTACTGGTGTTGGCCCTGCATAAGTGGTTTCTCTTAGCGTGCTAGCCGCTGTCTCATTTCGTATAGTGAGAACGTTTTCTCTTTCTTAGCGCTCCGCCCTTCTTGTATAGTAAGGGGAACTCTGGTTACGCGGCTTTCTCTTATAGGGGTCTCTTTTCTCTTACTTGACTCAGCTTGACCTACTTGACTCAGCGGTTAGAGTATCGCTTTCATACGGCGAGAGTCATTGGTTCAAATCCAATAGTAGGTAAAACCGGCCGAAACCCCTGCTTTTGCCAGCATGACAGCAAGCACGGACTGACAGCAAGGAGTCGAATGACCAAAGCATCGGCTGCTTCAACTTGTGGCCTTCTTCGACCTCTCTAAGAGAATCTGATCTACTTCCACAGTTCGCCTTATCTACAACAACTCTTCGCTTTCAGGTGATCTACGACCACCCTCTGCTTTAGCTTATTCTTGAATACTGCCTGTTTGGTAGTGTCTAGCTGCTACTTTTTAAAATGGAATTTCATCTTTTTTTTCATTCTATTCCACTCCCATTCTTAACTCCTGAATGGAATGCGGATGATAGAGCAGAGGGTGGTCGTAGATCAGCGGATTGTAGCTAGGAAGAAGTTCTGGAATCTTCTGGGTGTAACACCCTTTTAGAGATTGATACCCTTTTACAGGCAGACGGGACTCTCTTTCCTTGCTTTACGGTTAAGGAGCAAGCGAGTAAGCGCATCCCGAAGGGTGCGCTCTATTCGCGATCGTACCAATAAAGTCTAAAGAGTCTTTCAAGTCGGATGAGGTTTTTCGGAGAGAAAGGGTTTACGTCAAGTTGAGCTGAAAGCGAAATCTTGGAGTAGATAAGCGCGAAACTTGAGTTTGATTGTAGGGGCGTTAACGCGAAGACCCTTTCATTGACGATGCGTTCTGTCGTCAGCAAGCGGCGGCCAACAAGGCCCTTTTCCCTAAATATCTTGGGAAGCGAAGAGGATGGATGTCTGAGCGGTTGAAAGAGTCGGTCTTGAAAACCGAAGTATTGATAGGAATACCGGGGGTTCGAATCCCTCTCCATCCGCGAGGTCATAAGTTCTCTCTTGCCTTATCTATAGATAAGAACGAATCGGATCGACTGATATGATAGATGGAATGGGTAGCTTGTGTTATGATTTAGTTAGGACTTTGTCCTAACCTTTCGTTATCTTCTGCTCTCTTTGTATAGGTTGGGGAAGGGCCGGAAATTCCCTTCTCTTTTTAAAGGCGCATGATGGTGGATGCAGAGAAAAAAGACTCGCCTATCGAGAAGATGTGCCTGCCTTTTCGCTTAGATCTTTTCCGCTATTAGCTCTCTTTTGAGTTCCGCTCCGACTAAGCCTGGTTGGTTTTCTGAGTAAGCCTGGTTTTCAAAACAAGCCACGCTCTAGTTCTCTTGATATCTACGTACTTGATGAACCCAGCAAGAAAAGGGCGTTAGCGCAAGGGTGGGAGTAGACCAGGTGAGCCAAGAGGGTGGTCGTAGATCACCTGAAAGCGAAATCTTGGACTAGATAAGTCAGCGAAGTTTCTATGGTGTTCTACCTTTGCCTAGTCTCGGTCCACAGTGCAATGGAAGGCTCCGCACCTGAGCCTCGTTAGACTCAGCGAAAGTCTAAGGTGTAAGTGAATAGAAGAGATGAAGTCCGTCCCTTAGCCTAGTCTATATCCACAGTTGACGCAACTCCGTACCGCCGCCTTACTAACTACTACTTAATTAACGGCTAAGCGATCTCATAACCTGAGCTTTTCTTAACCAGCTGACCTTAAAAAGTAAGGGCAACCTTAGCCTCCTTTTCTTTATAGTTCCACTAAGTGACTTCGTAACCTTAACGTACTTTCTTTCTTACTGTAGCATAGGCCTTCGCCACTTCAAACGTGCCCACGGGGCCCCTATTTTCTTTTTTTAATTAGGGCTTTTTTTCAGGGAAAATGAAAGAGATCAGAAGGCTTTATGATCGGAGAAAGGGAAGGCGCGTGGTTGGTGTGTCACTAGGTCGGTAAGGGAACCCGTAGGAAGGCGAGCTACGTGAGGCCGAATTCACATCAGAAATCGCCAACATGAACACAAACGAAAGATTGAATTGCGTATAGAAACAAAACGACCCACTTCTATTTTCGGAGTCCACGGAGCGGTATATGAAGAATGGCTTTTTGGTCCCTTTCGTCCAGTGGTTAGGACATCGTCTTTTCATGTCGAAGACACGGGTTCGATTCCCGTAAGGGATAGGTACTCATTCTCGGCCGCTTTCAGTTAGTGTTCATTGTTGAGTGATCGCTCGCTATCTGCCTGAAAAAGGTGGTCCGGAAGCTTCCTCTCTCCCAGCAAGAAAGACGAGCACTTCTCTCAGTAATTTACTTTATTGAAAAATGTCATTGCCTTAGATGTCGATGTCTTTTCATAGATTTTCAAATTTCCGACAGATCCATGCATGCCTTCTTTTTCTTCTCCTCTCAGCCATACTTTTTTTCCTTTTTTTTCTTTGTTTTTGTTAGGCATTGAACCTTACCTTAGGTGCTGAGTGATGTCCTCTCTCCTCTAATACCTAAAAAAGAGTTCCGTCTATAGAGCTTAAAGCTTCAACCATGGCATGGCAGTAAGTTGGCCCAGCCTTCGCCTTCTTCAGTGGGCAAGTTGAAGCCTTCAACGGTTCTTCGGCCTACCACCTTTCTTTTTCAAGGTTTTTCTTGTGAGGACTTTTACTACTGGCCAAAACAAAAGAGATTAGCCTCTTGATCGATCGATTGATTGGATCGAAGTACGAAGAGGTTGATTGAAGTGTGAGATCAGCCCAAGACTAAGGCCGAGCAACTAGCTGCTGCAAGAGTGGACACGTCTATCTATCTTACCACGCTCTCCTACTCCTATAAAGGCCGGCGGAATACTCTGCTCATCTTTCTTACGGCTCGTTACCGCAGCGCTCGTTCACCCCTTCGGCTTCTTCCATTCAAAAAAAGGTTTCCTGGGTACCTTTTGAAGCGAAGGCATTATTGAAGGAAAGAGATGGCGGGTCGGTTAATTTCATTAGGTAGGAGATGTAGGACCTGTCTTAACCACAAGTGCATTCGTCATCTGATCTACGACCACGCCCCACCAAATTTGGATTCCAAAGTGTGTATCTTTTCTTTACTTTTAAGTGAAGAGGGTGACAAGGGGTATACTTTTGTAGCCGTCTCATCAATGAGCGTAGATTGATAGAGATGGCTTTTGTGCCGGTCAATCTCTATCCCATTCTTAAGGTATAGTTTTGTTTGATTACAGATCGGTAGGTGATCTGTCCTTTCGTCAGTCGTCTTGATCCGCCAGACGGTCTTCTTGCAGAACCTTGAAGAGGCTTGATGGGAAGGAGAAGTGAAGAAGGAGAACAAATTGAAGGTCTCTCTCTACCTCACAAGCTCTTGGATCCCATGGCTAAGGCTGACTTTGATGGATTTTGGGTGAGGGTAGGATAGAACCTAATTAGGGCATTTTGGCATATATATAATAAGGATAGTGTCGAGGCTCTCAAGACATTTTTGAAGAGAAAGTTGGATCATAAAGAAGAGCCCTCATTTTTTTTTCCTTTGTTTGAAGAGGAAGAATCCTACTAGACTCATTTAAGATAGGAATGGCTAAACTTCATTGTCCTAGGAAGAATGCTAATGAAAGCAAAGGTCAAGAATATCTTGGTTTAACAGAAGTGAGTCAAAATCTCGCTTTTCTCCATTGTACTATGATTGCTAGATAGCATTCCAAGCTCCTTAATAGAATTCCTATCGAACGGGAATGAAATGAGTAGTAGTGCTGCTTGCTAGAAATATCTTTTGGAGGACAGCAGACTTCAGAAATTCTTTTTCATTATGACGGGATAACAACAATTGAGAAAACGATTTCAAAAGAAGCTTTCGAAGTGAAATGAAAGTGAATTATATCAGATGAACGCTATCCTTCAAAAGAAATAGCCTGATTTGCCTACCTATATTCATAGCATGACGAACATGAGGCAATCGTTAGATTGTAACGAAGGTTTGACGTAGTTAAATCTGACTATTTAACAAAGGAAAAAAAGTGCTATTTTGCAGTGAAAGTTCTGCTAAGAAGAACCTTTTCTCCCGGCTCAGTCACATGCAATCAGGCTTTCCACCCGGTCAACTCTCCCTTCTGTGCCACCTGCAAAATGAAAGTTTGCTCTTTATGAGAAGAGGAGCATATCTACTTTGAAGACTTTCTGGAAAGTCGTCTATGGAAAGAGCATACTAAAAAAAAAAAGCCTGTCCGAGACTTGCCATTCTCATGGAATAAACTTTCCCTTCCTATTTCTTAATTACCGACTGAACGGGAAATGCTTCCTTCTATTCTCTCCCTCCGAGCGATGAACCGTGATTGTCTAGCTGTATGGAATCCCTGGGGAGTGAAAGGATAGGTGGAACAGGAGAGGGTGGTCGTAGATCACCTGAAAGCGAAATCTTGGAGTAGATAAGTTACCTTTCGGGCCTATTCTCTTTCAGGTTTGAGTTCGGCAGCTTGTTGTTTAGTTCCATTAGTCTAACAGCTACCTTTATCGGAGATAACCAAGTCGTATTCCAATTTGAAATCCTTCATGAAGTCAGGCAGCTGAAGCGGACCAAGTTCAATTGAGGATCGTCACCAGCCCACCGAGTTTTCCTTCTTTTACTAGTCTTATCTCGCCTATTTCACCATCTCCTTCAGGTTGTCTGTCCCATCTACTACGCCTTCGTTCTCAATAACTTCCTGGTCCTGCTGTTCACTTCCATCATAAAAGACTTTTTTAGAATAGAAAGGTTGACCTTTGATATCCGTAAAAGCTTAGTTCAAATCTGATCCCAGATTTGGTACTTCCTCTTGTCTTCCCTTCTTTTGTGGCTGATGGACATTCCATAAAGCTGATTCATCTGCTGATCTACGACCACCCTTTCTCTTTTTCTTTTTGAGTGACATCCATAATGTAATGATTGATGAATAAAAAACTTTCAATTGGTCTTTTTCCTATCTTTCAAAATGGAAACTTAGGTAAGTGCTTTATACACTATGTATAAATAGAACATATCTTATTTAGCTCCTTCATGCCTACTCTAACTAGTTATTTCGTTTTTCTACTAGCGGCTTTAACAATTTCATTGCCTCAGCTCTCTTTATTGGTCTGAGCAAGATACGACTTATTTCAATGAAATTGAATGAACAATTTCGAAAAAGAAATTTTTCTGTGAGATTCCGCGGCAATTGCCAATTTTTTGTCATTGAGACAAGCATCTCTAAATGGAATTCGGATTCATATTTTTAGATAGATATTACCTATCTTTCTTTTTTTTCTTTCTTTCAAACAAATTGATTCAAGTTTTTCTATTTTGAATCATCTTAGGTCTAATTCACTTTGGCTGGATTATTCGTAACTGCATATTTACAATACAGACGTGGTGATCAGTTGGACCTTTGATTCATTTTAAAATGGATTTTTTTTTCCTCCTTTCTTAATCCACAGGAGATTTATATTACTGTTCAAGTTAGTGAAGTTATTTCAGTCTAATTCGACCTAACAAGAAAGGAATCACGCTCTGTAGGATTTGAACCCACGACATCGGGTTTTGGAGACCCACGTTCTACCGAACTGAACTAAGAGCGCTTTCTTATCACAATAGATAAGACTGTAAAGAAAAGGATTCTTTTCTTCACCCAATACTACACCCTGCATGCATATACTATCATATATCATATAAAAAAAATGTTATGTATGTCCAATTTGAATCGATCTCAATGATCCCTCCTTACTGCCCAGAGGAGAAGAATAGGTAGGGATGACAGGATTGGAACCCGTGCCATTTTTTACCAAAAAAGGGTGGGAGTAGATCACCTGAAAGCGAAATCTTGGACTAGATAAGTTGGAGTGGATAAGCGCTACATCCTTGTCAATTAGTCTACAGTGTCATTGTAGAGAATCCTTTACCTGTTTGTTTTCCATATCGTTCTTTTTTCTATCGATATCCTATTTTGATTGCCATTTTTTTTCTTTATTTATTTATCTCCTCATCATCCTGCTGCTCCTATCAACGCTTACTTACTTATGAGCAAAAAGGGAATAAAAAAAATGTGAGCGCGAAACTGGAGTTTTCAATAAGGGGCGGAGCTTGAAAAGCGAAGCGAGCCTAGAGTAGCAGCCTATTCCATTTCTTTGATATTCTATTAGTCAAGCGCTAGCACTCCTATTCCTATAGAGAGAGTAAGGCCATCCTGCTATCAATGAAAGCAAACCGAAAGAAAAAAACCCAGTGCCTTTCGTATAGATCGAGACTTGTAGCTTGATTCTTTACTCATTCCATATTGGGAAGAATTGCAGGAAATCGTGCGTTCTTCCTATTTTTTTTATTAATGATTTCTATCCGACGATCAAGACCATTTCCTTGAAACTCTTTCATTTCATAGAAGTTCATTCTTATTCTTACGAAGCAAATAGCATTTCCTATTGATTTGTCCCCTGGACTGGACTTATTCTGATTCTGAATTATCCGTCGTTACGTTGTTCCCAAGGACTAGCAGAATCGAAATAGCGAAATTCTTGGGTCATCTCAATGGGTTCAGAAACCACACGTTTCTCTGGATCATCATAGCGTACTTCTACATATCCACTCAGAGGAAGGTCTTTTCGTAATGGATGACCCTCGAAACCATAATCTGTTGATATACGACGTAGATCCGGATGATTGATGGAAGAAACACCAAACATATCCCAAACTTCTCGCTCCCACCGGCCGGCTGATGGAAATAGACTGACTACCGGAGATATTCGTGTTACTTCGTCTGCACTGGTTTGTACACGAATGCGTGAATTATACCGAGTACTCAGTAAATTATAGACCACTTCAAATCTTCGTTTTCGAGAAGGATAATCAACTCCGCAAATATCGATCAAAACTTGAAACCTTGTATAGGTATGCAATTTAAGAAAGCACAACAATTGAAATGGGTAGTCCGTATTGGTATCAGATCTATTCCCATGTTTCGATCTTTCCATTTTTTGTACCCATTTCTTGGGTAAAGTCTCCCAACTATATTTGAAAATGGATTGGTTATCCATAAAGATAAGGAAAGCTTTCTTGTAGTTCCGCTTTTTGCTCAAAAAGACTTGTAAGAAATCACCGGTTGGTCTTACCAAGAAAGGCATGGGAATTGGGGGCTTGGGCCGAGTCTTGTATAGACTGGCTACCTAGCAAGAAAAGGGCGTTAGCGCAAGGGTGGTCGTAGATCAGCTAGCGCTCAGTCCCTTGCTTGTTCCCTCACTGCACACTTTATATATCTATATGGATTGATGGATTGTGAACAGTGACAGAACTGTTGGTGTACTTTCTTTCTTGTCAGCCGTTGGGGTACCACTCCTCTTCTCTTGTCCTTTGATGAAGAGGAACAGAAAGACTAAATACCTTTTTTTTCTTTCTTTTCGACTTCCTTGATCGAACATGTAAGAGAGGTGAACCAGGTTCGATGTCAGGCTATACTCTATTTCACGGTGGACAGAATGAGGGGGACTATTGATCGATAGATGTTGGAATGCACGGGACAGGTAGTCCGGCAGGAGGGACGAGTCAGGAAAGTCGGAAGAGAAGATCTCATGAGATTGGAAGATAAGGAGTTGAAAGAAAAAAGCCTTTCTTGTGTTCAAGCAGGGAATACTAGAGAAGAAAGGGGGAACCAGCTGTCTCTTATGTACGCAATTTCGTTATTAGTGGGTTCTTCAGAGAAAAGAAATTTCCTTACCTACTGTCCTTTCACTTCTAGCATTGAATGGGAGAAGGCTCGATGTAATTGAGACTCACTCAATTGCTTGTGAAATGGAGGTGAAGGATCGATAGCCTATGAAAGCAGATAAGAGGCTAGCCCCATAGACGAGGGAAAGGCGAAAAGCCTATTAAGCTAGGATGAATCATTTAAGTTCACTACGGTTGGAGACACGGAATGGGGGAAGCGGGAAGGAATGAAATCGGCCAGCAAGTCGGTCTAAGCAGTAAGAGTATAGATTGTTAAAAGCATGGATGAACCTTCTATTCTGTATTCCCCAATCACTTGACTTGAGCTGAGAGCAGAGCAAGGCCAATCGATCAGCGCAGGAGAATAGCTCAGTGGAAGGGGATAGCACAAGTGAATCAGCTGTGAGTGCTGCCGCTGCTTGATCGTATCCGCTCTTGCTTTTGGGGGAATAGGCTGGCTGGTCTTTCATCCCGCT
Source organism: Persicaria maculosa (assembly GCA_963922045.1). Classification (NCBI taxonomy): domain Eukaryota; kingdom Viridiplantae; phylum Streptophyta; class Magnoliopsida; order Caryophyllales; family Polygonaceae; genus Persicaria; species Persicaria maculosa. Next base: position 49,747,217 of record OY998256.1, read on the forward strand.
ATTGAATACCCAGTGTTGGTAATAAGCCTTACCGCTCTTACTCTTCCCACTGCATCGAGAATAACCTGCCTACCCGCTGTTCATGGCATTTCCGCTGTCGGTAATAGAAGGGGGCCTTACAAGTGAATGGTGTTGAAACCTAGCCCTAGATAGGAGTGTTGGACCTCAAAAAAGGCTCTATTTACTAGGGGCAAGCCATTTGTGTGCATTGATTGAATACCGGTTTGTTTGCATTGGTACATAAAGAGAAGCGCTTGGCACACTTCAGCGCTACTAGTCTTAGTCAATCTTATTATTCGAAGCTTTCTGCGTTCAGTCAAAAAGGACTTCTATTTAGAGACACCGCAGTCCTTTTCGAGCTCTCGGGAGATTCCAACGTCTCAATTCATCCAAGCATGTTTGGTTTTTGAACCCAAAAGCTCATGCATGTCGATGTGAGGATAGGTCGTTCGTTGCCTTATTCTTCTCATTCTAACTTCTTTTCCTTTGCCGGTCTCCGCCCTTTTGCTTGGAAAGCGCACTGGAGATATTTTGGCTTTCTTGGCGTGCTTCTGAGAGGAAGTTTTTATTCTACTGGTCTTCCTCTTGTGATTACGATTTCAAATACATACCAAACTTTAAAGAGGAGATGCCGGTGAAGACTACCAGCCAATGATGGACCTGGGCCTACTACCGCCAAGTAGCCTATGAAGTCTCAAATTGAGTACTAAAGTCAAACTCATTGTCCCCCCCAAAAGAGCAGCAACAATCAACCCATGGCAAAGCAGCATACCCTTTTCCGCATAGTCGCTCGTCTAAGGAGCCCCATTGCTGGCCATTTGCTCTTGGGGTGCGCAAGCTATTGGGGTCGAGCATTTCCTGTAGGTCGGGCATATCCTAAAGTCCCCCATATCCTTCGAGAAAGGGTCCCACTTCTGATTCCATTGCTATAGCAAAGCTATTGGGATTCAATTGCAGCAGGAACTCCAGTTAGAAGGGCAAGGCAAAATACTGCTACATTGCCCATCCCATCATTTGCCCACTTATCTTCCTAAGATGCACACTAGGTGGGGGACGTCGATCTAAAAATCTTCCGTCTCTAGCGTGGATGGATAAGGCTGAAGCTAGTCCTTTTCGTTGTGATGGATTGGATCCTGCAAGAAAGGCTATTCTTGCCTGCTCCGCTACTAAACTCACTTGGAGAAAGCAACTCGGTCTACCGAAGAGACAAGACAAAAAGTCTAGGAAGATATCAACCATGGATGGAAGGTCTCGTGTAAGCCAGAAGGTCCTACTAAGTGGTCTAAGTCGAATCCCTTCCTTGAATGGTAAAATGGGAAAGCTTTCATATAATGCCTTTGTTCGTACCGGACTCTTTGACTTGGTTGGGACTGTAACCTTTAATTAGTGGGGAGACTGCTGCTACTACTATTTCCTCGCTGAGGGAGAGGTGGACGAAGGGTGACGTAGGAAGTAGTTCAAGCTGGGTTGTAGCTTTAGGCTATGGATTGGTCAACCGCCACGTCAATCAATGTCTGGCCTGAGACCCTTCTTGAGCAAGTCGGTGGCATCCTACTAGAAGTGTGGATTTTAAAAGCTAATGACAAGAGGCGAAGAAGGACTTGCACCAGCAGCATATTCTCAAACAGGAGATTCTGATTCAATTTCATTCACCGGCTATTCACTCACCAGAAACAGTCAAGTCATCAGTCCCAGAGCGTAGTCTTTCAAACGGAACAAGGGATTTGCCCACTACTCAAACGAGGACAGGCCTAGCGGATGAAATCTTTTTTGTACAAGTAAAGGCTCATAGAGGTTTAGGCTTTCCTTGCCTTGTCCAATAGGGGCTGTTTGCAGGATAAGGCGAGACAGATAGAGAGATCTCATGTTGATAGGACGGGACTGCGTCTTCGTGACTGGGACTGTACATGGATTCTAAACCTTGGGCATTCAAACTTGAAGCAAGCGGGTGGCATGTGTAACCCGTTATAAGAGTAAGGGTCGTAGCGAGAGGACTAGTAAAGTCAAGCCTTACCTTACTGTTGCAAATCTTGTCGTGTGCATGTCTGCTTTGTTGTTCTCAGATGCTACATAACGGCTCTTTAACACATCCCCTATATGCTGCGAACCGCTCTTAGTACGAATCCCCTGCTAGTATGCCTTCCTTTCGTACCGATCGTCACTGTCTTTCCTTGATGACTCGGATCAATGAGACAAGGAGTTAGTCAGAGCTGTAGTTAGGGCCTTTGCCAAAGGAATGGGACCCCTCTAAGCGAGTCAATCCCAGTAGAGAGAAGAAGATCTGCCCTAAGTAGTTGGAAGCACAGTACGGGCAGAAGCAATCCCCAAGCATCATTTTAGAGCTCAGATGAAATAGCTGAAAAGAAAGGAATTTCGTATAGGAATCTAAATTCTCACGAATCACTAATTCGAAATCTCGTAGGAGAATAAAAAGAAGGTTGACTCATTCAACGGCATCTCAAAATTGCTTATTTAAAGAAAGGATCTCTTTCTCAATCGGAAAGGAAGATCACAGAGTAGGTTCCGCCCATAGTGCTTAGCCAAGAGTGGACCAGGCCATCAGGCGGTCTCGCGAAGCCGGCAACGGAAGCTATGCCAACTTCTTACTGATTGAGAAAGAAGATGAAGGTAGAATTCGCCTTCATTCAAATTTATATTAATAAAGTGTGCCGTGAGTGAGAGGTTGTTTCCATCATTGAAGTCAGAGTGTGGGACTGAATGAAAAAAACAAAAAAGTGCAACGTTTCGTTGGAAAAACCAACGCAAATATCATATTGACTTTCTCTCGCCCTACTTCTAAAGATAGATAGAAAAGGTTGGAGAGAGTGACTTTCAACAATTCTCTCCTTTCTAAAGCTGCGAAAGGCGGCCCCCCCAGAACAAAGCCCACCCCTCTTTTCCCCCTTTAATGAAAGACCCTCGCCTCGCTTCCTATTCATTTGTGGGTCGGGACCCGAGGGCCCTTTTTTTTATCAAGAGGTGATTTCGAGAATCAACCAACCGAAAAATCCGTAGCCCAGGTGACTCACAGCCTCCCTCTCGCCCAACCGCCTTGTGAGTCTTTCTTCTTGATCGGTCGTGCCTCGCTCTCTTGTTGAGTTAGCTATTTATGATTCACTCTTATCTTGAAAGCCAATCAATCTATTTTCCTTCATAAAGTTCGTGCCGTGCGTGGCACCACTTTCATTAAGGGGTGTTCTTCCGATTATGTTCCAAAAGGATTCCTTTTCATGAGACTTCCCCCGGGACAGAACAAGTTATGATTCCACTCCCCTCGCTTTTATAGATGCCCTAGTTTCTTATCTCAGATTTAGTGAACTTACTCTTTGCTTACCTCATACTTTCCCTACCGTAAAGTAATACTAATGCCACGCCGCCATCCCTTCTCTAACAAGAAGTAAGTAAACTCCCTCCGAATAGCTCTGTTTGCTTTATCAAACAATTATCCCGTCCCTGTACTTGTTCATATTGATTTTTCATTCTAATTAGACTTCAAAGCAGGATAAGAACATAGTATTCTATTATATCCTATCGTTATTGTACTGACTCTATTCCTGACTTCTTTAAGGCTTGACCTAATAGACCGGCACTATCCCACTTTCCTTCTTCCTATTTCTTTACCTCTGACGCAGAACTTTTCATCAACTAGGTACTGGGGAAGTGTTGCTAGGTTTGTCTCTGACTCTAAGGATAGAGGGAAATAGAGCTAACTTCCCTATCTTTGACTTTCAGTCTAGTGCCAAGTGATGTCTGAAATGATGTGATTCTCTGTTTAGCCCGGAATCTTGAATACCCTTTCGATTCGAGTAGTAAGGTTCAGAAGGTAGTCAAGTGCAGATAAAAGGAATGAACTGTAGGATGCTTCTGATTCTAGTGAAAGGAATTGAGCTTAAGTTGCTTGATGGTAGTACTATAGGGGGAGAAGTCAACTGCGAAGAATGAAAGAATCTATGTCTTTACTTCTTCTAGTGCATTACTTCCCTTGCTGTTCTCTCTTTACTTCAACTGCTCGGGCCCTTTCGCTCTAGACTTCCTCTTGTTGTCCCGGGAGTCAATATTGTAATAGAATAATTTTTTTACTTCAAAAGCTAACATCCGAAAGCATTACCCTAACAACTCCTGGGCAAACCCTTAAAAGAACCTCTCTTCTTGAAATGCTAGTTGAAAACAGAACTGACAATAGACCTTAGCCCTCCTTCCCTTGCAGGCAGGCAGGGTCAGTCCTCTCCCGTCATCCTTCCCCGGGGCATCCTCTCTTCCCATGGCTTCCTTAACAAGTAAGTAAACTAACTTGGCTTCGACCTCCTTATAAACATTGAATGATCCGATTGACTTCCTTGCTTGCTTTACCTTACAGGAGTATGAGTTCCCGGAGAAGAAGAAGGAATGCATGCAGCTTTATGAGGATCCATACTATAACAATTAAGCAAGTAAACTACCTTGAGAGAAGGTAGATCTCGTTCCCTCTCTTGCTTTCACTTTCTTCTATTCCTGACTTAAAAACCTAACCACCTTACCCACAAGGGTACGGTTACCAGGAAATGAAGTGAGATACCTTATAGTTATAGAACTCCTTTCCTATTATAGGAACTATTGCTAGTTCTCTCTTTACATCCGATTACTTACTTGACATCAACTACCTCCTCTCCATACAATTCATTATGGTAAACTTTCAGGATCAAAGATAAGAGATAAAAGAATAATTATGGTACTGAACATAACAGGTTGGACACGGACACCTACAACTCCTAATACTGTTTAAGCAAACCAAGGACAAAAAAGAGCTACCTTCAAAGATGGAGTGATCTCTATTGTTTCCGGTTTCACTTAGAATAAAGATAAAGTATATAAAGCATATTCATCCCTACTATCAAGTATCAAGTCGTAGTCATCTGCAAATAGAGCGTATTGTAAGATACCTATAAATAAGGTACTGAGACTAATGAATGACTGAATCAATCACAATCTTTTCATCAACTACCTTACCTTGCACCCTATATCCCAACCTTGTTCTCATATGGCCTTTCAACAGAACTTTACAGAGGGAAGCTACTACTACACCTCTATCTATATATAGGGAGAACATACTAAAATATCAAATCGAAAAGGTACAGACTTCACTTTCTTCCCTTATTCCTTCCGGATGCCTATCATAGTTCCTACTTTGAAATCTCGCAGGAGAATAAAATAGTAGAATCAACTAGGGATTCTATCTGGACTGAAACAGTATCAGCTAACTGAGACTGAGAATAAAGAAAGAGAACAGAGAATATGCATTCGGTCAGATCAATAGTTGGCTTATGGCGGGGGAAGAGGCGCGTAGCGAATATCTGGTTCGAAAGAAATTGGAGTATCCAATGTGATTCGCTTAGACCGATAAGCCCACATATGAAGTAGGAGAATCTTAGTACTAAAATGACTCGCTCATTTACAATCAAACATTTTTACATTTGTAATAGCGTACTACTGCAGCAATGGGAAATTCCAATAGTAGCAAATAGTATAGAATAGGAAATTCTTAGAAAAGACTTTTTTATACTTATAAATAAGTCAATCTAAAGCCAAATCCTCAACCTCGAAATGATATGAAAGAGCTTAGAATCTGACTTAGAGAAGAGTAGCAAGGACTATAGGGAAGGTTTGATGAGCAAGCAAGAAGGAGGCATGAATCGAGGCCTTCACGGCTGGCCTATCTTGTCTTTCGCGGATTCAGTAATTAGTTCTGTGAGCACACCCCCAACATATGGAGAAAGGGTGGGCACTTTGATCAAATCAAGGGTAAATTCCCAAACATAAATGGAGTAAGAGAAGAGGGGCGGGTGTCCTGGTGCTCCGCTTGATGGGTAAGTCGGTCAACCTTCCGGCCTTCAAGAGAAGGCTTAGATCTCTGTGGCGTAATACAGATGGCTTTTCGATACTGGATCAACAGAATGGTTTCTATCTAGTTTCATTCTGGAACACAGAGGACTCGATGATGGCTTTGAAGAATGGTCCTTGGATTCTATTCTGTTTGATGCGTATTTGCATGTGGAACGATGGTATCCTGGGTTTGACGCCAGCACGCATAGGATCCAATCGATGGTGGTGTGGGCTCAGCAGCCTGGGCTCCCAGTACATTATTACAACAAGAGTTTCCTTCGTCGTTTAGTGGAGATCGTGGGGGAGGTAGTGCATATTGATTACCAGACTGCGCTACACCTCGTCCTTGCAGTCTTTTGACCCCCCACCTCACAAGACAAGATATTTATTATAATCCTAATGACCCATTAATTACTTTTCTATCTTATCTTTAGTAAGGTTGCTTTACATCCAGCGGACATAGATTCTGCTGCAAAGGCGGTTGTTTTAGGACCTGGACCGTTGCGTTGACTGTAAGCAGAGAACTCGTCTTTCACTGCTAGGTCAGCTAGCCTATTTCGTAGTTGCAGGTGGGAAGGTTAAATACAGCCTTCGATCCCGTATAAGTTCCAAGCTATGCAATTGAAGAAAAAAGTGGATAATAAAAAAGTCCTAAGCCGATGTAGTTACATTGGTAAAAAAACCTTAAATTGCTTTACTTCTGCCTCTCATTCCAGCGAGGAGCGACTCATTGGAGCTTCGTTCACGTCAGGGCCCGGGGTAGGCGTGTCTTTTCATCGAGATTGCGTTGGTGTTGACCCGAGGAGCGGTAGACGAGGTTTTCTCTGTTCTCGACTCTGGTGCTATTTACTTAAGTGGTGACATATCGGATCTTGCCATTGCAAGGAACATGGATTCCTAGAATCGTCTAAATAGGGGGAACTTCACTTCTTTCTCACAGGGGTTGTTCTCTTTGCAGGATTTGTAAAGCAGTCTTGGCTATTAAGGATTAAGCCGCATACTTTAATAGTAAAAGACTCCAGGCTAATGGAACTAAGTCCGGTGCTAGCCTAGCTCTTCCAGTATGACGAATGCTTTCCTTAACAAGGGGAAACTAAAAAAAAAGAGTTGCCACGGCCATTACATGACTTCCTACTGTTCTTATTCTTTCTTAAGTAGGGCGGCCAATCTACGAAGAGCTGGCTTACGGACTTGGGGGTTCATGCATCGGCATCACGTAGGATTTCCTTCAACAAGAAAGGTTCACATTAGAAGAGAGCCCAAGTCCTGAAACAGTGGAAGATGCGGCACCTGTAAGTGAAGATAGAGAAGCACCAATTCCACAAGATAAAGCTGTCAGCCCATAGAAAACTGGACTCCATCAAAGAAGTACTGAAGATACTCGACCAAGTCAACAGGAAATTGGTAGTGAAGATAGAACACAAGAGCTGCGACGATCAAGTAGAATTCGGAAGCAAAATAAAAAATATGCTAATGTGGCACTTGTTGAAGAAAAGGAGCCAACGACATTGGAAGAAGCTGTCAAGAAGGATGAGTGGAGGAAGAAGAGTTCCAAGCATTGAAAGAAAAAAACTTAGAATCTACGAATATTCATCTTGACAACAAATTAGCTACATGAAAAATGTTTGTTATATATGGTAGTCCGTGTAATATAAAAATTGGATCTGATTTGTAATTGTAAAAAAGAAAAGAGACGAATTGTCCAATATTGTTCCGCCTCCATTAGTTGAGACTGAGCAACTTGAGTTCTATTTCTAGCTTTTTTGATAGCTATATATTTTAAAACCGGGCAGCCAGGTCGATCGAACAATCGCATATGTAAAGATGGGCGAAGACACCTGAATGGGCCTTTACTGAAGGAAGACTATTGATCCCTTCGCCGACTCTCCTGTTGCACACTTTTTTCATATTTCGAACTAAGGTTCCCATTTTTTGAGTGTAAAGTGAGCCTGAACGCACTTCATAAGTCTTGGTTGTCTCTTGCTGTTTCAGCCTATTCCCCATAAGAGAACCATATCCCAAGCCTTGCTTATACATCAAAATCCCGACCTAGAACGAGCGCGTTGAGCTTTTCAGTGCACATTTCGAAAGAAGCGACAAAATCGAAAGGGGCGACAAAATAGCTTTTAACGCGCGTTTAGCAAGCTTTTAACACAGAAAAAAAGCCATTTCATTTGCTTCTCGTTAAGAGAAAGAAGTTCCTAATGACAACTGATATGTTGAAGCAGGGTCGTGGTCGGGTCAGGCCTAGCTCCCTGACGATCCCGAAGGACGCTCCCATCTGTTTGAAGCCGGTTGGGGAGGGCAGTTAGCCAGAGAACTCTAGCTAAGTCCTCTCTACCCAAAGACAGCCTTGGACTCGGATCCCCCTGAGCCTCCGTTCTTCGCCATGACACGCGCTGCCATGAAAGCGACTGTTGGTCCACAGATTCCTAGCTCCTTACCCGGCTGCCTTGAACTTCTGGTCTTCCTCTTTCCTAGGTGACCCATAGCTCTATGAGTCATGCCATTCTATGTTCAGGACAGGCCTGAAGTGAAGGGTGAAGGGGAGCCGTACTATCTCAATGATGCCTTGGGCTTATCTGTCCTACGTCTGGATAAGACTGTCAGTAATGACCTCCCCTTCCTGCTTTCCGTAGGGTGGGACATTGACCCAATAAGAATCTTACTGAATTTGCCACTAAAGAAAAGTTCGTTGAAGGGGCTTTCTCTCATCCAGAAAAGCGGTAATGGCATTAGAGGGCGAAGGCCTTCCTTTCCAAGGGCTAGCACGACACGAAAGGGCAATGCGGATTCTGGTTCATCGGCCCAAGCGAAGCAGTTTAGCTACCCTAAGAAGCTGCCCATCTAGTCTCTCCGTCCGGTGGGCCATTCCCTGTCTCATTCGCAGTCTTCTATGTAAGTTATGGTCTGGAAGGTTTTGTAGTTACCGATCTAGAACCATTTCCGTATGGCTTAGTCGTGGAAGGGACCATAGTCCTTCCAATCGTTCTATCATTCTACATCTTCGAGGGAGTCCAATCATATCCGGGGCAATCCCCTTTTTCTTGAGTTCTTTTAATTCGTGCCGATTTCTCTTTTTTCTTTGAAAACTAAGGGCTGAAGATCGAGTGCAGGGCATCAGATGGAGTTTCTCTTGTTGCAGGTCTAGCACTATAGGCTAATCGAAGAATTGTCTGCTGCGGCGGGGCAATGGCTTTTGTTTAGTTCTTTCAGTGATTGAAGTTGCTGCCCTTCTTGTCTTCCTTGAGGTAGCGCATCATAATTGATGGTTCACGATCTAATCCTTCTTGCTTGAGCCATTCTGTCTCGTAGTCCAAAGCGGGGGTAAGAGGTCTACTAGTCCCATTCGCCTAGCCTTTGGATGTCTAAGGGGCAAGGCTTTTTCTTGACCCCCGATGAATCTTTTTCTTTCTTCCGGAATCTGCTTTCGTGTCTTTCAACAGTCTTCGAAGGAGTCGTAGCAGGGTCCATTCCGTCCTAGGTGGACGGTTACTTTGCCTTGAGAATTTGAACCCCCGAAACATCAAGTACTTATTTTCTCTTATAATCCGACTAAGGTGGGAGCAGGAAGAATCACCATTTTTACCTTTTCCTGATGAACCACTGACTATAGATTAGATCTCGATTTCCGGTCTATCATTGTGGAAAGCGAGGTTAGTTTACTAATCTCTGATTCTCCTAAAAAGTATGAGTTGTTAGGAAGCACGGTATCCTCCTCATCTTTGCTCATCCAGATGTCATCTTGCCGGGCACTACTTGTTGACAGGTCCCTTAAAAGACCAGTGCTTCTCCTCCTGCCCCCGAGGCCAAGAACCCTTGACTCATTCGATTAACCACATGTAGAAGATCTTGTTCGGTATTGTGAAATAAGAAAGGAAAGAGCAGACCAAACTGCCAATGAAATCCATCACTATACCGAGCAGATCACGGGCATTCACATCTCGCGGAACAGTGCGCGATTCTCTCGTGAATCGCCTTCAGCAAGGTATGGCATTCAGGGCCGGGGAGAAATCTTTCTTCATAGATACAAGACATTCGTTGCTGATCTAAAAAAGATCTTATCCCGTGGGCGTTAGCGAACGTTTTTCATTCTTCACCCGGTCTTTAGTAGCCTTTCAAAAGTAAACCTAACTGCATTGGAAGGGCGCTAAAACAGGCCTATAGGTTCGCCTTTCTAATCTATAATTAGATAGAAGTATATAGAATTAGCCAGATCGTCTGAAGCATGAAAAGAAGAACCTTTGTTCCGATTGTAACCGTTAGGTTAAAGCGAGTTCCTTTTTTTTTCAAAGGCGGTCCTTTTCTTTCCCCGGACCGATGACTCGCTTGTTCAGTACTTCTAACTATTATTATAGGATGATGCCGTCCCCTCGGGACTACTAGTAGCTTCGGTTGTTGAATCTCGTGCAAGTTAGGTTGTGGTGGTTGTATTGGCTGCAAGCAGAACGTAGGCGCTTTAGGTCTGTGTTGTGTTGACCATGCACTCTCGCATCGTGTAATTTCGTATGTATGATAGAGGTGTTGTGGTAATTTACCTCAATGCTAATGGTTATCCCCAAGGTTCAACGAATGAATGAAGCTATGATCGTACCCGGATAGAGATGATGGTCTTCCTCTGATGTCTCCAAGCCGGCCATAATAGAATAGCAGTCTGTTCTCGCCTATCGATAGATAGCAGGTTGCTTCCAAGCTCAAACTGAAACTGAATTGCTACTTTTTTCTTGTTATTAATAGAGTTCTCCGCTCCTGTCAAATAAAGTAGAGGAAGAGAGAAGGAAAAAGATAAAAAAATGGACAAGTCTAATGGGAGAAGAATGGCTGACACGTTGACTGCCCTCAAGACTCAAAAAAAAGAGAACCCAAGCCGGGGCACCGAAAGGCGCTAGACAGACTTCCCGCAAGATAAAGAGGCCAATTGTGTAAAAGCTTGCCGTAGGTTTCTCCAAGGCCGTTAGATGAGAATAAAGAAAGTTTTTGGACAAGAAAGGAACTCGCCCTTTGACACCAAAGGATAAGAGCTGATTGCTGGCGATGACTTAGTGAATCAAATCTATGAAAGAAAGTTCTCGAATCGGGTTCCGACCGACGCAAAGCCAACGAGTTCGGTCGAACAGCGTAAGGAGTCTAAGGGCAGGCAATCGCTTAGATTGGAATGGACGAGCGTAGTAGGCTTAATAGTGAATGCAGACCCCCCTGCTTATAGATGATCAATGACTTAAAAGAAAAGACAGATGCCGAGAGAAACTGTTAGACTTCTTTATTGCGTTGGTTGCGAAGAAAGATCGAAGACGAAGATTTTCTAACGCAGTGCGGGCACTGAATTGAAAAGACAGATAAGGGAACAACCCACCGGAAGGGTATACCTCAAAGAGCACCAATCTCCCCCGGCAAACATCTATCTGCACAAAGCCGACCTATGGATAGAAAGAAAAGAAAGAATATACTTTGAGAGTATGAGATAGGCGGACGGAGAGTACGAAGCCGAACAAGCGCAGAAGCTTCCAGCAATGATAGCTGAACTAACCAGATAGGCCGCCCAAAGCCTAGAGCTGACATTGAAATCGGAAATCAACGTCGGATCCCGGCTATCCGAAAAACGCAGACTAAAGCAGAAGATCCAAAAAGAAAACACAACAAGGCAAGCGCTTGTCGCTTGCGCAAAAAAAGCGAATCAATCAGAATGGAGACAGGGAAAAAGGGCGACCATTTTCGAGCCTGCAAGCAGCAAGCAACAACGGCTTTTTGTTGCGCGCTAGCTTGTAGTTTAGGAGTATAGTAGGCGTCTCGGACGTCCAAGCCTAGTTTTTTTTGAGCCCTTACTAAAAAAAAGGGGCTTACTTCAGCTCCATCGCACTGCCGCATAAACAATGGATCCGCTGGGCTGGATGAGCAACCTTCTATATGGCCTCTGTACCAGTAGTGGAGTGGCTTGCTACTTTCAATCAGAAAAGGAAGATTGAGCAAGGCAAGGTGCGTAGCGCTGATCTACGACCACCCTCTTCTCTGGTAACCCGCCGCCGGTCATATAGAGCGCTCCGCCCGCCACCGCATATGTAGAAAAAAAGGGAGCGGGGAAGGAAGAACAACCCTTTGACTTTGGCACATGAGATGGCTAGTTTGGCTAGGTAACATAATGGAAATGTATCGGACTGCAAATCCTGGAATGACGGTTCGACCCCGTCCTTGGCCTCGGAGAGTAGCGAGCAGCACGGAACTTGAATCAATCAAATGGCATAGTGGAAGGGTTCCTTTGTTAAAAATCCACAGACAACATTCTGGAACTTCAAAACCAAGCAAGATGAGAAGGAGCTTTTTACGTTACGCTTCAATAGAATTCTTTTTTTAAGGGTAGAATACGCCCCATGGTCGATCGAAGGTCCTTTATTGAACTGAAATCTATCTTACTTTCAATTCATCTTTATCCAGCCAGCTCATAACAAAATGTTAGACCCATCTCAGAGCTGACACAACCGAATTGGTTGAGAAAAAGGAAAGCCCAACGACCAAGTACTCCCGCCCCAAAAAGCGGAGACCGAACAACCGCCAGGTTGTCGAGGACACGTCTGAAGAGGAGGCGGGCGCCCTCTAAGTTGACCACCCTACCCACTAATGGACTATGAGGAGAGCAGGCGAACGGGAACCGCCCGAATCACTGTAGAAAAGCCCCCTTTACTCAATGGATAGCGCTTATCCTCTTTCAATCAACAAAATGAGAAATGGGACAGAAAAATGTCTTTATTGAAAAGGCTTTGCACCTGAAATAGGACTAGTGAAGATACAGAAGAATGAGTCTGGGCTTTCAAAAAGATGAAAATGCAAGGGGCGTAGCGAAGAAATTGGAACAACCAACCTGACATAAGGATTCTAGCTCGCTCACTTAGAGCAGATGGAGATTCTCGGACAGGGAAAAGCGGCACTCGAC
>OY998256.1:49765000-49775000 GCA_963922045.1 Persicaria maculosa
GTTCGGCATCTACTACAAAAGAGAGAATCCACTTCAGATAACCACGCCTCTGCTAGGCAGCGTGTGGAATGGGCGAGGGCGGACCTTTTTGGATATATAATCCAAGTCGAGAGTAGAGTTACGGGAACAGCCGTCTGATGGAAAACTACTTTCACGCTCGGTTCAGAGAGCACTTTTTTCGTTGAGAATTCTTCGTTCCCTTTCGTGTGAATTCCCTAGCGGCGAATTCGAAACTTGTGGGGCCCTATCTATTCCATCTCTCGAGCCCCGAAGAAAACCCCGCTCCCCTTCGGACTCCATATCTCTTTTGACTCTATATATGTGGGCACCTGATATCTATGAGGGTTCACCCACCCCGGTTACAGCATTCTTTTCTATTGCGCCTAAAATCTCTATTTCTGCTAATATTTTACGTGTTTTTATTTATGGTTCCTATGGAGCTACATTGCAACAAATCTTCTTTTTCTGCAGCATTGCTTCTATGATCTTAGGAGCACTGGCCGCCATGGCCCAAACGAAAGTAAAAAGACTTCTAGCTCATAGTTCAATTGGACATGTAGGTTATATTCGTACTGGTTTCTCATGTGGAACCATAGAAGGAATTCAATCACTACTAATTGGTCTCTTTATTTATGCATCAATGACGATAGATGCATTCGCTATAGTTTCAGCATTACGGCAAACCCGTGTCAAATATATAGCGGATTTGGGCGCTCTAGCCAAAACGAATCCTATTTCGGCTATTACCTTCTCTATTACTATGTTCTCATACGCAGGAATACCCCCGTTAGCCGGCTTTTGTAGTAAATTCTATTTGTTCTTCGCCGCTTTGGGTTGTGGGGCTTACTTCCTAGCCCCAGTGGGAGTAGTGACTAGCGTTATAGGTCGTTGGGCGGCCGGAAGGTTGCCACGAGTAAGTCAGTTTGGGGGACCGAAGGCAGTTCTCCGTGCACCGGACACGTAGCTTACCGAATCAGTTGCGACACGGATGGGAATGCATGCTACGAAAGATAGGGTCGAGCCTGATACATCAACCGTCTACTCAATATCCTTGTACGAGTCCACAATCACTACACGAGATGAACCTTGGTGAATTGAAGTTGGCCTTAGCTGTAATAGGACTCCCAGTTACTGCGCACGATCGTATACTGAGGTGCTCCCCGCCGGTTGTTGGAACGACGCGAGCCGGGCCTAAATGTTGAAAGATGAAGGGCCTAAAAGTAAAAATAGGAGGTTCAAAATTCCCCATCTCATTGAGGGCGGAAAACGAATCGACATCTCGATGTGATACAGCCTTTTTTTTTTAGTTGGGAAAGAACGGCGAAGTCCATCCAAACCGTCCAATGAAGAATAAGAAGAGAGCAAAGCGCATGCGGAACGGACGCAGATAAAAAGAAGTGTGAAGGAGACCGAGCTCATTCCCTTCGCTTCCTGGGCCCAAAGCAGTGCAGTCTTTCCTGGCCAAATCAAGGATTTGGGGCTTCTTGCTACGCTACTCAAACATTTTTTGCTATATGAATAGAAAGATAGATCTATCCATCTATCCTATCCGATTTCCATTTATATATAAAAGAATCGATTTCATTCAACGTTTGATTCAAAGAACTACTGCGCTTAGCCCCCCCGCTCATGAAACGGCTTTGCTGCAATGGATGGCAGAGGGTCCGTAGTACCCGAAGCACTGGAGTGATCTAGTAGCCGGGAAGGGGCCTAGAAGTGCCTACTACTACACCACACTACACTTGGCTCTACACATTTACAGAGCTAACCCCTGTCCAGTGCCTGGCAGAGCTAAGGTAGCTTGCTTCTACTCCTTATCCCTATCTTCGCCCAGGCTAACGGGGCCTTACTTATTCAGGGGGGAGAGTGGAGCCTCGAGAAGCACTGTTGAGAGGAAGATCCTTGGCCCTTCTTCATTCTCTATAGGGTTCCAAACCTTTCTTCAACATAGGTGACAACGAGCAGGGCAGAGATGGAAGAGATCGAACAAATACGGGAAAAGAATCCTATTGAAAATGCTCCTAACCCACCTTCGTAGAGCCGTGTATTGTAAGTGATCCGAACCTGCCCGGAGCGAGCCTCTCATAGAGGCAAGTTAAATTGGTGAGCCGTATGATGGGCAACTATCTCCTGCGGTTCGGAGAGGACTCAGCTGTTAGTTAGTACCCTCTTGGTTTCGGAGTGGACCCTTTCACTCTATTTTATTATATACGTTTAGCGAAAAGAATGTTTTTTGATACACCTAGGACATGGATTCTATATGAACCAATGGATCGTGACAAGTCGTTACTTTTAGCAATGACTTCCTCTTTCATTACTTCATCCTTTCCATATCCTTCTCCCTTGTTCTCAGTTACTCATCAAATGGCACTCAGTTTATATCTTTAAGTTCGATCATTGACAAGGTTCAAAGAAAGGGTGGTCGTAGATCAGGTGAGCCGCAAGGCGAAGGGTGGGCCATTGACGATTCCAAACCACAATGCTAGCAGATGGTGGGCCTCCGCTTTTCTTTTCATTAATGAAACCTGCCAGTTATTATGGAAAAAAATCATAAGGACAAAAGATTAGGATTTTTCAAATTGTTCAAAAGAAAAAAAAAGACGTGGATGGCATTATGACTGGGGTGTCAGTTAGAAAGGTTCTTACAATGTTCGTTCAATCAAGCAGCATTCTTTTTTTTATTACCTTAAGGAGAGGCTGGGGCTACCCCAGGTGAGCCAAGAGGCGAAGGGTGCATAGGAAAGGCTAGTAAGTAAGGGATGAAGATGTAAGTTATGGCATCTTTTTCGTTTAGGAGGTATAGTTAAAAAGCCTTTCGTCACTTCATTCTGGTGTCTCGGATTCGATCAGTGTTTTAATAAAAAGAAAATGCATTGGGCCTTTCGTTTAGGCCAGAACGGAAACGAGTAGGATATCCGCTCTCTAGCTTAGCTGGTTATACCGGTAATTCATGACGATGAATCAATTCTCATGATGATAGACGATAGGTAGCAAGAATTCTCGTATTTCTTATAATACACGTTCCGTTATACGTTATTACTTTTAAGGGGAACCTAGCTCGGACTCATGTCAAAAGACTGAACTTCTTTCTTAAGTTCAGCAAAGCAAAGAAAAACGACAAATAAGAATTTGAATGAGATTTCAATTTGTTTTAGTCATTTTTGCCGAAATCTTCATATATTTTGTTCTGTTCTGCCACACGTCAATAATCTCCTTGTAGCTGAGAAAAAACCGAATCAAAATACCGGCCTCCCGTTGGCTTTTACTTTTAAACCTTCTCTTTCCTTAGTGCCCTGATCTTAAACCCACTCCCACAGGAAGTCAACCTCCAACCTCTCCTCAAGCTACCCCCGAAGCATTCTTATATGGATATAGCTAGGTTATGTAATCTCTTAAGCCATAGTCTGTACTAGATTAAGACTCATAATGAAACCTTTATCCAAAAGAAGGACAGCTGATATGCGATATTCAGTTTGTAAAGCGGATAAGCGGCATTCCCTATAAAAAAGTCTAGGAAGTACAGGATCTCTCCCTTTATCGACCTTCATTTCATTATGTGCGAAGGAATTTCCCTTTTGAGTAATAGGAGGTAGGCTAGTCCCTTCTCTCCCTTTCTCGTTGGGGCTATAATCTTTCTTCTGTAACCTATATCAGCTAAGAAAAAAGCGTTAGAATACCGTAGTACAGAGTCAGAGCTGTTCTAGCAATGGAAACTTAAGAATAGAAAGCAGAAGAAAAGCAAGCAACTTCAACGAAAACCTTTCCAATTTCTAACTCATGGGATGAGATCCTTATGAATAGAACTTGAGAGTCTTCTACAGGTTATGGATAGGAACCCCACCCAAACTGCCACTGGAACAGGAGGGGCATGGATAGGGACTGCAAGAACTCTAACGGCCAACAGGAACTGCCCTTAGGACAGCAACTGTAGCTGTAGCAGGCTTAAAGGGAGAGGGTGGTCTACGATCGGCCTTTGCCTTTTTCGGGTATTCCATTTTTGAGGCCTAACGATTTCTTCAGCATTCCTTTAGCAAGGCTAGCGCTATAGGGCTGTGAACGTGAACCATTTTCAGTCGTAAGGCAGGCTACTGACTAAGGCATTTCATCAGCAAAGGAACTAGTTGCGAGAAAAAAGGAATTCGAGCAAAGACATATTTCACACTAGCTTTTTACCTAGAATTCAAAGATGGATTGGCCTTGCCTACTTCAATGCCAATGACTGGATGACTGTCTTGGCTTTCTGTCTCGACTCTCTTCCTTCCTGCTGTCTTGGTGAAGACTGTGGTAGTGGTATCGGTTCTTTGCTTGGTTGATTAAAGATTTCTTTCCTCCCGAGAGTCGCTTTAGTCTGAATCCGCCTTTAGGGAGTGAAGTGAACCTGAACCGGGGGTGAAAGAATCGGTTTAGAACGTATCCGCTCTTTGAGGGTTGCTTTGGCCGCTGCTAGAGTAACCGCTCGTCCTTTCTTCCGTCATGCTTTGAATAGCTATCCGAGGTTAACTACCGCTGCCGAATTCACAAGGGTATTCGCTAAGCAAAAGACTGACGAACAGACAGTAATGCAATGGCTAAGTCCTTAACCCAGAAAGTGAAGTTGATAACATTTACAGCGGGCATTCCCTATCTCTTTCATATTGCACTGATCGAAGAGGAATTCGATTTAAGACAGTCAATTTCCCATCATTTGCGCTTTTTCATAATTGGATTCGCTGTCCTGCCAAACCAGTGAACCGTAAAAGTCTAGAGAAAGGAGCTTCTACCTCTCTTGCTTGGGCGCCAGCCTATCCTTCTCATAAGACCGACCAATAATTTCATGTTTTTGCATTCGTTGTTCTTGAGGACGTAAACCCTAGCTTTTCCTAAGTCACCCTATAGGCAAGGAAGGGAACCAAGCAAGGAAGCCAGAAAGGGGGGCGAAGGCGGATAGCTAGCCCGGGAAGAATCTCTTTCTTGTTTCAAACTTCCTTCCTTTTATCTATTCTAGTGGTATAAGGACAAGTTAGCTTCAGATAGCTAGATGTAGCCACTGGACTTTCTGGATCCCTGAGTCATGTAGCTCCGAATAGTGCTTCTAGACGAAGAGCGAGCAAGAGCTCCAACCGCATTGCCTCTGTCTGCTCTTAGCGGCATGGCTAGCTCCGTAGAATCTCTTGTATGAAGAGAGTAGGAGTGAAAGGCAGTCGAATCCCTTCCTTGACCCCTTTGGAAATTCCCAACACTTCTCACCTTCGTCTAACAGCCTATTGGACCTAGCAAAGAAAGCTGGAAAGAAAGGGCCGCATTATACCCTCCCAGGGGCAGGGAGCTCTCTTTACTTACGATACGAAATTTCGCAAGAAAATAAGTAGAATATCGGCAAGGTCAACCCTTGATCCTGCTGACTCCGGATGAGTGAGACTAGCGCCCGCCTTTGAGACTGAGATGAGTGCCAAAGAGTTCTAATTAGCTGCTTAGGCTAAAGCCCCTATACCAGCGAACTACGTACTTTCCGCTCTGCGGCCCAGGTATGTAACTCGCTCTAGACGAACGTGGGCTTACTTTCAAAGAGTGGTTAGGACTTAGCCTTCGACTGTTGCCAACTCGGGGGTTGAAACCTCGAACTTCTGTTCTGAGTGAGAAGCGAGAACCGTTCTAGGGAAATAGGGATTCTGCACGCACCTCTCCTAACTGGACAAAAGTAGGGCAGTGCGCCGAAGGACTTCAAGACGAAAACTAACCCGAGATTGGAAAGCAAGAAAGGGTAGAACTTGGCCAGCAGGAGCGTATAAAACGGAATCTATATTCTAAGTGAAATCCTAGAGATTGAAGATGGAAGCTTGCTCGTGCGGCACTCTTATAGGAAGTTCAGGAGAAAATCTTATAGGTCAATGAAATCTTCATTCTTATCTTTCTTGTCTAAAGTCAGTGACAACGAAAATTCCCGGGAAAACGCGAACTTGTCCGACCCATCTATGAGCGGAAATGGACTTGCAGCCCGCGAAAATGAAAGTGGAGATGGAAGGCTAGAGGGCGAAGATAGGAAGGCACTTCTACTCAAGCACGGGGATTCGTTTAGTGGGAAGAAGAAGGAAAGGCAATCGAGTACTACCTTCTGACGGAGCAGGAGCTTGAATGGGACTCTTTCTTAGGGCTTGAAAGCTTCAGTGTTCTAGTTACACCAGTTTACTTCACTTCGAGTTGCTCTGTCCCGTATCCCTCTGAATAGGCATTCGAGAGACCTGGAATGTCGCGCAAGGGCCTTGTTGACGCAGCGCCCGCTGCCGGTGAGCCAATCCCCTTTCTCGCTTCGGGAGCGCTGCCCGTGTGCGAGTCGGTCAAATCCCTGTTCAATGTAAAAAAAGAATAAACAGATGAAAGAGACTTACCTTATAAAGGGCATAGTTACCCCTTACCTAAGCAGAAGAGGAAATTGAATTCGAAATTTGACATTCATTATAACGATAGCAAATGAGAGAAACTAGTTATCCTAGACTAGATAGGACGAAGGTTAAGACTTTGCTTTGGCGAAATTGGCTAAAGAAAGACGTTGAGAAAGGGCAGATGGATAGAACCTTTCAACGAGATAGTGCTTTTTCAACTCTATCAAAATGGAATCTATTCCAAACATATATGCCATGGTTCTTTACTTCGACAGGGTACAAATATCTAAATTTTCTATTTTTAGATGCTTTTTCAGACCTATTGCCGATGCTAAGTAGCAGTCACAAATTTGTATCCATTTTTCATTATATTATGCACAGATCAGCATGGCGAATTCTTAAGCTAAAATGGCGAGCTCTTAAGCTAAAATTGTGGGGATTGTGGACACCGATAAGTGAGATTTCAAGTGATATTTCGTGGAAGTGTTTCCATAGGCTTCTTCGGGTCGAAGAAATGATTCATCGAAATAATGAGTCACCATTGATATCGACACATCTGAGCTCGCCAAATATTCGGGAGTTCCTCTATTCAAGCCTTTTACTTCTTCTTCTTGCTGGATGTCTCGTTCAGGTACTTCTTTTCTCTGTTTCCCTAGACTCTAGTGAGTTACAGACAGAGTTCGAGAGGATAAAATCTTTGACGATTCCATCATACACGATTGAGGTGTACAAACTTGTGGATGGGTATCCTAAACCTGAACCGAATTCTTTCTGGTTAAAGAATCTCTTTCTAGTTGCTCGGGAACAATTAGAAGATTTTCTAGCGGAAATACTGGGTTTTGCGCTATTTGGTGGTGGTCCCGCTTATGGGGTCAAATTTCTACAGAAGATATTTTTCAATCTCATCGATCTCATAAGTATCATACCAAATCCCATCAATCGAATCACTTTTTCGAGAAATACGAGATATCTAAGTCATACAAGTAAAGAGATCTATTCATGGATAAGAAAAGGGCAAAGGTTTCAAACTCATGATGAAATAGAATCCTGGATCGAGACCTGTGATTGGTTTTTGGCTGAAGAGAGAGTTTACTCGTTTCATTTCTCCACCCTAAGGCCAGAAAAAGGGATTGATCAAATTCTATGGAGTCTGACTCATATTGATCGTTTAGTAAAGAGTGACTATGGTTATCAAATGTTTGAACAAGCGGGAGCAATTTACTTACGATACTTAGTTGACATTCATCAAAAGGATCTAATGAATTATGAGTTCAATACATCCTGTTTAGCAGAAAGACGGATATTCCTTGCTCATTATCAGACAATCACTTATTCACAAACCTCGTGTGGGGCCAATAGTTTTCATTTCCCATCTCATGGAAACCCGAAACCCTTTTCGTTCCGCCTAGCGCTATCCCCCTCTAGGGGTATTTTAGTGATAGGTCCTATAGGAACTGGACGATCCTATTTGGTCAAATCCCTAGCGACAAACTCCTATCTTCCTTTTATTACGGTATTTCTGAACAAGCTGGGTTTGAAAATAGTTATTGATGATCTCGATCCTGAGGACTATATGGAAGCGCTTGATGATGTGGATATTGATGGGATTGATAATGATAGCGATCCTGCTAAGGAATATATGGATGCGCTTAGAGATGCGGATGATATTGATGATCGTGACTATTCGAACTTGGACTCGGACCCGGAGCTGAGGGAGGAGTATACGGTGGATGATGAGATACTTAGGTATATCATCGAGTTGGAAATCAACCTAGCTTCTATCAACTTGCAATTCGAATTGGCAAGAACAATGTCTCCTTGCATAGTATGGATTCCAAACATTCATGATCTGTATGTGGATGAGTCGGAGTCCCTCGGTTTATTATTGAACTATCTCCCCGGGGATTGTGAAAGACGGTCCACTAGAGAGATTCTTGTTATTGCTTCGACTCATATTCCCCAAAAAGTGGATCCCGCTCTAATAGCTCCGAATAAATTAAATACATGCATTAAGATACGAAGGCTTCTTATTCCACAACAACGAAAGCACGTTTTCACCCTTTCGTATACTAGGGGATTTCGCTTGGAAAAGAAAATGTTCCATACTAATGGATTCGGGTCCATAGCCATGGGTTACAATGCACGAGATCTTGTAGCAATTACCAATGAGGCCCTATCGATTAGTATTACACAGAAGAAATCAATTATAGACACTAATACAATTCGATTCGCTCTTCATAGACAAACTTGGGAGTTGCGAGCGCATGTAAGACCGGTTCCGGATCATGGGATCCTTTTCTATCAGATAGGAAGGGCTGTTGCACAAAATGTACTTATAAATAATTGCTGCCTTATAGATCCTATATCTATCTATATGAAGAAGCAATCATGTTACGAAGGGGATCCTTATTTGTACAAATGGTTCTTCGAACTTGGAACGAGCATGAAGAAATTAACGATACTTCTTTATCTTTTGAGTTGTTCTGCCGGATCGGTCGCTCAAGATCTTTGGTCTCTACTCGGACCCGATGAAAAAAATTGGATCACTTCTTATAGACTCGTTGAGACGGATTCTGGTCTAGTTGATGGCCTATTAGAAGTAGTAGAAGGCGCTCTGGTGGGATCCTCGCTTCTTCGGCCCGAACCGAGGAATCCCTTAGAGATGATGGAAAATGGATCTCGTTCTATCTTTGATCGTAGATTTCTCTACGAATCGGAGTTTAAAGAATGGGCAGAAGGCACCGACCCGCAACAGTTAGCGGAGGATGTAGTCGATCACATAGTTTGGGCTCCTAGAATATGGCAACCTTGGGGCTTTCTATTTGATTGGATCGAAAGGCCCAATGAATTGGAATTTCCCTATTGGGCCAGGTCATTTCGGGGCAAGCCGATCATTTCTGATGAAGTGAATGATGAATATTTTGATTATGCATTTTTTGGTGAAGGGGATGGTGGATATGATGAAGAGGATGAGCTTCAAGAGAATGATTGGGAGTTCTTGCAGAGTGAAACCATGGAGTACCCTGGACGAGATAGATCTTCCAAAGAACAAGTCTTTTTTCGAAAAGGCCAATTCATTTGGGACCCTGGAGATCCACTCTTTTACATATTCAACGATGAGCTCTCTGTCTTTCTGTTTTCACATCGAGAATTCTTTGCAGATGAAGAGATGTCAAAGGGGCTTCTTCTGACTTCCCAAAGGGAGACTCTATATAAACGCGGGTTTAGCAAGAAACCGAAAGAAAAGTACTTCGAATTTTTTATTAATCGCCAGAGACGGAGACGGCTTAGAACCATTAGTTCATTATATAATCGATCTTTCCGTTCGAATATTCAATCCGCTAGTTATCAGTACTTATCAAATCTGTTCCTATCTAACGGAAGGCTATTGGATCAAATGACAAAGACGTTGTTTAGAAAAAGATGGATTTTCCCGGATGAACTGAAAATTGGATTCATGTAACAGGAGAAAGATTTCCCATTCCTTAGCCGTAAAGAAATGTGGCCATGAAAGAGGGATTAAGTGGAACAGAATTGACTGGGCGGTAGAGTCGTGGAAATACTTGTTTTTCCATATTTCGTACCTTAGCTCCACGGAACAATATTGCTACTGCTGAAACATGGAATAATGGAAATCTTAG
>OY998256.1:49790000-49802500 GCA_963922045.1 Persicaria maculosa
AAAAAGGTACTTTTGCTGGCTTGTGAGATACTCCTATCACTGGCCTGCCTTGACAAGTAAACTGGCCTTAAGACTGCAACTCGCTTGAAGGCAGAATAGGAATGGAAGCCAGAACGACTAGAACCTCCACTTAAACCCTAGGAAAGGCATAAGCAATGAAAGAGGCTGGAACTGGTCTGGAGATTCCTAGCTCTTTCTAAATCGAAGCACTTTTTTAAAAATGCAAGGAAAAAACTGGCACTGGGACTTTCTACGCAAAAAAAGTGGAACCTAACTATTCCCTCGGCTGAATCGACAGCAAAGAGAACTACAGCTCTATCGAAGGTATATATTTTGAATAGAAAAACGAATGTAATAAGCTAATACAGGTAAAGGGGAAGATGCTTTTGCCCCAGAACCTGCTATGAATAAATAGCTTTATCTCACCGCTTTCTGCAACTCTAATTGATTCCCTGGTAGACTTGCTTGCTCTCCAACTTCCTCTGGCTTGGCAGACATAGAGAAGGCAATGAATTAGCACTGGCTGTTAGGTTTTCTTCACCTACTTAAGTGAATGTTTTCAAACTTCCTTCATAAGAGGTCTTCAATAACTCGACCGTCAAGGAAGAGGGATCTCAAACGCAGGGCAAAAAAAGGAAAGGGACTTTTGGTAAAGGAATGCCACTCTTGGGAGAAGGGCACGGGAACATATCTGACTGAAGGGAGTAGGGAGAAGAGAGATTGAAAAGTTATTTAGAGTCTGCCATCTTTCTTAGGCTAGCTCGGGTCACTTGAAATCTCTTCAATAGGCTACTAGTGATATGTATAGGCTGGAACTCACACTCAAACCTGGAAAAAGGGAATAGCTTTACCGGCGGTAGGGGGGTTAAAAGACGGTGCATGAGCGAAGTAAGATCCTCTTTTTTTCTTGTTTTGCATCCCATCACTTTAATAAGTATAAGTAATGGAATCCCGCTTTCGTGTCTATCCTGCCGCTGGATTCCACTGCTGCTTATATCCATTTTGCCCAAACTTTCTTAACACATAGTAGATAAAGGCTATAGAGAGCACTTCTTCCCTTGGTATGGGAGTCATTAGAATACTTTATAGGAGGTATCATTTAGTATCTGTTGATCGGACTAGTCTCGTCCCATCTGGGCTGTTTGGCTAACATATCCAGAGGGTAGGATTCCGTTCCCGAGGGGGCGAGGCTGCCGCGCTTGGTATGGTGAGTTGTTAGCTATGGATCAAAGAGAAGGGCATATGTGATATCCATTCCGGTTCTTGAGGCCCCTAAGGCAAAAGAGCGAAAGAAATGTTCTAGTCAAGTCGAGAGCTAGAGAGAGTAGATGATACGTCCAAGGGTGAAGCTAAGGTTTCTCTGGCCACTAGGGAGTCATCAAAGTATGAGTCCATACACTTGCTAGCTAATACTGGATCGTCAAAGACCTTATTCTATTTCTTAATACCTTCCGTCTATCTCCTAAGGGATCTAATCCGAACTCCTTCCCTCACTTCGTTCATGATAGTCGGTCGAGTGGGCACTCTTCCCCTTTCTAGTGGAGTTTCGCCTCTTTCCTTGGCCTTCTCTTTTGAGCTTCTTGTAATCAAGCGCGAATCAAATGAACCTCCACCCTATTCCTATCTATGGGCCTGTACCTAAACTCTGAAAGCTCAACCCATGTAACAACTATTTCACCTGTTTGTTCTTCCTGACCAATTCCTCAGGAATCGATGTCAGTGTCTGACCATTTTACAGCTCCACGCATGCAAGGTCTTGCTGGCACTGAGTGCTAAACGCGCTACGACTTTTCCGTTGTTGATGATCGAAACTCTTGAGAGCTTCTCGTTACTTATTCAAAACTTTTGACTCGGAATTTGGCCTCATAGAGCTGTTCATTTTATGTCTGTTTAGATCAAGACTTTCAATCTGCATGTATTCTTTATCACCACAAAATAGGGATTCTAAAAAGAACCTATGAAATGAGGAGGCGGTACCCCGAGATTGAAGAGATCGAATTCCCCCCCGGAACACACGAAACAAAGAGATGAACTGGGTCAAATAGAAAGATCGGAAATTCAAAATGGACCTTTCCATTGTTATTTGATACATTGAGGTCGGTAACGTTGGTGAATTAGGTGTTGATAGGGATACGGAAAGAGAGGGATTCGAACCCTCGGTAAACAAAAGCCTACATAGCAGTTCCAATGCTACGCCTTGAACCACTCGGCCATCTCTCCTATAGAATCTTATGATTATGACCCACCGCGAGTGAATAGCGAGTCATTCATATTCTTGCAGTAAGCCCAATCCATTAGAAATGGAAAACTTTTCGTCACTTCTCGGCTCGAGGAAAAAAAACCATTTTCATTGTTACCATTAAAAACAAAAGCACTTTTTCTATTCATGTTTGTCAAGACGGCGATCCCGTCATATTATGATATTTATACCGGATTTAAACCAATGAATTGGAACGAATCAACTACTCCCTTCCCCTCCCCTCCCATCTTGCAGGTAGGAATGATGGATGCTGATTTCCAATTCTACTATATCGATTGTCTTTAGGGCCTACCTATCAAAGATTCATCTTGATAATGGGCAACAGGAAGAAATGGTGTTGATCCGCCCCCCCCCCTTACTAGATTTTTAAAAGAAGGCCCCAGTCGTAATGGAAGGAATGGATCTATCTCCTACTGCCTCTTCAAGTGGGAGTGATGGCGAGTAGATCCAAGAAGCCATAAGCCGTTTTGCTCTTTTGCTTTCATGTACACGCGTTACCTCTCCTCCTTGCTGTAGGGACCACCAGTAGCAAAGGCGGGTTGTTGAATTCATACACATCCCTCACGACATAAGATTGAAAGATCCAAACCTTCCTCTTCGGAGCGGAAACGGCCTTTCTTTTTTATCTAGGCTATAGGAATGTAGATTTTTGACTACACTCATTGCAATATTGGCATCCCTCTGATGGATGAAGTTTACGAAGGTTGAGATTTCTGTCTTCCTACGATTTATCTGAGAAGAAGAAACTCTGAGAGTTACCCGACGCCTCTTATTATGTTGTCTATCATAAAGCCATATGTTTATTGACTCCATTATCATATAATCCTGTACTGTGGTAAAGAAAGAGGATCTATAGAAAACAGGGCTGGCTATTCCTAGCTGACGCGAGCCAGCCAATATGGCGAATAAATCGGATCAGACATTCCATTCCCGGATATTTCTTCATCCAGAACCTATAGCAGACTTTAGCAACAACGAAGCATTCCCTATGAGTGATGATGTGAGAAAGATGTTCTTTTAGATCGTTGCCAGTGCTCATTCAAGTTTTCCCATAGATAATAGGCATAGAGAGACTTTTGACTATCTTACGAGTGAGGAGATTGCAAACTATCGTTGATATATTATCATCAAGTTCTGCTTTCATGAACTCCTTGAGCTCTTCGAGGATGAAAGAATAAACATCTTGGATTTGACCATCCGAAGAAGGGATGAGATTCGTTCTCTTAGCCATGGTTTGATCCAAAAAAAAGGAACTCATAAAATGATATGCACTCGCAGAGGCATCTTGGGTAATAAGAGGTATTCCCGCCATATGGTTATAATTCGCAGCGGAGAGTGCCAGTATATTAGCGATGAACTGAAAGGGGCGTTTAGCCTCCCGAGCGAACGCGATAGGACAATGAGCGATCTCCGTCATGTTGTTAACAAACCAGTTCATTGACTCCTCGACAGAGGGGAAAGACTTGTAATGGAAGGCTGCTGCTGGTTTGCTACTCAAAAATGCTTTCTTAAAGTCAAAGGGGATGGGGTAGAGGGTCTGCAGATACTATACTCGTCGAGCTCCTCAGTGCCCCAATCTTCCCTGTAGGCTCCCTGCTCCGCCAGCGCGACAACTGTCCAAATCATTTGACGCTTCTTCTCACGAATTGGATTTGAACCAATATATCCGGTCCGGGCGACTTGTCCTCTTAGTCGATCGTGATAGGTCTGTCGTCCTCCTCATTATAGTCCTCCTAAAATCAATAGTCTTTCGAGATCTAACTCATGTAGTAGTTCCGAAAGAGCCCTTCGCTCAGTCTCGCATGCCGAAAACAAAGAAATAGGAAGACTACTTATACTAAACTATTCCCGCACAATAAAAGTAATAGTATGTAAAATGAGAAAGATCTGAATACGTTTCCAATACCGACAGCAACCCCCGCTAAAGCAATTGTAGCAGCTCCGGCACCCATTGATTTTGCACCTTCTAACATCTCAAGTTGAGAATTCTCGTCACGCTTTTGAAAACACAGTGCACCTATCAATTGACTTATCTTATTAAAAAAACGAAAGCCATTAGTATTCCATTCATTGTTAGAGATAGTTATGATAGATATCCAGGAATAAGGGGGAAGAACTGCGAGGCATAAGCTTTCAAAGAGACTTTCTAATTTGAAATCGTTCCGAGAAAACTTCGTTAGATTTGAATGTTGCATTGCATAAGTTCGATTTGACCCGCATAGTTCACAACTTTTCTTCTTTTATGTTATTTCATATTTTTTTGTACCGTACCCTGCCTTAGTCCCTTTTTCTTTAGTTTGTTTTTATGTACTAACATTGGGAAGGTGGTTATCCTATAGGCTAATCCCCAGTGGGATCAATCTATACCTTAGCAGAATGTAGGCCGGAAGGGGGAATCTATCTTTTTTTTGGATGTACGGGAATCGAAGTTCTTAGAACAGAACAAAACCCTAAAACCAGTCACTAGAAGTCACTTTCGCCTAGAAGTCCTGAACTAGAACTGAAAAGCGACTAACAGAACTCTATGCGATTGCGCAAAACTCTCATGCCCGGAACCTTTTTTTTAGCTTTATCTTCCACTAGCGGCTACACCGGAACGGGAATCCAACAAAGGAACTATGAGCCGCTTTCAAGATATTTCGGGCCTGTGCTAGGGATTCCGTAGTAGTGCTAAAACTTCAACTGACCTTCTACCGTGTGAGCGGCCTTAGCTAAAAAAGTAGCGAGCCCATACGAGAGGGGAATGCTACTATTGAGACGGCTGCCGACGAGATGAAGTCAACTCGGGAGGTGAATAGAAGGATAAGAATCGGTCGACCAGTAGCGAAGGATCCCAATCTTAACAAACAATAGATCTAGGGCTAGAGGGGCTTAGCATTCACCACTGCCTTAAAGCACTTTCCACGGGGAGAAAGATAGTTAGACACCTACCAGATAAAGATATCTAGTTAGCTTCCCCAAGTGACCAAGGAAAAAAGATTCACTATGTAAGGGAAGGTAGAAAGACTGACACTATTACAGGAGCGCTTATGAAATAGATTCTATCTTTTCTAATGTAATACTTTAGGCACTCTAGATCTTATAAGCCTCTATACGGTAAACCCGGAGAAGACTTGCTTTTCCTCGAAACCTATAACCAGCTTTCTTAAAATCACTTTTTCAAGCCATATGAGAGCCTATGGATCATACCTTTTTGTTCTATCGATATAGAAAGTATCCTATTATTCGATCGGCATGGAAGCACTTAAGTAAGACTGGCCTGCGGAAGATATTCTATTAGCACACTGGCTGTAACCCCTAGACTCTTAGACAATGGCCCGCCAAAAGTCGAATCAAGGGAGGCTTTTTTTTTTAAGGTTCTGAACTGGGGGGACCCCCTACCCCGCGACAGGTTAACTAGAGGAATGCCAGGTGATCCAGGCTTTCAAGGAAGCGGTTGAAAGATCCACCTTGATTGAGAGGACATTCTCTTTCTCGAGCTTTCGTGGGTAAAATAGCACATGCAGCCTACTCTATCGACAGTCCAGCCAGATGAAGGAAAAAGTAAATCGGGATCAGCTGCCTGATCTTTTTTACTTTGAAAGGTCTTGAATCTCATGTCATCAAAAGTAGGCAGGCTTTCCTTCTTTCGACTTATTTATTCTGACCGGAATCCAGAATGATATAAGCATCTTCCAGTGCGCGATCTTACGGTGGAAACTCGAGCACTGAAGTTATAAATCCTTGTCATCCTTTCCTCAACAACTGAGTAGCCCTGAGTGTCCATAAGGCACGAGGCAATTACAATGACGCGTCTTGGAGATTCAACTTAGACTGTCTAGAACTACGGAAGTCAACTCTCCCTTCTTATGGCATTCCACTAGTGCATTGAGAGCTAAACGTCTCTAGGGCAATGCCAAAGTCTGTTGTTTCTACATTATGGAAATTGGCTAGGCGTTGCTTGCCCCTGGGTCTAATTGGGCCTAACGCACAAATCTCGCTAACTAAGACTTCCGAGAACAGATGAATGCTACTTACTTTGGTTCTTTCACCGAGTCTTGGATCCTTCTACTAGCCCTTAAAGAAATAGCCATTCTAGCATCGCGTATTCCTCCAACTCCAACAAACAATGGATTCTTCTTGCTTTGGATCTGATTACAGAAGCAAAAAAGGCTCTTCCTGATGTGAGATTGACTGGTATGAAAGTAGCTAGGGAGGTAAGAGAGCCCATTCCAGAATGTCCCCCTTACCCGGTTGCCTGAACATACATTCAGGAACCACCTTGAGATCCTGGGGTTTTAGCTCTTTTCGGAGATAATCCACAAGGATACCACGGATGTAAGGATTAAGAGGTCTGCCCCGCAAACGTTAAAGTAGTACCGCCCTATTCTCAGAGGATCCTGCCCAATCAGCATCACAGTAGCCTGCCACATCAAGACGACCATTATTGGAGTATAACAATCTTTTCCGACTTTAAATAACGAAGAATAAGGTAAACAGCATCCAGGTGATGAGTGCATTACGCATGCATGAACTGACTCGCCACGCTCACAGCATAAGCAATAGCAATTCGGGACGAGTGATAGTCAAATAGATGAGTCTTCCTACCAACCGCTGATAGGAGTTGGGATTAAGAAGCAAATCTGACTTTTGGTCATGAAGTCGATGATTTACTTCAATAGGGGAGTCGGCCGATCGTGCTCCAAGCATACCTTTCTCCTGAAGCAGGTCAAAAACATACTTCCGTTGATTGAGAAATACCACCCTCCTTTGACCCACTAGAAATAAACAAGACAAATTCAAGGATGAAATCACTGTCTGTATTTGTTGCATCCGTACTCATAACAATTGCGCTAGCTGAATCTGTATCGCATTATGGTATGTATGTAGATATTAACGAACATATGAATATTAGTTCACAAATTCGTAATAGCAAGCATATTAGCAGTCTTTTACTTAAAGGGATTCATTTCCACCAGATTACTTTATCTAGATCTAGTCCAGGAACTGGTTTAACAAAATGGGCCTAGAACTACAACGATCTGATTCCTTCTTCCCGATTGGATATGTAGGCGTACAACTGGTTGTATTCGATCACAAATGGCCAAAGATTCTATTAGTAATATGCCTGATCATATCCTTATTCCTGCTAATACTATTAATAGATTCGATTAATCAGATCACATTCTTCTTCCTTCAAAGAGCCTTCTTCCTCTATTGCATTATTTCTTAGCCTGGGTCTAGGTATTTGTAGATAGATCGCCCTTGCCCTGTTAGTAAGAAAAGAAGGCTATTGATTGAGCCTTAAGCTATTTATCATTTATATTCTAAAATGTGAGTACAGCAAGTCTTGAATCAGGTTTTTCCAAGGGTCGCTCCTTCCATTTGAATCTATCATATCCTAAATAACTTACTGCACTTCCCCGTGATGGCTAACCTCCTTCTTTTTTTTGGGGCTTGGCGTAGGGACAATTTACAGGCGTAGAAACTTTTCTCCGGGTATTGTTTCTGTTGCAAGCAAGGGGTTAGGCTCGAAGCAACTAGGCGTTAGGAGCGTAGAAGCGAGAGTGGGGTAAAACGGTTGTAATATACTTTACACGAGAGGTCAAGAGGCGGTGCCCGTATGGTTAGCACCTGAAGCGGCTCTAGACTTTCCACGCAGGCGTAAAAAGGGTTATTGAGAAAACCTTAACGATTAAGCGGAAGCTGCCACCTGTCTGTAATAGGAACCGAGTCGCTAAAAGCAGGAGTTGAATCAGCATTGAGTTCTTGTAACGAAACAGAAAGATATTGACCTATTCCCTATCACTCACTCAAGCACCCGCTTTCGCTACGTTTACTTTCAATGTGACTCATTTTCCGTTTGAAAAAGAGAATTATGCTCATGTACTATCCGGGCTCGGGTACGCAACCACTCGGTTGGGCGCACGGCTATGCCAGCTATGAGTCTTCTTTTTGGAAAAGAGATTCTTCTTCTAATATTGAGGTCACGGGCCCTCTTTATATTTATTTTAAAATGTACCAGATTTGACCGCAGACTTCCTCTTTGGCTAAAGGCTGTCACTTTCTTAGTGAATTTCTCAGGTTTCGCTTTCCGAGTCGAGATTCGGTTGGGATGTACTTGAGTTAAAGATCGAAAGAACGAAATCTTCCTTTTTTCTTATCCTGCTTTTTCGCATATGTTCTTTTCAAGTAGCATCGAGAAAGCTCCGAACAAAGAGTGCCTGCTGGCCGGCCACCGCTAGCTCCAGATCCGTCTCTGATAGAAGAAGAAAGCTAGCACTCGAGTCAAGCAAGACGGGAATCTTCTTTCAGTAATAGAATCATTTTTTATATAAAATTTCTTTTTTTACTTGAAAAGCCCACCTCACCTCTGCTGCCTCACAGTTGTCTTTTATTACCCATAAAGGCATGGGATCTGTTGCAGTCAAACCTTCGTTCCCATAGCCTCGCTCATCTGCACCCCTCACTAGTGAAAGCTTATCTTCTCGTTCTTCTGATCTTTTTCCACTCCTGGCTTCCAAGGTCTAGCCTGACCTCTGCCTCGACATTCTCAATAAAAAAAGAATCTACTTCCGAGTTTCGGAACTTACTTTCTTTTCTAAGGTATGTCACCTGTCTGTGCGTGTCTAAAGTATGGATCCCCCCTGTTCTTCCTTTTCACTTAGTATAGGATTCCACTAGGTAGGAAGTAGAGTTAACCAGCCTTCACTTTCCAGCCGCGGCTATCAACCAAGCTCACTTCTCGCCAAGCAGCATAGAAACATAGCTCGTATTTTATAACTTAACAAAGTGTGGACGAACTGCCTTGAATCGATCCCACCCTACGCCTTCTTCTCTCTGGTTGGCTGCTTTCGCGCCCAGTTCTGGAATTCACAACTACGAGATTCACATCCTATTTTTTTTTTAGCGGCATTCAGATAGCTTAGACTAAGATGGAAGAGATTCCAACTGACCTGGTTTTCTTCTCTTTCTGTGGCATTTGTCCCTTCTCCTATTGCTATTTCTTTTCTTTTATCAAACCTTCCATCAGGAAAGATCCAAGTAGCACCACTGATCTTGACTTCTAAGAAAGAGTAGACTAAGAGAGCTCTCTGCCATTGAATTGATAGGACGTGCGGCAAAGGACTGAGACAAGCCAAGCTAACTGAATGAAAGCTAACAATTTCATTGACTCAAAGCACCACGAGGGACATAAGAGTTGACTAGCCTCATTGCTGAACCTATTCGTGTTCAAATTCCCCTTTCTTCAGTGAGAGATGGTCATACCCGACCCGGTCTTCTCTCTCCTTTACCCCCTTCCCCTACTCCTTACTCCGTAAGCGAATAAAGCTCTTTGATCAATCGGTTTCCAATCGTTCTTATATCCACATTTTTTGAATCTCGGCATTAGGAGCGCGTAGGCCTTCAACAGAAGCAGAAGTGATCAACTATACCACACCTTCCCAAATTCTACCCCCGGCAGAAAGAGTGAACTTGCCCAGCGAGGGGCGTTCCGAGACCAATGCTATCAATAAGAAGGATAGACTCTTTCTACTCCCCGAGGAAATGAAACCTTGGGTACGAGCGATAGATATTCCATTCACGCCCAACCCGCTCCCCTTTTCCAACATTCACTTGCGTGCCAGTTTCGGGAGTTTCAAAGAGATTTGAGCCCCAACGACAAGCGAACCTACGGGCGGGGCATTT
Source organism: Persicaria maculosa (assembly GCA_963922045.1). Taxonomy (NCBI): domain Eukaryota; kingdom Viridiplantae; phylum Streptophyta; class Magnoliopsida; order Caryophyllales; family Polygonaceae; genus Persicaria; species Persicaria maculosa. The sequence goes on from OY998256.1 coordinate 49,799,929, forward strand.
TCGGGGAGTAGCCCGCTTCCCGTTACTCAATACGGAAATTCCTCGAACATAATTAAGGGAGCCATTGAAAGGTGACTAAAACACCAGAAACGGGGACTACCCGAGCTAATGATAGAGGCAAGAACACTTTCCGGCCAAGTCCCATTAATTGATCATAACGATATCGTGGAAATGCTGCACGGACCCATATATATAGGAACGGAAAAAGAATCACCTTTATACTAAACCAGATTGAGCCCGGTATCCTCTTGGAAATAGGAAGATCTAGGATAGGCGACCAACCTCCTGGAGAAAGCGATGTGCATAGACCAGGTGAGTAAGGATGCAGCTCCGTGGACCGCTCGTCGGGCCTGATAGGTGGTGGTATCACACCCTTCTCAAAGGAACCGTACGTGACACTCTCGCGTCATACGGCTCCGTCCCGGAATAAGGACCTCCTCTTTCCTTTGACCAAGGGGTTCTCGAACCAACCTGTCTTCCCTTTCTATTCTTTTTTTGGTAAGCGGTTTCTTTGTCACTAGAAAGAGAAATGCAGCAGTCTTACTTCTCTTCCTCTTTATCCTTCTCTTTTTCGTCTTGATAGTCGGACATGACTCGAATGAGTTTCAAGACGAAAAAAAAGCGTATAATCTGACAGCGAAGAAAAGAAGTCCCAGCTTTTCCTGGTACAATACTAGTATTCAAAAAATTCCTGATTCAAAAGTGATTCAAAATCCATACTTTGAAACGTAATTTCGAATAGAACCTTTTCAAAAAGAAAGATCTATAATAATTAGAAAAGACTAAAAGAAAGAGATTAGGGAGTTTCATTTCAAATATTTTATAGTATAGAATGAGCACTGTGAACTATCTGCTTCAAAAAGAGAGTTGTAAGAAGGAAAGGGTCACTTTCTTTCTGGAAAGTCCAAGCGCTAGCGGTAGAAGCTAGTCGCCAGAATAGAACTTCCAGGCCTCCCACTAACCAATTACGTTACGACCACTGAACAAACTTGGTTGACGAACATGGTTTATGCGCCGCTAATGCAGCGGCTTGCCGAGCATTTGACAAAGTAACACCATCCATTTCAAATGGGATTTGTCCCGTGGACACACGAGCAATCCAACCCGTAGGATTTCCTTTTCCTCTTCCCATTCTGACTTCCGTAGGTTTCCCGGTAATAGGGATATCCGGGAAAACTCTGACCCATATCTTACTATTTCTTCGGAATTGTCCGCTCATAGCACGATTGAATTGTCCGATTATAGCACGACGCGCTGCTTCAATGGCTAGATTTGAAAGACGACCGGCTCTACAACTTTTAGTGCCATATCTTCCAAAACCAAGTTGTGTACCGTCCGGTTTGCAACCTCTACTACATCTGCCTTTACGATATTTACTATATTTCGTACGTTTCGGATATAGCACCACGTCCCCCTTATTTTTTACTATAAGAAATCCACACTTTGACACCTAAGATTCCGTAACGAGTAGATACTTCCGCAGAAGCATAATCGATTTTCTTGTTAAATACATTACAAGATGTTTTTCCATACTTTCCGCATTCAGTTCTAGCTATTTCCGCACCTGCTAATCGACCTGAACAACATATACGGATCCCCTCTATCCCATTTTTCATTCCTAATGGAATATCCTTCACTATTTTACGAAAAATGGAACGAAATGATCTTCTTTTCTTCTTCGGTTGAAAAGAGATGTCTTGAGCAATCGGAGAAGCACTTTGATAAACAGATTTGATCTTGACCGATTCCATTAAGGTATTAGTCTTTGTTCTATTAGACAACAGAGATCGCATTTTTTTCACTTCGTTCAAATAAAAGTTGTACCCGTATGGAATTCTTCTGTTTTTCAGTATGATCTCTATCATCATCTCTATTCCCTTTATCAATTCTTCTATCCCACCTAGATCTATCAATTTTTCTATCAATTTCATTACCTTATCCTTAGCCATGAGGTTCCAACATTTTCTCCTTAATTTACCTAGGAGTTTTTCCCGGGCATCTTCAAAAAAAAGGTTATTATACACTCTAACTCCATCCCTTGGAAAGAAAAAGGTAGCACCGAAGAAAGGAAAGAGCGAGATGGTTGTTTTTGTTCTTCCCGCGAAGCGAAGATCATTCGCTTGGCGAATGAAGTGGGTCAACCTCTTTTTGGCTTCGGCCAAACACTTTTTCTCGCTGGTCGAGCTTTCTACAAAAAAAGCGATGCGAGAACGTATTCTCTTATCTAAGCTTCTTCCCTGTTGTGCATTAGCTCTCTTCATCGTAGATGTTTCAGCCACGCCCGGTGCCACGAAATGATTGAGAACTAGGACGGGATCAAAATGAATTTTCTTCTTTGTATTCAATAAGTATTGCATGACCGAATAATTCAAGGAAGGGCGCACTGCGGAGAGGGTCCTTTTAAGTAGATGACTTGTCGGGCCGTCGTAGTGGGACTTCTTTGGGAAAAAGAACTTGAATAACTTCGTTTTTTTGAAGGAATCGTCATTTTCTATCAGAAAGGCCATGTCATTTACAATCTCGGCGTATTTTTTATGTTTGAAGGCCCCACTGACCCGAAGTGATTTAGAAA
>OY998256.1:49807500-49832500 GCA_963922045.1 Persicaria maculosa
GTGATCTTCTTTCGTTTCAAACATTATCAGAGGGAGCGGAGCTTCTTTCTTGAAAAAGAGAGCGGAGCTTCTTTCTTGAAAAAGGGGAAGAAGGAAGAACGGAAAGGGGGGTGGGAAAGGTCCGGAAAGCCCTCAATTGATGGGACATTTTTTTCCCCTTTTCCTCTAACCCCCAGGTTCTGGTTCTGGAAAGGGTCAACGCAAGAATCTGACTTCAAAGCAATCTCTGGAGTTTTCCCTTATCCGAACGGGTCTTGCAAGAAAATAGGATTTCATATTGAGCTCCAAATATACGCTGGCGTTTTAACCAAAAGAACTTCTTGCGCAATTCATGCCTTTCTGTTTTTATGACCATAAATTGTTTCTTTATTTCCATTGAAAATTGTTCTCTGGACTTTTTATCAATATGAGGTGATCGTAACACAGTATATAAGACTCGTGATTCAGGCAATCCAATCTTCCGTGTGTAAGGCGGAAGCCCCCAAAAATGTTTTTCAAAAAATGGATGATCAAAAGATCGAATCACTATACCTATCTTGGTGGTTGTTACTTTTGTTGTCTTTCTTTTTGTTTGGCTTACTCCTTTCCTAGTCCTTTTTAAGGACTCCTTAGGACTAGGAGAAGAGCTTAATTAAAAAAACTTCTCGCCTAGCAAGACCTTGCAGACCAGATTGTGGTCTTAAAAAATATGGGAAGGAAAGCAAAGAAATGCTTCTTTCTTACTGACTGCTTACACCTTCGGGGTGGGGCGATTCATCCATAGATGGGGCGGGCGGTCATTAGAAATCGCCATTGTCATTGGTTTTTGAGACGGCCACATTTCAAGATCCAATATTTTACTAAAAAGGGGAAAGATCTTATCCTTAATATCGATATAATGGAGGCGACCATTATTGATGCTTTTTGAAAAGCATAGGTCATCGATATTCGACCCCTTTACAACACAACTCGGTTAAGCCACTTGTTATAATTCCGAAGTTCCTATAAGTAGGCGGAGTCTTCGTTTTTCGAAACTTTAGAAAAAGAATCTGACACGATAAGCTCGATCGCTTGTTTCGGGGGGACTCGTTTTGTGATCCCTGTAAAGGTGATTTCGGCTCTTTGGAATTCTTTTTGTAGTCGCGGGACCGAAATAAACAATTGAGTTTTTTCGTCAATTTGGGTGCGTTATTTTTGCACTTGCAGTTTCAAAAAGATTTGTTCGCACTCTGTGGATTTTGGTCCAATTGAGGAACTGGAGCTGGGCTCCGTCGTTTGAGAGGGGGCACCAGATCCAGATTCACAAGGTACGACCTAATAAGACACCGTAGCCGATGTGATAATATCACGAAGAGGAGTTTGGTGTGGAAAAACAATTATCACTTCGAGTGATGAATCAGTGGGAACCTGTGTCCCGACGATTTCTCTTTGTTCTCTTAAGAAATTGAGAGTTTGATCGAGGACACGCCAGCCACTAGAGCAAGTAAGAAAACCTAGAGTTCATCATTAACTTACTAAAAGAACCGCCGATTTTGACTGGATTGTACACCTTTGTTTGTGTCTGGCTATGTATATGAATGCGCATAAATAAAGGACGGGGCATCTCTCTCCTTTTTTTTGGGGGGGGGGAGAAGAGAGAGGGAAGAAGCTAGAGCGGCACCTCATGAACTTCTTACTGGGGCAGCACCATCCTATAGGCGCGAGTGTTTGGATGCACGTCTTTTGTTCATATTCTTGCGCAGTTAAGAGAGAAATTGTCCTCAAGGCAAGCACTTGTGTCTTTTTATGGATATGCTCAGTCCGAATATAGATGCTATGACGTGAAATCCAAGAGACTCAATGTATCCTTGAATGTTCTCTTTAATGAGGTCACTTCATATTTTCCTGAACTTTCACTTAATTAATCAGCCCTGGAGGAGAACGGTGATGGAGATGGATTATGGCCTTCCCCTGTTCATCAACTCGAACTTCATTCTTCTGCAGTTGATGTTATGGATCAGCCTCACTCTTCAAGCCAGCTGCTTTGCCCAGCATCTTCCGCCGATTGTCAGCCTATTCAGCTGACCTCAGAGGATTCCAGTCACCCGGCACAGCATCTTTCCTCTCGGCGGCGATTACAGGCTGTTTCCCAAAGTAAGACTACTCTAGAAGATCAGCAGTCGAGCCCAGTTGCTTTCCTTCCAGTCGCTTCCTTAGATTCTGGCTCCTTCTCTCAGGTTCGTTGATCTTCTCAAGTTTCTTATCCCGTTGAAGGATTTTTTTATTATGAATCGTTTTCTCTAAAACATCGAGCTTACCTCATGTCAGTTCAATCTTATCATGAACCTCATTTTATTGCTGAATCATTCTTGCGTAAGAAAGACTATGCAATAAAAAAGAAATGCCCTTAAAAAAAAAGAAAACTGAGTCTCATTGCCTGCAGGGAAACAAGCCATTGGCTGCAAGTGAATTTACAAGATCAAGCATAAAACAGATAGCTCAGTAGAAAGATACAAAGCTAGATTAGTAGCTAAAGGATTCCTTCAAGAATATTGAGTCGAACCCCTTTAGAGATAGAATACACATTTGCCCCGGGTTGCTAAAATGACCACCATTCTTGCCTTGGCTGCAATCAAACAAAAAGTTGCCCTTATTTCAGACGTGAAGAATGCCTTTCAACAATATAAGGGAAGGGAGACGCTCTAGCGCTTTCTATTCAGCCTCCTCCAACTCCAGGCTTCTCTTCTCCTAGGAATCTTCACTTAGTATGCAAGCTCAAGAAAGCTATTTACGTTACGACCTCCGACAAGCTAAAGCAGGCACCAAGAGCTTGGTTTGAAAGATACAGCAGCATGTATAAAAGCCAAAATAGGAGTAGAGGAAGGAGCCGGTTTTCAAAGAAGTCAATCGGATCATTCAATGTTTATAAGGAGGTCGAAGCCAGAGGCTCCCTTCTTCTGGTTTATGTGAATGACATTGCTTTCTCTAGTAATGAATGACTTAGCTTCGATAAATGAGCTTAAGAGAACATAACATTAAGAAAAAAAAAATGTATAAAACTTTGATTTTCTGGAGATTGAAGTGATGAGGTCGCAAAGAGGTTTGGAACCCAATGCAAGTATGCAATCGATTTTTTGTCAAAAGCTGGTCTTTCTGCATGCAAACTGGAACAAGATCTAAAATGAGCCTTAAAATGCAGGAGAGCTATTGGATGGCCTATCTACTTACAGGAAACTTGTTGGGAACCTTTTCTACTTGACTAATTATCGCTGACATTCCTTACACTTACAACATAGGGGGAAGTGATCAGCCGATTTTTATGGACAAGCCGAGATCGTCTCACTTATAAGCTGCTTTTCGGATTCTGCGATCCTGACCACCCTTTACTTTCCCCTATCTAATATAGTATCAGCACTTGTTATTGCAGTAGTCGTCCCTTCCAGCGAGTGCTATTTCCCCTTCCCCAGATCCAGTTACAATTTGAGTTGCGGAGATAGGATTCCTCCCGCATTCTCCTTCAATAGCAATAGCTAAGGCCTTTTGTGCTAAGGTAAGCTCTCCGGAAAGTGCCAGTCCTTCTCCATATGAGTCAATAGGGTCCAGATCAAATAGGCCAGCCAGGTAGTAAGAACGGCCGATAGAGACTTTATATCTCTTTCTTTACCATCCTTTTTTTTAGATTGATTTCCTTGCCTTACTACCGAGATAACGTGCCTAAGTAGCATAACAATCAATAAAGGGTTAAGAGTAATAGCAGTAATAAGGTGAAGAACGGGCTACTAATCCCGGGCCTACCCTTAGATATGCTTCTCTTCATTTTTCCCTAATATAAGAAATCGTTCACTTTATAGTCCTGAGCCCTCTCCCTATGCTATGTGAAGTGCCTCATTTTTTAGTAATAGATCAATTCCCCTTTCCTTTAGTCGAGAATAGGTTTCATACGAGGTAGGGCCTTCCAGACGAGCGAGGTAATGGGCACGAGATAATGGGATGATCTTACATATATCTCTAATGGATCAGCATCTATTCCCTTCCCATCAGAGCAACTTGATCACTGGATTATTCTATTTGCTTTCTTATCCCTAAAAAGTGGCAGAGATTTATGGCTGATTCTCGGATGATCAAGTATTACCAGGTACTCCGAAGATTCAGTCAGAAAGTCTTCTTATTGGGCAAACATGGTGGTACTCTTTAAGAAATCGATACCTTTCCTCTTTCTTTGTAGCAACAATGTCCAGTCTTTTGTATCTTCTTTGTCTGAAACTCGGCTCAATGGATTTTTTTTAGTCCCTACTTTCTTACATTTTGTGCTCTCTTGGGAGTCGAGCCCTGTTGAGTATGGGCTTAGGCTGTAAAGGATGGCTCCTTTTGGTTTTGATTCTATCCGCTTTCGGGATCTTTGACGGAACCGGAACCATAATGAATATGACGGGAGGAAACGAGACAATTAACCAAGGGCCGCACAGGGGTGATGCCGGCCCCTCTATTCAATAAAAAAATATCCATTGGACTCTCTTATTGCACATGCTTCCCGCGAGGGAGATTCGGACAAGGAACTCTTCTTTACTCCACGGCAATCCGTCTCGTCCGCGTCGTCTTCTTCCACCTCTACTCCCGCTATTGATAGTTCTCCCAACAACGAACAGAACGAAGAGCGAGACTCTTTGACTTATATCCAACCTGGAAGTGAAGAACACGAGGGTGGTCTACGATCGGGAAAGTTTGATGCGCATTGCAAGGCGAAGAAGTGTTAACAATAGTTGGCCATCGTTCTGAGTCTTGGAGGCGTCTCCGGACTTGCGTCGGGTGTGCTTCGATCCTCTGTCTCCCCCACCTTTCTCCTTAAAGGGCCTCTTTTTCTGAGCATCCCGGGGGATCTCGGTCAAGGACTCGGCCACGGTGATAGCTTCTGCCAGGGTCTGCGGCTTTCTACGCTTAAGCTCCTGTTCGGCCCATCGTTGCAAGCCGTCCATGAAGTACAATAGCCGGCATGCATCCGACATTTCCTCGATCTCGAGCATCAAGGAGTTGTAGGTCTTGATGTACTCTGAAAGAGTACCGGTTTGCTTCAACGTGCTCCGCTTCTTCAAGGCGATCTCCTGCGAGTTCTCAGGATAGAACTGGCGTTTGAACTCGCGCTTGAAGTCGTACCACGTCTCTACCGTGCGGATACCCGCCTTGACGTCTTGACTGCACCGTCTCCACCAGAGCATCGTCACAAAGGTACCTGGAAGCCATTCGGATCTTTCCGGCATCATCTCGGACACCGCTATCCTTCATGTACCTCTCCACGTCCCAGAAGAAATCGTCTACTGCCCTAGCCTCCCTCTTTCCAGCGAAGCGTTGTTGCTCCGGACCCCTTTGTCGAATGAGTTCGGCAAGGAGGGGGCCTGAGAGACGACCAACGCAACCTGTGGAAATGCACGTCTTAAGCATCTCGATTTCCGTCTGGAACCTAGCCTTCAACTCTTCAATCGTGGCCCTTTTGATCCTCGATCATCGCCCTCTGTTCCTCGATCAACGCCTTTACTTTAAAGGTGCTTCCACTTGTTCTCTAACAAGAGGAAGGATTTCGGAGCTTACCTCGTCGACAACATCCTTGTTGTCAAACTCCTCGAGGCCTTCCCGCAGCTCGCCGATCTCCGTAGACATGGTCGCGATGTCTTCACGAGTCTCACCCATCGCGTCCATCAGCAGAGTCACCTTTGACTCTAAGGTCGGAGCTGGATTGGTCGGCACTTCAGCGGCTTTCGTCGCAACAGGTTGCGAGGTAGCTGTATGTAGGCTATAGAATCAAAAATAGAGCTCCTTCGGCTCTAAACTGCTACTGTTCTTATTTGATCTATCAGCTACTCGGCCAGCGACTGACCCTCATTTTTCCTCCTTCTTTTTCTTTCTTTGCCTTAAACTTCAAGCTTCCATCAAAGAAAGATCTGATAATAGCATAGATGAGGAAGTTGCATTTTGCCTATTAGTGCGGAAGCTTCCCTTGGATCATATTCTTACACATTCTATTGACTCAATTGAGAATTTAGTAAAAGTGTTCATAGTATGATGTCTGTCGTAGACGTACCATCGTCTATTGGTTGAGTACATCTCTCTTTCAAGGAGGAAGCGTGGATTCTACTTACCTGGGGTTGACTTTTTAAGTCAGTTGATAGTGCATTATCAATAAGCCTAAAATGACATTTTTCATTCCAGGGTCGATGCCCGAGCGGTCAATGGGGACGGACTGTAAATTCGTTGGCAATATGTCTACGCTGGTTCAAATCCAGCTCGGCCCAATCTCCAGCAACCTTGCAGGCCGATGGATTATGTCCTGCGACAAGAGATGGGGGCACTAGGGGTTGTCGCCCGGTCACGATCTCGAATGGACTTCTCTGGGTGGACTCACTTCTCTGCATGTTATACGATAACTGGTCGATATCCAGGAACTTTGCCAAATCACTCTGGTTGGCACTGACGAAGTGCCGCAGATACATCTCCACCAGGGCATTAACTCTCTCCGTCTGACCATCTGTCTGGGGATGAAAAGAGGTGGAGAAGTGTAGCTGAGACCGAAAGAGCTCTCTCCAGCCAGTGAAGCGTGGGTCTCTATCACTCACAATATGTTTGGCCCCAGTACTTGACGACGTGCCGGAAAAAGAGTCTTGCAGCTTCATCCGCTTTCTTTACAATTCCGTGGTGCTGGGATGAAGGCTGGCGGCGAGGAAGGTTCGTATAATAGAAGGGAAGTGTTAGAGTTCGAATAGAAGGTAATAGAGTGAAGGACGTGGCCCTTAGGAAAGGGCACGAGAAGAGGAAAGGAAGAGTTGTAAGGAGAAGGTACTCTGTAAAGACAATCAATAAAGAGTTCCGTTAGCGATCTTCGATGAAGAGATGCGGTAGGGTTCTACAGATTCAATGGGACCTGCCCGCAAGATAACTCAAATCGCCGAGAAAGAAATTGACCACTCTATATGGATAGCAACTCCCCCTCTAACTCGATGAAAAGTACATCTTACACTTCCTTGCTAGCATGCCTTGTGGAAGAAGTCTATAAACTTTTTTTTTAATTGAAGGGTGGGAGTAGACCAGGATCAAGTCAGTTTTCTAAAGTGTGAATATTTAAGTTACCTTAGGGTCGCCCTCTAAAGCCTTTTTCCCTTACATCCCAAGAGGCTTTTCAACCTCATAGGCAAGGAAGCGGATCACAGTGGCTAGACGCATTCTAGATTGATTCACTTTGTCATAATGCTTTCCCTCATTCACTGATTAACGATCAGAGCTCGAAGCCTGAAAGCTCAGGTCTTAGGCAAGGGTCAAGCTATTTCTTTGGATGATTGGTAAGGTAATGCTGTTCATAACATGTATTATCAGATGAATCAATTTTAGAAGAAAGCTGAGGTTTGACGTAGTTAAATGGTCATAGACTTTTCTCATAGCCATTAAGCTTGACTCTGCATAGTTGCCAAAAATGGGACTAGATCAACTCAATAGCGCCCATTTACTCTTTTATGGGGAGACCTAGGAAACAAAAGATGCCACCTACAGAAGTAGAAAGAAAAAGGCTTCTTCGGCTCTGTTTTGTCGGATGATATGAGCTCCTTATGGAACTCCGGGGTGATTCTGGTTTAGTCGTAGATTAACCTTGCCTGATCGTAGACCACCCTTTCGCTACCGTCCTAAAGTGAAACCAAGCGTTAGTTTGCTTTAACAAGATTTCACTTCAGTGAACCCGACGCGAAGTTTTTAAACCTGAGCGTAGCTATGTCACGTGAAGTGAAGAACTTCTGCTTCCTCTTTTAGACACCTTCTCTGATTATTCTCAAGAGCACAAGAGCTAGGGTAAATAGATAGCTATAGTACAGAGTTTAAGAAAGATATCCCTTTTCCAGGGGGACCGAAAGAAAGGGAATATCCAGACTTCGAAATAATGCTAAAGTGATAAGTGATAGAAGAGAAAGTTATTGAACTGAAAGCAAAGCACAACTGGAGATTCTTCAAACCAAGATCAGGATAAAGGAAGAAGATGAAAAAAATGGAATTGGCACACAGGCCCGCTAGGAGCTCATCAAAAAGTCCAACTGGAGCAAGAGCTCCCTCGTTTACCCTGTCTCCAGTCATGCTTTACTTTATGGCATATGTCTGAATTTCCGCATCCGTATTAGTTTCTTTTTTTTATTCTTATAAAAGAATATTCATGGTATCCGATCTGCTATCACCGCCCATGCTGTTGCTATTCTGGTTTACCTTTCTTTCTGTTACTTCTTCGTCTACCGCATTTCCTCTTTGCCGTATTCTCTTCCATTTATCGTATCGGGAATTCTTTCCTCTAACTATTGGTATTACATTATACTTCAAAATACTCATATGTAGTATCCTCATATTCTGATATTCTATTTCTTTGTAATCATATTATGGTATGATGTACTCTTCTGATCTGTAGCAAGGGTCTATCCAATATTAGCCGATTTTTTTTAGTAAGAGGGCTTTTGTTAAAGCAATCGAATAGGAAGTAGTTCACCTGTAAAAAGTCTCTTAAAATGACTTTATTAATAACAACTTGAATGAAACTTTAAAAAGAAATCATGCTAGCGAAATAGGACAGAAGATAAGAGTAGTGAACAGCGGGAAAGGGCTGCCGGATAGGCAGAAGCAAAAATCCTGGAATCACTTTCATGGCAATTTTAGCAAAAAAGTTTGAAAGTTCTGATATAGGAGACCGCAAGGAAGATGCTAAAAAAGGCTTTATAGCTACATTTATGTTTCAGTATGCTAGACCCCTCCTCTAGTTCAAGAGCTTTAGGCCGGATACTCCCTCTGCTCTAGTTGCTTTTCTATGTTAAGTGAATCGCTATAATATAAAAAGAAAATATAAAAAATGACAAATGCCTAACAACCGATGAAGGGCTAAAGAATGGCGACCTCTGTGAGCTACCTCCGGACCATGAAAGCGCTCAAAAGAAGACGGTAATCAACCACTGTCCTTTCGTGATGTTCTCATGTAGGTACAGCACAAGGGCTCATGCTATCTTGAGATCTCGGAACCGGACCGGAGTCTGAAGGCTTTAAATCAGACGAGTGGGAAGAAGATGAGCAGCAGATCCATAAGCAGGCCCTTCGAATTGTCCCCCTGTGATCAACATTAATAGATAAACATAAAAGAAAACCACCATGGAGTCAGTCTCTTATAGTTAAGGTTCTGGGTAAGACAGTAGAGTCTAAATTGATAAATTCTAAAATTATGAAAATGGGATTGAAAATACATATAAATGACATTCATCCTAGCAAAAACCTCTTCCAGAGTCTGTTTTTAGCAGCAAATAGGGAGGTAGTCGTTTTCCGATCCATTTTTTTTATAACCTAAAACCTGGACCCGCTTTACGATGTCTTAGTCGAACCCCTGGAATACGACGCCCTGCTCTTTTCATATCATGGGATTGAATACCCTGACTTCCGTCAGGCTCCCGAGAAAGCTATTTCAGCCTGCCGGGCAGTTAAGGGCAATTCCTACGTCCCTCATCGGTCTGAATCCCCACCCCCGCGGAAGGATGACAGTTTACGATCCTGTTTCAGCTGTCTGAACTAAAGCCAGTCAACTCGAAACATCCTGAGCAGTTACGGCAATTCACTCTTGGAGTTATGACAGTGGTTCTTATTTTCTTCTTTTTTTTTTCCGAAGCCCGTAAACCAGCTAAGAGAGACTTTCATTGGGACCGTACCACTTTTCGTGATTAGGAAATTGATTCTTGAATCTTTAGTAATAGTTATCCGGAGAATCTCTTTACTCGCCAAGGAAGGAACTCATCCCAGCAGTGCCTTCTTGTGAGTGCTAGTCGGCTACTATCCTTGAGAATGGGTGTTCTCCTGTGCTCCTGTAATAAGTCCTTACTATACCTAATGCGCAATTGATCTTATCCTCTACGTCCCGGGCGCTGAAGTCTAATCATGCTGTGCGAGTAGCTGACCTGGCCTGCCTCCAACCCTTCGCCTTGCGGCTCACCTGATCTACGACCACCCTTCGCTCTTAAACATTCTTCCATAACACTTATTCGCGCCTATTCTATCTCGAACAGAGAACGAGGAAGGCCCTTAGGGGAATGATCTTCCTCCTCTTATAGCGGCTTCCTATTAGTAAAAGTATGACTCTTTGAGATCTAGACCAGGCAAAGCCCTTTCCATTCTTGTAGCAGGGCACAGTCCTAATTGATTGTTTCATCGTCTTTCTTTGATTGAAACATTTTTTGGACCAAGCGAAGAGCTTATTGTCTTCCTCGGCTGCCGAAGCCAGCCTCCTAAAATATCAAATGAAAGAAATGCTTTCCCCACTACTCCTATTGATAGGACGACTGCTACTTTCAAATACAATAAAGATAGCTATTTCTTTCTCCTAGTGACTACCCCGAGTAAAGACTACTGACCTTAAACCGTTAACGGGATTTTTTACATTAAAAAATAGATTATTTATAAAGGCTTCCTCTTCCCCTTATTCTTTAAACCAGTCTGACTCTTCCAATTTTGTAGAGTTGGGCGGGCGAATCAAGATAAATGACTAGGGGATTTCCTGCCAGAGTTCCTTCCCTTGGGGTGTCATCAATGTTGGCAGATCAGTTAATGCTGAAGCAGAACCATCTGCTGCCGCTGGAGTGCCTTTCCCGCAATATATGTTGTCAGGTAAGTTTCCTTAGTCTTAGTGGAAAGCTAGGGATCAAAAATTCCCTCGGCAGGGTCAAGTTACTTTAAAAAAATGAAAAAAAAAGGGGGGTACTTAGTAATCCCTTATAGGAGTCTTAACATCTATTTCTGAGCTTTAAAGATGCTATTTCGGATTAGATCTTCAAGTCTTCACTGGATTCACCTGAGTAGATGTTCTCAGTCTTTTTTCCAAAAACTTATGTAATTCTTAGCTCGGCAACCCTTATTCAAATGTTCGATTTGCCCCGCTAAGCCTCAGATATTCTAATGGAAGCAAAACTTCTACGTTACGCCCAGCGGCAAAGAGTAGGCGAGGAAGGAAGCCGAGAAGTTTCGGAGGGGTTTTTTCTTTCTTTTTATCCTAAATAGCTCAGGTTCAAATTGAAGCTGAAGTCTTGGCCAGTCGGTAATAGTAAGAACGAAGAGTTAGAACTATAAGAGGAGGCGCGGACGTCACGGTTCCTTCTTTCATTTGTGAATAGTTTGAATCTGTAAATCAATAGTATGCGCAGACGAGCGCTTGGGCTTTTGCCTACCCCAGCTCTATCCATAGCGTAGTAGGGCAAGAAGCCGATCAGCGACCTGAAACAGAAGATTCACCAACTTTCCTTGTGATTTCTCCTTCACAATAAAAAAAGTTTTAAAATTAAACATCAGGTATGGTATTTTAAAGCCCTTCTCCCTTAATGAGTTCTTTCCACTTATTAGTGCTGGAAACGGCGTTTCAAGATCAATTTCGAGATGGATTGCCCGCCCCTCTAAAAGGCTATCGGGTTGTCATCGACGTTGACAAAAAAAAAGCCTCCGCAGTTTTAGTTTAAAGCTTAGCTCGGGCTAGGGAAAGGGCCGACGTGCCCGAGAACCATACATCAATTACCTCAAGGAAGGGAAACTCCCAGAAGACAAGAATAAGGCTGCCAAACAACTAAGGCATATATCAGACTTTGAAGATCCTCTTTTAAAAGTGTGAAAGAATGGGAAGATGATGTTGTGCGTCGCCACCAGTGATATTAAAAAGACCCTAGCAGAAGTCCATAATGGGGAAGCCGGTCCACACCAAGGGGGCAAAAGGCTTGTTCAACAATTATTGTTTCAAGGATTGTACTGGCCTACTATAGAAGCAGACGCTCAGGAATATGTCAAGAAATGCAGACCCTGCCAGATATATGCCAATGCTATTCACGTGCCTCACAAAACTCTTCAGCCCATTAGCCTTTCACACTTGGGGACTAGATCTTATTGGTCCTATCACGCCAGCATCCTCTAAAGGGCACATTTGGATCCTAGCTGCCACAGACTATTTCACAAAATGGGTTGAAGCGGTTCCATTGAAAAAGGCTACCGGAGCAGCTGTAGCCGATTTTTTTTTCTTAAGGAAAATCTTATCTGCCGATTCGGCATACCAGCAAGGAGAATCTCATTTAATGGCACGCCATTTGTAAACAAAGAAGTGACAGGGTTGATTCAGCAATATAATCCAGCTAACATCTACTCCTTACTACCTAAAAGGTAACGGTCAGGCTGAAGCAACAAACAAGATCCTCCTAAGGATATTAAGCAAGACCGTCTATGATAACCAGAAAGCTTGCCATACTATTCTTCCAATAGCTTTATGGGCATACAGAACCTCCCTAAGAGAAGCTACGGGCACCACGCCATTCAACCAGGTTTTTTGGTAAAATGCTGTCCTGCCCATTGATATCTTATTGCCAGCCAAAAAGCTTGCAAAATGAAGTGAATTGCCCAGAGAGGACAGGATAGAGCTCCTGGAGGAACAAAGAGAGAAAGCAGCACAGCACGCTGCTGCTTATACTGAAAGAATCGCGTCAGCCCCGAATGGTCCACCCCAGAACATTAAAAGAAGGAGACTTAGTTCTAAGGGCTGCTCAGCACATAAGGCAGAATCAAAAGCCACCCACTTGAGAAGCTAGTCGCCAGAAAGAAGCTCACTCAGGAAGATAAACAGCGAATCCAGTCGGAGAGGAAGCATCAATCAGCGCATAGGGAATCCGGTGATGGAAAGAGTGCTCAAGAGCAGCCCCCGGTTCAATCGATAGGCCGAAAGCGAATGTAGAAAAAAAATCTTTATGAATTGGGTTGGGAGGAATAAATGTTCCCATCCCCACGGAGTGATTGATGGAATCGAACAGATTCGGTTGGGTCGACCTTCTCTATTACCTAGTTGCCCATCTCTCGTCCTTATCCCTCGTCTGCGGGCACTACCCACAATTAAGAGTTTCTCCCGGTCCGGCTAGAGCAATGCAGGGAGTTAGAGTGGGGTCTTTCCTTGCGCTCAAGGCGTATCACGGATATTAGTCGGCAGCTAGCCATGAGCAATAAGAACATGTTTTATCCTACCCAAACCAAGCATATAAATGAGTCGATCCCATCCCGAATCCAGCTGACCCGACTCCCCTTTTTGAATTCCCATCCAACCCTCCCATTCTTTTGAGATCGGACAGATTCCTGCTGTTGAGAAGGGTGTTAAGAAAAATGGGATTGAAACGCTTCATCTTGATCAATTGAAGCTTCCTGATTCGCTTCAAGTTTCAGTTTCCAACTCTGAGAAAACTGACCAGGAAGTGGATGAGGAGGGTTTTCCAGTGGTGAAGCCTAAATCTAAGGCTCGAAAGAAAATTATCCCTTCACAGCCTCACTCAGATCGCATTACCAGATCAAAGACCAATTCATTAACTCCATATCTCCGACTTCGTAATGATCAGTAGCCTATTTTGGAATATTAGAGGTATCGGTAATAAGGCTTCCATAAGACGACTAAAGAAAGTCATTCAATTGCATTTTCCTTTTGAGCCTATGATTGATAAAGAAAGGATCCATGATATTAGGCGTCGACTGGGTTTTGATGCTGCTTTAGCCAACACTAATGGTAACATTTTCATTTTTCATCAGAATTCCTTCTCTTCTCTTGCGAACTCTTACTGGAATCTGATCAGCATCTTTCTGTTCATTTTTTCCACTGTGCTTTGCCCGGGGACTCAACATCCCAATTAGCCAATCCGAATTCCGGGGATTGCTGGCATTGAAAATAGATGACGTGAACTTGACCTCGGGGAATAGCAAAAAGTTTGTTTGGAAATTGAGCAAGAGTTTCCGTCCTTTAGTAAACTAAACTTGCTTGCCCTGTCTGGTCATATGTTCTCCTTCCCGGTCAACGGCATTGGCTATTGGCCATCCGTCCACAAATCATTTTATGTAAATCTATCTGCCCGGCTTTGAACTCATTCCATTCCTCTCCCATTCCCAGTTCTTCTAAAATTGTGTTACCAGTTCACTAGGGATAGTTATCGAGTTGCCTATGGAGTAAGGTTTGGAACCTTTTGAAATAAGTGCTTTAGTATACCTATCTTTCATTAGTAAAAAGACTTTTTCAAACTAGCTAATTGGTAAAAAAAAGTATACAAAAAGGATCGAGAATCGGCTTTCTTTTAAGGCTCGGACGTGAGGGTGGTCGTAGATCAGGAAATGAAATATAGTTAGGTTGAAGGAAAGAAAGCATGTGACGGGTATAAGGCAGTAGTAATAGGTAGTAAACAGGAGTCCACGGTTGGCACATAAGGCTTGGCTAGTTCATTAGGAGTGACAGGCAGGCGCAATAATCGATTGGGGAATAGAATATGGGTCTTGTCCTGTCATCTCTTTATTCAAAAGCTGTTAATGAATGACTTCCCCCAGCTAGATCTCCCTTCCATTCCCGTGAATCTTTTGACTTTAGAAAAAGTTCCCCCTATTTCTTTAAAGCTGCTCATTCCTTGCTTGTTTGGAATGCAGCATAGGCGCTTCGGTCTCAATTAGTGCGGTTGATTCTTTCCTTTATAAAGACTTGCCCCCGGCCTTTTCAGCTCATCTGTAAGGGTCGAGCGGTCTTCTTTTCTGTCTGATGGTAATGCGAATCTCTTGCAATTGGTCTATGGCAAAGAGTCATCTGTCCAATAATCAGTCGAAATCGGTCCACGAATAGCGCTTCCGTTCCCTTATTTTCATTATTTCATTTAATGAATTCGATTAGCTGTTCTTGTTAGCAACTAGCTCTTCGGTCATATGTCCAACTGTCCAACCAGTCTAAGCTGTCCGCCCTTCTGCTTCTGCAATCGGGAATAGGTCTGAGGTCATAGCATCCTTGCTTGAAATAGTTCCTCTCCTCTGGCCCTGGCCTAGTAGCTCGAGAGGACTTTTTGAAAAGCTGAAAAACGGAAGACTGAGGCCCTTTACAAAAAGTATAGGAAACAAAAAAAAGAATACCCAGATCGCAAGGCAAGGTGATGTATATCACTTCGACTCACCAAGGAGAAGGTAAGTACTGTTATATCCTTTCTTCTGAAGTGATATAGATCAATGCCTGGACTGGGGGGGGCGGCCCACGGGAAAACGTTTGCAGATGCGATCATGAATCGAACCAGATCAAAACATTCAACTGTCGACGGACAAACTTTGCCGGAACGTCAACCGCAAACGACGGATGGCCAGGCCCCGGTTCTCAGGGTTAGAGTATTCCCTATTATGAGCCTACTCAGATCAGAACAAAACGAGTTTCTTTTTTTTTCCTATCGGCCCCCGCTTTAAGCAACCTTCGCATTTTCTGCTGAGATCCCAAGTCTCCAAGTGGGCCCTCTTGGCCACTTACGACCTTGGCTTTTTAGAGAATCCCGCTCCTGTGTCGTAGGACTTATAGCTTGGCAGTCTACCGGGTGGGTTTGTTTATCTTTCCAGTTTCGAGTGTCTTCTTGGATAGTTATAGCGGCCCATAGGCGCAAGATGTACCTTGTGGGGGGGCGGCGGTCCCCTGGACATAGTCTTTTTAGGCAGTGGCCGTTTAGTCCACGGTCCATTGGATGGTCGGTGCAAGGCCAGAAATTGGAACACATTGATTCCGCTCGTTCCCGTCCTTCGCTTCAGGGCCTGTCCCTCGGTGTGGTCAGTACTCTATACTGTCGGGCAGCGAAGCTTACACTTGTTCACTAATTATGACGGTTCACCAGGGCCTCTTTCCTCCTCCCTTTTCTGCTCACTCGTAGGGGTCTGGACCCCCACAAAGGGGGAGGGAGTCGACTGAACATCTCAGCCATTGGCGGGAATTTCGCCCACATCCGATCCCCAATTCTTGTTCACCCCGGATGATCGTGTTGAGTGAATTGTGACCTCGTACGATCGTGTCGGGTGAGCAACAGCCGCTTCGTCACAGTACTTACTTATGGGCTAACGGGTCACACTTTGGCCAAGTATCCTACAAAGAGACTCCCGAAAGCCAGAAGTATTAAAGGAATGGCCATAGGAATGGGCGCATCATGACATCGTAAGATGTCTCGCCCGAATGAATTAGTTGGTACTAGAAATGTTAGAAAAAGTAAACGAAAAGAGTAATAAGAAGTGAAAAGGACAGAGACACTTCCCAACCAGAAAGCAAAGTTCCCACTGATGGTATACTTAGTGTAAGCGAGCTCTAAGACCACATCTTTGGAATAAAATCCAGTTAGAAAAGGAAATCCAATTAGAGATAAGCTGCCCATGAGCATCATGGCATAGGTAAAAGGGAACGAAGAGGCAAGCCCCCCCATCTTCCGCATATCTTGCTCATCCGACATGGCATGAATCACCGAACCCGCACTCAGGAATAGTAATGCTTTGAAAAACGCGTGATTCATTAAATGAAAGACGCTAACCGAATAGTTAGAAATGCCGCAAGCAAAGATCATATAGCCTAATTGACTGCAAGTTGAATAAGCTATGACCCTCTTTAGATCGTTCTGTAATATTCCAGTGGTTGCCGCAAGGAATGACGTCGTAGCTCCTGCAAAAGTAATAACAATTAAAGCCGTAGGTGGGTATTCAAATAAAGGAGAACACCTTGCTATCATGAAAACGCCAGCTGTTACCATAGTAGCTGCATGAATCAAAGCGGATACTGGGGTGGGACCCTCCATAGCATCGGGTAACCAAGTATGCGATCCTATCTGTGCAGATTTTCCAACAGCACCAATAAAAAGTAAAATACAAATAAGAGTTATGGCATTCAATCTCATATTGCGAGAAATCCAAGAATTTCTAGGGACACTAGCACAAGCAAAAATGGTAGAAAAGTCTACTGTTTGAAAGAGAGTAAAACGACCCGAAATCCCAGGAGCTAATCCAAAATCACCTACTCGATTGACAAGCATAGCTTTTGTAGCTGCTTTATCTGCCTGAAGTCGTGTAAACCAAAACTGAATTAACAAATATGAAGCAAGACCTACTCCCTCCCATCCCAAGAATAATTGAAGAGAGTTATCTCCAGTCACCAACATTGGCATAAAAAAAGTAAGAATGGATAAATAACACATAAATCGAGGGCTATGCGGATCCTCAGACATATATGAAATAGAATAAAGATGGACCAAGCTACTTATGGATGTAACCACAATTAACATCACTACGGTCGGGCTATCGAACACGGAGTCAGAAGTGAATTACGAGTCGGACCAATCTGCGAATCAAGGGAGCTACCCTTGCATGCAATGATGTGGTGGGGAACCTCTCATTCGAATTCAGTGCTCTCCGAACCGTGCGGGAAGGTTTCCCATCACACGGCTCACCAACTTGATTTTCTGCGGAAACCATATGTCCAAACAGGCCTGGAAAAAGAGGTACGGTCTCGCTTTCCTTTGCCACTCAAGTGTACGGCATCTGCCGTGCTTAGGCCCCTTCTTCCCTTCCCTAATGAAGGAGTCCCCCGCCCGCCTTAGTAGTCTCAAATAGAGCGTGCAGGCTTGCTCTTTTTTTTGTAGTAAGTGATTCACTACCGAAGCGAAGAAAAGGCTGGATCAAGAAAAGGGCGTACTACGAGCCCTCTGCCCCACGCATCTAACCATCTCGCGCGGTTCACCGGTTCCACCGACTAGACCAAAAGAGTGATTCAGTCGATACAGAGGTGCGCTTGAAGTGGGGGGTGTGCTGTCCCTATTGGGCTGGGCCCTTCCCCATAAGGCCCCACCGTCTGGGCATAAGCGCCTTCTTGCTACCCATATGCGAGGCGCCGTCTTAGCCTTCCCTGACTAGGATCGCTCCCACACCTGTAGCGTTCGTGATCGGCCTCCTCAACTGTGTATCGATCGAAAGGCAGGGCGGCACAGCCCCCAAGGGAGCGGTTACGTCCAGTATGTCCTCCCTTATTCCCGACATGCTATGGTGCCCGTGGTGGGTAGGAGCGGGTCGAGTCCGTATCGCCGCGGAGCAACAGCCGCGTCCGGATCTGATCTATCTACTCGGCAAATCATCCGGTGACTTCACGGTCGCCAAAGAAGCCCCAAGAATCATCAAACATTTCCGATGAAATCCATGGAGCAATTCTTAGATAGCAAGCACTAGCTCCCGGTGCGACTTCATAAAAAGCAATCACAGATAATAATGAAGAGAATGAAACGCACGTAATAGTTATTATAGCGCTTCCTTCTGATCCTAGAAAACGTCCGAAAAAACCTGCTACGGAACTACCGAGCAAGGGCAAAAATACGATTAGTAAATACATAATTTCGAGTGTGATCAAACAACCAAAAATCAGACAATGACAGAGCGGCGAGTGAACTAGGTTTTAGTCGATCGTGAGTGGGTCTGTCGTCCTCCTCATTATAGTCCTCCTAAAATCAATAGTCTTTCGAGATCTAACTCATGTAGTAGTTCCGAAAGAGCCCTTCGCTCAAAAACTTGGCCAGCTTTAAAAGCACCAAAAATGGCTATGGAAAGAATGAGTCCGACTCCAAGTGATGTGATCAGAAAAAAATCTATCCATGAATTTCTTTTTTTTCGTGTAGTGGAGCTTCTTGCTCAAAAAATGAAGAAAGACTTGTAGGAAATCACCGATTGGTCCAACCAAGAAAAACATGGAAGTTTTGGGCGTACATAGGACTCCTCTCTTACGATATTTATCGTTTTTTAAAAACTGCGCCCCTAAGGGCGTCATGGAGAGTCATCTCCGTGGCAAGGTGGTTTATCACCACCCCCTCTCTGATCGCTCTTATGAGTGTTCGGGGTTGGGCCATGAGGCCTATCTTCGGTTGGTGTCACGTGGGTTCGTATGATCCCATCGGACACTGATATGAATGAGAAAACCTCATCCCACTATTTGGTGTAGTAGTAGGGATCCTTGATTGATAACCAAGGTGCCGCCCCAGGGAGGAATCAAGAATTCCTTCCTTTAGGTGAGTTCTAGGTGGTCTGATGTTGGGGAGTTGCGGGTGTGTCTTCGGGCTCCCAGTCAGTATTTAACTACCTGGATATCATATCTTTGGATCTGGTATTCTGGACTTGTACCCGTCCAGGGGAGCTCCGCGGCTTCTTGTAGAATGAGAGAAGAAATGCACATACATTATTGTACTCCCTTTAGGGGAAAGAAAGGCTTCTAGGAAGACAAGCTAATCCGAAAGGGCCTTAGTAATTATAACTAACTACTATAAAGCATTGATATTTTTGGGGGGAAGCGAATATGTTCTCATCTTTAGAAGTAGACTCCACGGTTTCAATATTTCTTTTTTGTAGCAACCACTGAGTCAATACTTGCTGCATCCTTAGGATTTTCCTGTTCTTATGAAGAACTAGTTGCGACTTGAACCACATTTTTTAGATCTCCTCTTCCCAGCTCTGAATTACCAGTTCTGGGTATTACGTTTGGCATATCCCACGCAATGTTCCAGCTTCTTGTTGTTACAGGGATTAGTAGCATTAGCTATCGCTTTATCCGCATTTTCTACTCTATTTTTTTGACTTGGTGTGTGACCAAAAGCTTTACATGTCAAAGACTTTTTTTTCCACAAACACATTCTTAGAAATAAAGACCTCAAACTTATCAAGTAAAGGTTTGCTAGCATCCACTTCAATACAAATTCTAGCAAAACTAGACGATGATCTTCAAAGCAATAAAAAAAAAAAAGAAGGTAGAAATGTAATTGACGATATCTCTAGCTCACACCACCCTTGAAAGAGGATTTCAGGTTCTTACACTGGGAGATCTCAGAAAGCGTTCTTTCCAGGTCGGTCTCATAGCCTGTACTTTAGATGGGGACAGAGCCAAACCCAAAACTTCCCTCGAGGCATAGTAATCCGTTCCCTGCCAGCCTCTGTTTGAACGGCCCTCTAATGTTGCATGAGGAGTGCAAGGGTCTCAATAAACAAAAGCAGTCTTATTTAAAGCCTTCTCCGTAGCAAGATCCGCTCCCAGCCGCCCGTTAAGAGATGGGTGCGGATTGCGTCGTAACACCGGAACATTAGACCCTATTTTTTAAACTTAGATAATGGGTCTTTACGGTCCGGTCCGGACGAAAACATACTGCCGGAGGATCTAATAAAGTTGATAAGGGGACAGAATAGTCCACCGACATCTCAGAATACCACTTCACGTACTCACAACAAGAAAGTGCCCAATGCTTTGCTTTAATTGCAACTTCTTGGTGAGGAATAAAAACCTCGTCGAGCAACTGAAAAAAGGCAGTGCATAGAAGAGAAGGAAGGCGGGCATCTTAAACTTCAAAGAGCAGTCTCGCATCAATCAGGGGCTTGTCCGAAAAAGCGAAAGATAGCACTAGTCGTCAGCTAATACGGGGAATCAATGCACTTATCGGCTAGCCAGCTTGCTAGTGAGAACATTTCATTTCCTTGGTAAATATATCCGCAATTTGCTTGTCACTTCAACTAAACGGGGTGACTATCTCTCCGCAAGTAACCTTTTCTAGTCAAAAATGACAATCTACCTCTATATGTTTGGTACGCTCGTGAAACAGACGATTTGCGGCATATCGCGACTTCTTCTTCCTCAGCACATTCATAGGAAGTTTATAAGCAATAGCAAGCCCGAGTTTCATTGCCATTACCTGTCTTTGGTACGAGGGGGATTGCCCCTTTTTCACCTTCTCCCTGCCTCTCTGTCTCGATCTGCTACTTCCTTTGATAGATACATGGAATTGGACTGAAAGCAGGAACCCCCCAAAGAAGGTCATGCCATCCCATCTCGTGAGGGGATCTTGTCTCTTTCCTCCTGCTCATTCTTCTCTAGGTAAAGATATGTCATCTGATCGGGATTCCTCATTCCTTCATCTTTTTTTTTATTTATGACATTGTGCTCCTGCTTTGGTACAGTCTCTCCTTATCATATTGCTGACGCAAGGCCTCCTGTGTCATTGCCACCTTCAGAGATAGCACTTGAGGCTGCCACCGATATTATCGCAGAGTCTACTGGAGTGGCCCCTATTCTTTCTCCTCCAGCTGATCCAACCAATAGGGAGTGGAGCTTCTTCCACTGCTGTGACCCCTACTAGAACGCCAACTAAATCTGTTCATTTTGAAAGTGCAGGGTTGCTCCAAACAGAAGCTATAGTCAGTTCATCCCGCGCGACCACTCAATTGAAGTCTTCTATTTTGCCAGAGACTGAAGAAGGCAGAGAGCAGAAAATATGTTTAAGAGAGTCTGAGGAAGCATCCCGTCCCCCACCTATAAGCAAATCGCGCGCAGAGGTTCGAGACCAAGGTTCCGTGCAGGCGCAAGCTTTGACCGCTACTCCTATTCAGGTTTCTCTTTCTGCAGGCCAAGTAGCTTCTCCGCCAAGGATGCAACAGCTATTCAGATTTCAGACGCTTCTGGTTCTACTGGGCGCCCACCCCAAAACTTCATCAATTGAAGCCTTATCTCTTGCAATGTTTGAATGCTTTAAGTCTCACGTGAAGAGGCGCAAGCGGTGTGAACTCCGAGGCACAGGTGAACAGTGTCTTGACACGCTTGGGAATGGTGGTCTCGTTGAAACTCGTCATAAAGAGCTATTAAGGCAAATACAGGATTCCTCTTCGTTAATTCGTGGCACTAAGCAGATGATTGGCGAAGATTTGAATGAGGCTCAGCAGGTTTATAAGGTATACTCCAAGACCACGTTATTAGCGTCGAACTGGCGAGGGCTCGAGCGGAGGCTGACAAAAGCTGTGACGTCGACCAAAGCGGGCCGTCTCTGTGAGTAAAGATAGAGACATGGATAGGAAGAAGGTGCTTCTACGAAACAAATCTCCAAGCCTTTCTTTATTGATGAAACGATATAGATCATGTAAGGAAGGCCAAAATCACCTAACAGCTGCGCTCTCTAGAGCGAAGAAGTCAAGTTGCCAGGTTGGGAAATCGCGTGTATCCGCTCTATTGTCGACACAATCTTTGTTTAGATTGTCAGCGCTAACCAAGCAACAGAACAGCAGCGCGCACAAGCAGAATTAGAGCAGCGAATCACATTCCATCGAATAAATATAGATAGTTGCTATGACAAGGGAGATAGGGGAGGTCTGCTGGCCGATCTTTTCAAAGAAGGAGCTAATCCGATTAGAAGAAAAGAAGGAACTGATACGACCGATGAACATAACCAGAAATGGAAACTACCCGAGCTAATGATAGAGGCAAGCGCTTGTCGCTTGACGGCCGGGCTTGACTATAACCAACCTCACAGATCCCACTCAATCTTTTACACCAATGTATCGTACTCTCTCGACCAGGTCATCATAAGACTCAATCTTTCCGAAGTGAGAGAAGGAGGGAAAGCGCGCTACAACTAACATAACAACAGCCAGCTGAAAAACGTTAGCTAGCTAGGCTAGCGCGCAATGGCTTTCTCTGATAGGGGCTCGCTTCTTCAAGCTCCGCCCAACCTAGTAAAGGTGCTGCTTGCTTTCTCTCAGCCACTAGTGGCTTATGTAGTGGTCGGCATTCTTACGTGCTCTTCCTTGTCCCCTACTTAAGAATCCAAAGGTGACCTTTGGATGTTCTCGTGACGCTTTGGTTACGAAGGTTACCGGGGTCTAGGTTTATGCATGGATTCAGTGATCTACGACCACCCTCCAACTCAATCAATATCAACAAGATGTCGTGACCATTGGTTGATTTTGTCAGAAAAGAAAAAGTAGGTTTCGAAAGTTCATTGATTAGTACACCTTCGGTGCTGGTAAGGTCGGGACCGTGGTCGTCCGTCTCCGGTTTGCCGGCCGATAAGATCTCTGAGATTGACCAGCCAGCTGGGTTGGTTTGGCTATTCTTTTCTATTGAAAAGGAGTCAGCTGTCTGCGCGAGTCACCTTCTTCTAGGCTCCGCTGGACGACACGGCATTCTCGTTCAAATATAGGCCGGCCGTACTTGTGATGGTTCCCAAGGATCCAATATGACCACTTAAGTCTACGTTGCCACGATATTGTTCTATGGAAGCGGGCGGGCTGTTATTGATTGTTATTCGGCCCGGTTTTTTTGGTGTCGTAGGGGAGGGATTGACCTTTCTAACGCATATTCAGTCGTACCGGCATGGCCCCACTGATTTGTTTTCGATCAGAGCATCAAGCAGCGCAACCCGGTTCTACTTGACTAAGCCCCGTGCTCGTTTAAGGAGGGAGTTTTACCCAACTACCTTTTTGATAACAAGGCGACGAGAGTCGACCCGACATTCATTAGTTTCGAATGAAGAATGAAGAGTGCCCTGCCCCAGCACCTACTCCTATCAAAATGAAAAGCGTGACTTTACTAAATAAGCAAGAAATTGATATGTTATTAGTAAAGCGCTAACGCGCGCCCCTGCAATCAAACTCAAGTTTCGCCCTTTGACAACCTTACTAATAGAAAGGGCGCTCAAGCAACCTATCTTACTAATAAGAATAAAGAAAGGGGCCCCATCTAAGCTAAGCCCTATCGTTGTAAAGCTACAGCTCGAAAGGCGGCCTTACCTTCTATTAGTAAAGGGCGTTTAGGCTTGACTAATAGAATATATATTATAGGGCTTTTCTCGCTTCTTGCTTTCTTCGCATGCTTGAGCGCATTAATAGAATACATATCAAGAGCGACAAGCGCTTGCCTTGAGTTTTCAATAAGGTTCGCGCTAGGCGCTCACCTTTTTTGCTTCCCTAAAATCTTCGATTTTGCAGTTGGTAAAGACCCACCCCCTCTTTCAGTCAGAATGAGTCCCCGGGACCCCGGGACATTGGCTTCCGCCAACAGTGAACTATTAAGGATCGCATCCCGCGCATATTCTACATTATAGCCTGCAACTAATTCAGCTTCCGCTTCTGGGAGATCAAACGGAGCTCGATTAGTTTCTGCTAAACAAGAAATAAAGAACATAACCAATACTGGGAACAAGGGAATACCGAACCATATCTGCTTTTGCGCCATGACAATCTCACTCGAATTACGAGGACCTACACATATTAGTACAGTATACCGGGTCCCCGGCCAGAACCACACGTGCAAGTTTCCCTGCATGTGGCTCGTCCGTGCTTTCCGAGGCGCTGCCTGTGACTCAGCATGGGGCGGAACTGCACACTTTCGTGTTCAGAGCATTGTCCGAGTGAGTAGGCAGCGCCTACCAAGCAAAGCTTTCTTGAAGAGGCTGGGCTGCTTCCTTTTCGGCGCCCGCCCTTTCTTTATTTAGATGTTGGGGCCTCAGGAAAGTATAGGTTGGCTCCCAGCTCCATCTCGGCCGGCATCCTGCTCTCGAGGGGGTGGAGTCCTATGGTAGGTAGTCCCGCTGCGGCCTCTGACCGTCCGTCCTGTCTCGTCTTGATTTGGCTATACTTGTATGTAGCCAGCCATGTTAGCTCCACATGATGATCGCCTTTAGAAAAAGGCTAAAAAGGCGATCATCAGTCAGCTCGGCCCCTTTCCTATTTTTGCCGCCTATTAAGAGAATAGGTCCCGTTCAAGCGGCCCGCCTTTATTCATCTATACCAGCAGCCGCGCACGATTCAATAGGAACGATTTTAGCGCCCCTCTCTAGATAAGAAGCAGAACGCGCTATCACCTACAGCCCTTTCCTCTGCCGGGGACTTCCACGAAATGAAAATGGGCGGCATCGTCGTATGCTCGACATTTGTTGCCCTGGTTTTTTCCCGGAGTACTCCTATGGCCGATCTGTCACCCAACCTACTTAAACAACCTAAAGGCTTGGCCCTGTCCCGTTTGGAGAATGACCTCTTATGGCACGGCTTAGTCAGTTATTCTCGCAGTTCAGATAAGAAAGAACCGCCACTTTTTTGAAAGCATGGTTCTTGCCTCCCTCCCTGGAGCTCGTCCATTCGTTGGGTGATCCCTTGCTCTCACGTTCGAGTGTTTGCTCGTCGTTTAGGCCGGTGAGTGAGATTTCTGCTCATTGCAGTCACCTCCGGGGTTCTTCGCACCTGGATAGTACCAGGACCCTTGTGCCCCGGCCCTTGATCAGATAAAGCTGCCCGCTCGAAGCCCGCCCTATGACCCACAACGAAAAACGAGCCTTGCGACGAGACGCGGACATTCTCCATGCTGCGGTTCCCTCCGGTCCGTTCCCGGGTTGGGTTAGGGGAACATCCGAGCGATTGCCTTCGCGGATGCAAACGC